>JAOPSE010000075.1:10716668-10876537 GCA_029449295.1 Zea luxurians | reverse complement strand
AAGACTCAATACTCAATCCAGTAACTACAAAAAAATCAAAGCACGCTTTGTTCACAAATCAAAGACAGCCGTAGATTCATTGATTCTTACCAGATTTCTTGTACTCGCACAGACAAAGACTGGTGACACCTCGTGTTCCGTGTGGATGGAGTTGGGGACGAACATTGCCGCTTGGGGGAAGATGAGGATGCAGTCGATGACGAACAACGACGGTTATGATTAGCCCGCTCCTTGGCGGCGGCGGATCGACAGAGGCCATAAGGCCGGGGCGCAGGACGACGACCTCACTTGGCGGCGGCGGAGTCTAGGGTAGGCTGGAGCACGACGATATTTGGATTTGCGTATGGGTACCCGGCCGGCCGGCCGATCGACTGTTGGTCTTTTTTTTTGTAATTAAGTCCTAACCCAATTGCCGACAAATGATCTAATGCAATTGTTTCCGACAGACGTTGTGTCATGATTAATCATTTATACCGACAAATAGTCTATCACAATAGCTCGACGTTTTTGCCGACAGTTTGTTTGACACCAAAATACTAAATACTGATGGATATTGTGATGGTAATATGTTGCGACAGACTAGCTGTCGCCAAAAGCCTATTTTTACCGACAGATGTTTGCGGCTAATTTTTTGACATGGTAAAGTGCCAGTACGTAGTACCCGTGCTATTTAGTACAAGTACTTGAGCTAAGAGAGTGTTAATACACCGGACGACTATGCTAGCTACTCTTCGATTTTGACGAGTTGGAAGTTTATTAACAAAAAAACATTAGCAACACATGCCCAGGGCTACATCTACACGACTACATTGTGCAACAACATTATGTGCCTCCGATGATCATGGCGATGTACGACGCTCAGAACTGCACTAGACTTCATTTAGGGAGAATGCACCAAGTTTCTATACCCGACGGATACCCGATATCCGCCCGATACCCGATGGGTACGGGCACGGGTACAAAATTTTACCCGTGGGTATAGTCATGGGTGGATATGGATAATCCCTGCGGGTATGGTCGCGGGCGGGTATTTACACTACCCGACCCATTGCCATCCCTACCTAGGAACAAGCCTAGAGCAAGCGCTAAAGCTTAGCAAGGCACCTACACTAATGTGAATCTATTAAGCACTTGAGTGTTTGAGCTATTGGAGATGTGTCTCTACACTTGGGCAAACTTCTTGAGCTCTCCACACCTTCATATGGCTGATCAAGGGGGTATATATAGAGCCCCCATCTAAATAGAGCCGTTGGAGGAATCCTAGTGTTTTACGCCACTGGATCGAGGGTCCGGTGCTTCCACGCTAGCTAGCTATTGGCTTTTGGCTACTACAATAGCAGTTCGGTGTGCCACTCGCATAGTCCGGTGCCCACCACGTTAGATGACCGTTGGTCAACTAGCTGTTGCCGATCGTTAGGACCGATCCGGTGTACAGTCACCAATCTGGTGCCCTATCTTGCCAAAAACATGAGATGGCCTCTCTGTCAAACCGATCTGATGCCTTAGTCCAGTGCGCCACCCTCATAGTCCAGTGCACCCAGTTTCAGCCCATCTTCTATTTCTACAACTTTTTTTGCTTGGGCTCTTTTGGTCTTGTGTCTTGGACTTGTTCTAAATATTTCTAGGTCTTTATGAGTCTTCTAAGTCTTGTTTTGAGGTGTTGCATCTTTAGAGCCTTTAGTCCAATTCACTTTGCATTATGTGAACTACAAAATACAAGCACTTGCACACACATTAGTTCACTGGTTATGTTGATCATCAAACACCAAAATCACTTAGTCAAATGGACCAAGGTCAATTTTCATTACATGCTCCTTCATTGTGCACATAGTTTCTTCTCTAGCATCTAATCCTCACTAATATTATTCACTACCAAGTTAGTTTTAGCATGGGGGTTGAACCTATGCCTTGACCAATGCTTACTATCAATGCGAGACGACCATTTCTAGCCTCTAGCATTCTCTTTCTTAATTTCATCATTTGTTTGTTTAAAATCAAACTCTTTGTATGCATATGCATCCATATCCATTAGCTCATTAAGTTGAGGACCCTTGAATCTATCCCTTGAGAAATTTGCATACAAGTGCTTCAAACAAGACTTGTGCTCTCCATGTGGGAAAATAGCTTTGACACCATATTCTAGGCCCTGCATAAAGCAAAATCAAATGAACTAGGGGAAATAGAAACTAAACATAAAGCAAATGGAAATAACAATAAACTACATATTAATAATACTTTTTCCATCACTCATAATTGCTGTCCACCATAGTGCTCTCCTTGCCCAATGGATTGCACAACAACTCAAAAAACCATGTCCATGCATTACCATTTTTAGCCTCTACCAAAGCAAGTGCTATACGAAAAGGTTTTTATTTGCATTTCTTCCTTGTGCAGTTAAAATATGCCATCCATTTGGAAGTTTCTCATGGGTGTCATCTAACCTAATGAAATGTCTACAACCAACTAAGAAACATTTTACTTGAGCATCAAAGGACACACACATCCTCTCAAATCTAGGATTTAATACTCGTGCTGGATCCGTAAAGCATTTTATCACTCAACAACTTCCTAGACTAACAAATAACACCATGTGAGCATAATCTTGTATCCTTATGTATTGTTCTTGATAGTTGTTGGGGGTATGCTTCGTAGCCGAAGATCCTAAAAAGAACACCTTCGAAAGGTCTTCTTAGAAGCAAGTGCTAAAGCTACTACCTATAAAGCTTCGGCATGAAGACAGATCCCAAGATGAAGGGTCGAACCGACTTAAAGATGAATTGACTTAAAGACCTATGATGTTTCGTGTCATTGTTGTAATCAATTGTAAAGGACATAAATGTAATTTTGTGCAGGTTGCACCCTGTGCCTATAAATAGGTGAACAGTACATTGACACTGTTCACACGATCTTGTAATCACTGACACGTTACGCTTGATTTATTGCTTTCCGCCAAGACGAAGGTATAAATGTGCTTAAATATTATGTTTTAATACCTATATTTTTATATAATGAAATATATGAATACATTTTATGTTTTACATTTCATTTCTTATTGTCTGTTGTTTTACAAGTATGATTACGAAGGTTAAATCTTTGTAGTGTCTTACTTTTGACCTTCGTCCGAAGCTCATTAAATCCTTGGGGAGATAATGTTTCAGCGAACGAAGGACATTTATACTTAACATTTCTGTGTTGCCTTGTTCTTAATTCATAGCATTTGAGAACAAGTCCCCAACATTGGCGCCCACCTCCGGTGAACTCACATCCACTTGCTGAACTGATGGCTTTGTTCAAAGCTGGAGTTGCTTTGGCTCCGAAGCTTGTGCTCCCGATAACAGGCGGTTCATGCTCAGAGCCGGCTAACAAGAAGCAGAAGAAGGAGGCATAAAGAAGGGTACAACATGTAGGTGTGCAAGGACCCTTCATCAAGTCAAGATGGTCTCACATCCCGATTACCTTCTCCCAAGAGGATCTTCAGCTCAAGGACTACCCTCACAATGATGCTATGGTTATCTCTTGTGTTATCAAAGGATTTCTGGTCCACAATGTTTTGGTTGACACAGGCAGTGCAGCAGATATTATATTTGCTAAAGCCTTCAGACAGATGCAAGAGCCCGAAGACAAGATCCATGATGCCACACATCCTCTTTGTGGTTTCGGAGGAAGGCAGATTGTAGCTCTTGGCAAGATCACGATGCCAATAACCTTCAGATTTATCAAGAACACAAGGACTGAACAAGTTGTGTTTGATATTGTTGACATGGAGTACCCTTACAATGCAATCATTGGTCGTGGTACTCTCAATGCTTTTGAAGCAATTCTTCATCCAGCATATCTTTGCATGAAGATACCTTCGGACCAAGGCCCCATTGCTATTCATGGAAGTCAGGAAGCTGCTAGGAAAGCTGAAGGGAACTGAACATATTCAAAGGCAATCCATAATATAGATGGAAACGAAGCTTGTGAGCAATACAAGTACAGAAGGGAGAAGGCTGCTTCGGCCGATCAGCCGAAGCCCATGCTTTTATGTGAAGATGTTGCAGAGCAGAAGGTACTGCTGGGTTCCCAATTGTCTGAAGAACAGGAGAAAACCCTGATAAGGTTTTTGTTCAACAACAAAGATGTTTTTGCTTGGTCAGCCAATGATCTTTGTGGTGTTAACAGAGACGTCATTGAACACTCGCTCAATGTTGATCCTTCCTTCAGACCCAGAAAGCAGAGGCTTCGGAAGATGTCTGATGACAAGGCCGAAGGTGCTCGGAATGAAGTGAAAAGACTCCTCAGTGCCGGAGTCATCAGAGAAGTGAAATATCCAGAATGGCTAGCCAACACTGTTATGGTGAAGAAAGCCAATGGTAAATGGAGAATGTGCATTGATTTTACTGACCTCAACAAGGCTTGTCCAAAGGATGAATTTCCATTACCGAGGATAGATTCTCTGGTAGACGCAACAGCTTCATCAGAGCTCATGAGTCTACTAGATTGTTATTCAGGCTACCATCATATCTGGATGAAGAAAGAAGACGAGCCAAAAACCAGCTTCATCACCCCCATTGGTACATATTGTTATCTTTGGATGCCTGAGGGGCTCAAGAATGCTGGAGGAAGCTTCAGCAGAATGACAGCGAAGGTTCTTCATTCTCAGATAGGCAGAAATGTGCTAACTTATGTTGATGATATCATTGTAAAAAGCACGAAGCAAGAAAATCACATTGCTGATCTGCAAGAGACCTTCGCCAATTTTAGACAAGCCGGTCTAAAGCTGAATCCAGAAAAGTGTGTTTTTGGAGTAAAGAAGGGAAAATTCCTTGGTTGCCTAGTCTCAACAAAAGGGATTGAGGCTAATCCAAATAAAATCGAAGCTATTCTTCGAATGGAACCACCATCCACAAAAAAGGGGGCTCAGCGACTAACGGGAAGACTTGCATCTCTGAATCGATTTATATCTAGATCAGCAGAGAGAAATTTACCATTTTTTGAGGTGCTGAAGTCAGCCTAAGTTTTTCAATGGGGACCAGTTCAGTAGAAAGCCTTCGACGAGCTAAAACAGTATTTGATAGATCTAACAACATTAACTCCACCAACGGCAGGGGCTCCTCTATTGTTGTATGTGGCAGCTTCGCACTCAGCGGTAAGTGCAGCACTTGTCCAAGAGAAGTTTGAAGGGCAAACCAAAAAGCAAGCCCCAATATACTTTGTCTCCGAAGTCCTTAGTTTATCAAAGAAAAATTATACAGAATTGGAGAAGGTGCTGTATGCTGTTCTGATGGCTTCCAGAAAGCTTCGTCATTATTTTCAAGCATACCATATAATTGTTCCTTCTTCACAGCCATTGAAGGATATTATGAGAAATAGAGAAGCTACTGGAAGGGTTGGAAAGTGGGCTGCAGAACTCAATGAGTTCTACATTGATTATGTGCACAGATCTTCGATTCAGTCCCAGGCGTTAGCAGATTTCATTGCTGACTGGACGCCAGGGGCTCAGGAAGAAGAAGCTAGTAAAGATGCCGAAGCTTGGACAGTATTCTGCGATGGTTCTTGGGGAACCTTCGGGGCAGGTGCAGCTGCCGTTTTAATTGCACCTTCTAAAGTTAGAACATGCTATGCCGTGAGACTTGATTTTAGTTGTATAAATAATATTGCTGAATATGAAGCTTTGCTTTTGGGCCTTCGGAAGTTGAAAGCAATGGGGATAAGAAGGGCGGTCCTAAAAATTGATTCCTAAGTTATTTCTGGCCATGTTGACAAAAGTTGCAAAGCAAGAGATCCGAAGCTTGAAAAATATTTGGATACAGTTCGAAGACTTGAAGCCTCCTTCGAAGGGTTCTCTGTTAAGAATATTCGACGAGGGGAAAATGAACATGTTGATCTATTAGCCAAGTCAGCGGCACAGGGGCTGCCATTACCTTCGGAAGTTTTCTTTGAAACAATAAAAGCACCTTCGGTCGACCTTCTTGAAAGAGCAGTCCTCAATATATCTCCTGTTTACAGCGAAGATTGGAGAACTGAGATCATGTCTTTTCTTTAGGGCAATTTCCTTTCAGATGACGAAGCTTATCAAAAGAGAATAGCAGCAAGAGCCCGTCCATATGTAATAATAGAAGGGGAGTTGTACAAGCGTGGAGTCTGTTCTCCATTGCTCAAATGTTTATCTAGAACTGAAGGTATAGAGTTGATGAAAGAAATACATGCAGGCCTATGTAGATCTCACATCGGATCTAGGCCTTTATTGGGCAAAGTTTTTCGTCAAGGATTTTATTGGCCGAAGGCAGCTTCGGAAGCAGCAGAATTAGTCCAAAAATGCGAAGGTTGTCAAAAATGTGCGAGAGATAAAAAACAACCTTCGTCTCTATTATTTTCTATTTTCTTTTCTTCTTTTCCTAATTCAAATTCCAATTCTAATTTAAATTCAAACTTGTGGTAAATTCACTCTCAGATTATATTATATTGGGCAATTAAAAGTACCAATATATTTATATATATTTTCTTTATATTTTATATCCTTTCTCCCTTTTCTTTTCCCTCTTTTTTTTTCAAATTTAGGTTTTAATCCAATTCTTCATCTTTTTATTGTATTCCCCTATTATTCCTTTTTGACATTACAAATTTTCAATTCCAATCTAAGATATAGTTTAATAATTCAAATTTAATACCCACTAAAATTCAATCATGATGAAGTAGATATCTATTCATTCTAATTAATTTATTTGTTTGATAAATGTTTGAAATATGAGACACACTCATATTGTTTTCTTTTTATTTAGAAAAATAGTATTTTGAATGTGGGATGAGAAGTAAAAATTACTTCAAAATTAGATATTCATGTAAATAAATGCTTATGGTGCATCATTTAATGATATGCATAATTATTTAGTCGAATAGGAACCTTTTCTACTACTTCTTTTCTAAAATAATTCTTGGTTTTAAAAATTCAGTCCTCAATTTTCAACACTCAGGTATAATTTAAGAATTATGAACTTGCTATTTTATTTCTTCATATATTTATTTTATAATTTTTTTGTCTTACATAAATTTTGGGCCTTACAAATCCTACCCCCCTTAACAGAAATCTCGTCCTAGAGATTTGTAAGAGAAGGGATGTATACTCATATTGTCTCAAAACATATGCACAAACAAAATCTCAGCATGATGCATAATTTATTAGCAAAACACAAGGTCGAATAGACCTTGTTATTATTCCTAAAATAGTAACATGATAACTACTAGCTAAACTAATATTTAGGTCTTACAAATAGTAAAATATATCTATATATATCTATATTTATGTTTATTTCTATTTATGCTCTACTCTTGTTGCTCGTTGATTTCTTCACCGACTACTTCATCTTCCACTAGTACTTCTTCTTGAATTTCGAGTTCACCCGGTTCAGCTTCTACTTCTGCATGGTTGGCTTGCCCCCGGTTGACCGATAAGGGCGGACTCTTTCCTGTCGAAGCCTGACCTTGCTTCATTGGAGCCGATGTAGTGTAGGCAGCCCTGTTGGGACAGTAGTTGGCATAGTGTCCCGATTGTCCACACTTGAAGCATGCCCTGTTGGTGGACGTGTTAGGAGTAATGGGTATAGCAAGAGTGCTTGCTTGCGGAGGAGCAGTTGGTGCCTGTTGAGTTTGCTGCCCGGAACCGCCACAAGCTGGTGTACTTGGAGTGGTAGTATAGCGAGGACAGGAACTACTACTACCCTGCCCCTGGGTAATGGCCTTCCTCTTCAAGTCTCTCAGTTGAACACGCTTGTGTTCAATAGCTAGAGCTTTATCGAGCAGCCTCTGGAATGATGGAAATGTATGAGCCACTAGAGCATATTGCAGAGGTCCATTAAGTCCTTCAATAAAGTGCTCTTGCTTCCTCTCCTCTTCAGCAACTTCATCCAGTGCATATCTGGAGAGCTGAATGAATCTATCGCGGTACTCGCTTACTAACATGCTCCCCTGCTTCAGCGATAGAAATTCCTTCTTCTTAATCTTCATCAGTCTAGCAGGAATATGGTAGTTTCTGAACTGAGTAGTGAACTCCGCCTATGTTATAGTATCAGCAGCATTATGGGCAGTAGTGTAGGAATCCCACCAATCAGTAGCAGGACCTGTCAGACGACCAGAAGCATATAGAACCTTCTCCCGGTTAGAGCATTGGGCAAGAATCAACATCTTCTCCATAGACTTCAGCCAATCATCAGCATCCAGTGGATCAGGGGATCTGGCGAACGTCGGTGGCTTATGACTCATGAACTCCTAGTGCTTGTCCCAGGGTGGAACTGGTGGTGGTGGTGGCGGCGGCAGTGGTGCTTGTTGCTGTTGCTGTTGCGCCCTTCGCTCCTGGCACATCTCCTCTCGCTCTTGGCGCATCTCTTGGCGTTCCTGCCGCATCTGTGCGTGCATATCCGCCATGGTGTCAAGCATCTGTTGCATTATCCGCATCTGAGCTGCAACCGCGGAATTAGCTCCGGTTGGTGGAGGATTTGGAGGATTCATCTCAGCTTTTTGTTGTTGTTGTTGTCTGAATATCCTCCGACTGTGTCGATTGGGGGGTAGATCAATTCCACCACCCTTCCTGGTATTGAACATTTGAGTTAGAAACATGTGGTAAGAAATATTTGTAGACAAGGCATGCAATTACAAATCATGTTACTTTATGGGATTTATTAGCCAAGTAGATTAGTGTGTTACCTACTAAAGCTAATACATTACCTTATGGTGGTACATGCTAAGATGTGTCACACTCGGGTTTTAGGCGTCCAAAACTCGGGCGTGAAATAATCACCAGGTGTGATGGGACCAAGTCTCACACATATGATGAATCATGGCACAGGATCGAATGTCACGTCTTTACTATATAATAGGAGTTCTATATAAAATAAATAAATAATTACATTATAAGGAGACAATGGTCCAGCAACCCAAAGTTGACTGGGAGACGATGACCTAGACCTCTCACGAACTCGTCACAGCATCCTCCATGCGTCTCATCCTGTGGTACCTGTTCTTGATCTGTGGGGGGGGGGTGTGAGACAGCAAAAGTGTGCTCACATACGTTCATAGCTCAACAAGTTGTGGGGAATAATGTGCATTAACTCGCCAAAGGTGGGAGCTCATGTGAAGTGTAAGGCTTACCAAAGAGGATGGTGTCACACCCGGTTTTAGAAGGCAAACCAAATGAGAACCATGTACATGCCAGGATCAGCAATTCACGTACACAACAGTTACATAACTAGACATCATCACACAGTGCTCAAATAATAGCATAAAAGAAGGTATAATAGTCGATTACATCATGATGTTCGAGACATCCACATAGTCTTTAACAATTATCGAAGTGCGGAAAAGAAACGTAGATACACACGGCCTTCACAGGTAGCCACTGGGGGTTTGCCGCTAACCCACGCCTAGAACTCATCATACTCTTGGAACTCCTGGAAGTCCTCCTCCATGATTTCATCTTCTCCTGAGCAGTGGTTGCAACGTGGACAACCTGGGGGGGTTTGGTGTGTAAAGCAAGGGTTAGTACACATCAACATACTCAGCAATTGTCCCATTTGGCTGTAGTGGACTAACTTTATGTGCGGCTAAGTCAAGTAGTTGCTTTTAGTTGGTCAGGTTATTATTACTAGTAGAAAGCCAGGTTTTAGCATTAACCCAAGTTATTAACCCAAAAGTACCCTTTCCAAATGGAAAGAATACCAGAAACATGACCATTACATAGTCACAACCAAAACCATCATCCTCATCACCACCTGTAAACCAAACATCTCTGATCAAAGTATCTCTAATCAATGGAGCTCCCTTGGCTGCTCATAACCGCGAGCACGGCTGATATATCAGTTTTATAACACTCTGTAGAGGTTGCGCACTTTACCCACAAGCCGTGATTCCCTCTTGCCTCGGGCCAATCAAACCCTTAAACACTACCAAGGTGAATAGGCAGGGCTTCACTATGTAGCCTTTACAAAGATTCCCTGAGGTTGTAGCCGCCCGTTAGGTTTCCTAAATGTACCGCACTCATCCCCAAGGGGCAAACCACCCTTAGCAGAGTGAGCTGCATACACCAAGCCCCATTGATGGCACGACGACGAAGCGAACTACACCTCAGTTCCTCTAATTATTCAACTAAGGGTGTCCCATTCCACCCTCATGGTTGCACTATTTTCCCAGGCGGGCATCCAACGAACCATTCCTTACGGAGAGGCACTCGAGAAACAGCTCGAGTCCCCTTAAATGCCACAAGTATATCATCATAATCAAAAGGCAAAACAACATATCATAGATAATCTCATCATGTTCATTGATTAATGTGAAGCACTAGCATATGGCTAAACTAAAATAACCCAACCAGATAGGTAAACAAGGATAAGATAAATAAAAGCTAGTCAATCCTTAGGTATAAACTGTGTAAATGTGGGAAGTGAATTATAAGAATGAGTAGGACATAGATGGGTCAAGGGACACTTGCCTTCACCAACCGACTGTTGCTCCGGGTCTTCACCTACAACTCCTTCGAACTCCACCAACTGACCGTTATCTATAAGAGTTCAAACATAGATTTCACAAATTTAATACAAAAGAACAGTACACCATGCAATAAAATATCGTAAATAAACAGATGCTCAGTGCAGGGCTCACACCTACGACTAAGTGAGAAAGAGAGAGTAACAGTCGAGGCTACGGTCGAGAAGCGATCACGTTACGCGATTATAAATTAGATTAGTCATCTAAACAGAATAGTATTAATTTGGCCATCGCGTTATGCATATGATAAAGTCATGTTCCATGTTTAATCATTATAAACAGAACAAAGTAAATTTAAAAGGATTGTCGTGTGACGAAACGCGTGACACAACACTTAGACTGAATTAAGAATAAAATGACTCGTCGCGCGATGGAGCGTGCCACGAGACACTTGAATTATTATGAAAATAATGTCAAGCATCGCGCGACGAAGCGCACAACGACATACGTCATCTAAACTAAGTTTAAAATGAAACGTCGCGCGACTGGATGCGCGGCGCCACACATTAAATAATCTGAAATTAAAATGGGTCATCGCGCGATGAAGTGCGCGACACATCACATTAATAGAATATGAAATCAAACTAATTCGCCGCGCGATGAAGCGTGCGACGTAGCACATTAATTAAACAATGTTTAAAATTAATTAAAACCAAAAATCAATCACCGCGTGAGTGGGGCTGCGCGCGCGGGAACACATTGTGTGAGCAGGGGGTGTGCGAGGCCGCGCCGGGGCCACGTGAGCCACGCCAGAGCACGTGCAGGGGCCGCGCCGCCGAGGGCAGGGGCCGCGCACACCGGGGCCAGGACGGCCGCGCGTATGGGGCCGAGGGGCCACGCGCAGGGGCCGGGACGACCGCGCGCTGGGACCAGGGGGCTGCACGCAGGGGGCCGGGGGAGCTGCGCTGGAGGGGGCTGAGGGGCCGCGCGCGAGGGGGGCCGGGGGACCGCGCCGCCGGGGAGCCAGGGAGCCACGCTGGGGGGGCCGAGGAGCCACGCTGAGGGGGAGGCTGGGGGACCGCGCCGCCGGGGCCGAGGAGTCACGCCGGGGGCGCCAGGGGGCCACGCACGTAGGGGCGCGCGCACGCAGGGTAGAAGAATGGGGTGAGCGCAGGGAAGGGAAGGGGAGAAAGAGGAAGAGAGAGAGAGAGAGAGAGGAAGGGAGCTCACCTTGGGGATCCAAATCCGGCGATAACCGTCACCGGAGCACCTAGGGCACAAGGGAGAAGAGAGAGAGAGGTGGGAGAAAGGGAGTTGTGCGCGGGAAAAATTGAATGAGGGAGAGAGAGACAAGGGGAGGCACGAGCATGGGGGAGGGACAGGGGCACCAGGGGCGCGCTGGGCCAGGGCCGGGCCAAGCTGTGCCAGGCCAGGTCGGTGTCGCAGAACCTCCCAAGTCATCGGACCCACATGCACCTGTCCTTGTCTCAAATATCTCAGACGGCTATGCATGTGCACCAAACAACATAACAGGATCTGTCCGAGTGCCCCGAGGACCCCGGATAAATGTCTTACCGCCAAGATCACAAGATTAAGTAAACACAACTCACATACAAACACTTGCAGCGGAAATAAATTCAAGGGTCCTAGATCAGTAGGCCAATAATCGAAACGGTCCTTAATCGACACAGACGGGCGACCTTTCCTGCTCAACGTCTAGTCACATATTAAATTATTTCTGAGAACCTGGTACCTATCAGAGGTAACCTACTGAAATGATGAAGTCATCAAGGCCTTTGATACCTTCATCACCCCAGCCTCTTTTTCTTTGTAAAAACATGATTCATAGATCGAAACATTTTGTTCTTATTCTATGAGCATACTAAGCAAATCTAGCTTTTTAAAACAGGTATCAAGGATGATAATCAATAGTTCAAGGAAGTTATGCAACAAAGGTTTAACCATTCAACTCCTACCACCTAATGCAGCATATAAGTGATAAAAATTTTAAAACAGCAAGAAGGTGGCAAATGCACCGAAGCATGCCTGGGATAACACTAGGTTAGTGTTGTTAGATGACGATCACTTGGTGAGCATCTTTCATCCTGGCACTTGGTTGATTCATCCACTTTAGCTTCGTCCATCAGCATCGTCTTGTGATTAATCCAGCTCTTGTCTTTCACATCACGTGATTAATTAACGTACCTAGATGATATGCAATAATGCATATGAGTAAGGACATGAATAGCAAATAATAAATAACCTATACTAAAGAGAGGAAACACTTCAAGCAAGACATCACAAACATTCATAACCAAGCATTAGATAGAGATACACAACCAACACAATGATCACGTTCTCTAATTTACACGAATCAAATCCAAACATGAAGAATTATAAAACTAGATATAATTCCTATATTTTCTTTAGTTTGAACATAACACCAAAAGATTTATAAAGCATAAGGTCATTATTTATACACTTCAAATTTAGAACAAGAGTACAAATAAGCTACTAACCTTCTAAACCACTTTGCTAGATGACTTGAATTACACACCACTAAATAAGACATCTCAATAACATAAGACTTTGCAGCGCTATGCAATAGAGAACTAAGTACTTAATGGTGAGGCGTAATACAATACTCATCATCATAAGCTAGATGTCGATAAACAATGAAACACAACAATCGAGCTTCTATAGCTTAATCGAAGTTAAATTGAACAAGAAACTACAATCATGCACGAGGACTATATTTTTCCTATGCCAGTGCATACACCAATCGATTACCAGACTTAGACTAATCTTAGACTTATTAGAATCAGACATTTAAGATTTGGAATAAGGATAGAAGCATTTTAATTAGTTTTCTCAACTTAATTATCTAAAACACTTGTATATATAACCAGCATTTCAACTCTAAACTTTGCTACTCAAACACAAGGCACTTATATCACATTTATAGCCACAAGAGGACCGAATCAACTTAATAATAATATATATATATGTCTATTAAACATTTTCCATATTATTAAGTTTACTATTACCATAGAAGGCCTAAATAATTACTAGTTCACTAGCATTCATCAATCAAGAATCAAAAATTGACTAATCCATCCTAGCCAAACAAGAGTAACTTCAAGAAATCCACTTAATGCTTGCTGATTTTTGGACAGCAGTACAACAATCAGTTGTTTTATTCATAACTCACAAAATATGCACCCAAAAATAGGAAACTAAGACTTTCTGGAAAGCTTATGAAATCCCCTATAACTTTTGTATTATCAGCACAACATGATTCGACATTCTTAAAGGTCAATCAGTCCTAAACGTAAATTCTGCCCAGATTTGGACAGAATTCGACTACTTACTTCATAAATTCATAACTAGAGTTTCAGGCATCCAAATGTCAAGGGCGTCGGGCCCGAGGGTAGGAGGACCGTGGCTCCGAAGGTCGTAGCCGCCGTCCGTGTTGCCGACCGGGTTATGCCCCCAGGAACGGCGGTCTTCGTCAACGGGTTATGCCCCCTGTTGCCGATTAGAGAGAGGTAGGAGACTGAGATACAACTTTCTTGTCCTCATCATGGGTGCTTACAGGGGTTATATAAGGCCATAGGCCAGGGCTACTAAAGGAAGCCACTAATCACTCTTATTCCCTTCTAAATCTAGCCCGAATTATTAAAGGAAAGCCATCAATCAGTAATCACTCTTATTCCCTTCTAAATCTAGCCCGGACTAATAAAGGAAAGCCATCAATCACTAATCACTCCTATTCCTTTCTAAATCTAGCCCGGACTAATAGGAAGGCCATCAATCACTTTTATTCTTTCCAGATCTGGCCGCTAGGCTTGGCTGTCTGCTGGATCAGGCGCTGCCTGCTGGATCAGGCGTCCTGCGCGCTCAGCCGCGCGCCGCACGTTGCGTGCCCTGTGACGCCGTGTGTACGGATTTCCGTACATCACACCAAATCAGACTTTTTAGAAAGCTAGTAGAATTGTCTACAATTAATTTACAATAACCTCAAGATGATTCAATGTGTATCGAAGTCAGTTAATATAAACACACATTGCTGTCCAGACTTTTGACAGATTCAGACTCTATAGTTTAAACAGCTGTAACTTGGTCTCTAGACCACCAAAAATGGTGATCTAAGATTTTTTGGAAAGCTTAAGGAAAGTACTACAATTCTTATATAATTAATGAGGGCTGATTCTTAGTTTAACTTAGTCAAACAATCCAATTTTCGAAATCTGTACATAATTTGGACAGATTCTGAAACTGGACTTGGAAAAATCATAACTCCTAAACTACTACACCTATGGTTATAAAATTTTTACACAAGTAAGATAAAGAAGTTATCTACAACTTTTGTATATAACATGTCTACAGAAAATATGGTTTACTTCACTCAATTATTACCACAGCAGAGAGGATGTGTGCAGCAAAATTCAGCTCAGGGACAATCAGATTCCCTATGCAAGATTATGACAAAACCTAACCACTACTCAGTTCTGCACCCTCATACTTAATCCTAAAGCTTCTAATTGAAATCAAGGCACTAATCCAGCTTTCCAAGAAACATGCATGAACTCAATCTCTTCTAATCATTCACAAGTTCTTCTTTTAATTAGATAATAGATATTATTTTAACACTTTATGGAAACATTCAGTTTTGGACTAGTATTTTTATGAGTGATAGGTGATAACCAATCATGATTAAGGCACAAATTTCACATGATCATGTTCTATATATATTACTTACCCCGGAAGAGACAATTTAGTAAAGAAATCAAGCATGTGAGAGCGAGTTAATTCTAGACTCCATACCTGTTTTAAACGCATGACCATTCTAAGTGTCATTAGGCTACTACAACATCATGCAAAACTATAAGAACACCATTTACTATTTTTAAATATATACACTATTTATAAATCATTTCAATTACTTAATAGGTATCGATCCAGTTAAACCATTAACCTCGCACCACAAATCATGAAATCTGAACCAAACATTAAGACTCACACAAAACTAACTATTTAACAAAGCATACACCAATTCAAGACAAACATTGGTTGACAGTTTTTTAAGCATAATTAGTATTATGTTTAACTCGACCCAACAAATGGGAGAACAACGATGATTATAAGCTTAGAATAGAACAAGTACACGGTTCATGCATTTTATCAAACACCAAGAACGCATGTGCCGGATTACTGAGCAAAGCACACTATACTACCCCATAAGAAAATAATATACCAGCAACTACACACAAGAAAACATAGCTCATTGTCATAGAGCATCACATCAAAATCCCATGAAATGTTGCAAAAACAACGATGATTAACAACTCACCTATTAAACCTAACACCTGACGGGCGCTGCACAAATTTCACTTCTCTTTTCTTCATCCAACGGACTTCTGAAATCTCTCACCTACAGCCATAGTTTTGTTGGGGAATGACATCAAGCTCTGGCTGATGCTGGGGAGTAAGCGACCACCAAGGAAACTCGGCCGGTGGCTAGGTGAAATTTGTAGGGGAGCTCACCATGGAAGAAACCCCTGCGCACAGATCAGGGGGGGCGAGCTAGAGCTGGGCGACGCCATGGAGAGGGGCAGGGAGCCGTTACGGCTCGAAGGAGATCGAGCATGGAGGGCTAGGCTAAGCGCGGCTAGGGAAGGAGATCAAGGGCTGTGCGGTTCGACGAGGCCACGACTTGCACGAACTACAGGTGGAGGAAACCGTGCAGGGAGCTCGGGCACCAAGCACGACATCCAAGGACGATCGACGAAGGCGAGGTTAGCAGAGAGAAAGGAGGTTGGTTGTGGGGGCTGAGCGAGCTGGGAGAGGTGGCGACAGCGGCCTCCATGGCTGAGGAGTCGAGGGTGCTGGCCGAGACATAGAGACAACATGGAGGTTCTAGAGACCGCCGAGGTGAGGGCTGGAATGAGCGGCTGTGGAGAGAAAGAGACGTGAGGGAAAAGGCCGAAGCCTGTAGGCGGCAGCGGCTTGAGCAGGGGACACGTTGAGAGGGAGGAGGTGACGTGTGGGGATAAGGATGAGAGCGTTGAAAAATTTTCCAAGACACATGAACTGACCGGAACAAAGGAGAAGCAAAATACGTGGATAAGATAAGTAGTGTGGTGCAGAGATTAGAGGGTGTTGGCTGATTGAATAAGAAAGAATTGTGGTAGAAGAAGGGAAAATAGAATTCTTCTTCTTTTCATTTGTCTTATCCTTTTCTTATAAAACATTTGTATATTCCAATCTACGATTTTGGTTTGGGCAGGCTCTAAATGGACCAAATTAAAGTGTTATTCGGTTACGCATACTATTTTTCACACTTATGACGAGAGAACTAAATTGATTAACAATTATTCGGAATCAGCTCTGAGTACCTTAGTTCCATTTATTTGCACCGAAACTTTAGTTGTCGAGTTCTATTTAATTTGTTTGGGATGAAATCGGAGGGCTGAACTAAATTTCCAAATTCATATTTGCACGATCGATGAATTTTAAATAGACACAATACTCGACATTTTGCGAAATAAATACGCGAGATTGATGCAACATCGAAATTGTGATCCATTCGGAAGCGACGTCACGCAACGTTCACGTGGGTGACAGGCTGTGCGCTGTCCAAACACCGGTTAGCACCTGCCACATGCCACAAAGAGACATGTGCAACGCAAGAGTGAAAGAATTTCAGACAAAGTTTAAGGAACCAGATCCGATTTCAAGGATTAGAGTTTGGGCAAGACGTCGATGGCTCAACCCAAACGATATTGGATTCAATGTTTCAGAAGTTTCCAAAGTCTGGATTTTAAAAAATAATAGATTTGAAAAAATTTAGACAGTCGGAGACAGACACGATATCAAAATCGTGATAAATGAGGTTGATTAAATTACTGACCTTTACATCCACAGCTATCACGTGTTAAAGTCCGCAATCGGGGTCGAGCAGACGATAAACACCTGGGGTGTTACAACCCTCCCCCCTTAAAAGAATCTCGTCCCGAGATTCAGAGCGAAAGACTTTTAAGAGTAGAGAAGCATGTAACTCCTGTCCGTATTAGCGATAGCATAAGCTAATTCCAAGCAAAGTCAAGCATCTCAAAATGTTGCTTCTCTAGTGGGTATAGCACATACCACTTTAGTTTAACTAGAGACGTCAACAAACAAGCTATAACTAACAGAAAAACACATAAGGTTACATGTGTGCAGTTTGCTTTTTTCTGATGACACTGTACTATCTGAGTCTGTTGGGCGTGCGGTAGATATGCGACTTTACCCAAACAGAATTAGTTGCAACCTCTTGGGTAAAACACATAGAAAGGGGTTTGTTGATAAACCAACATTGGAAATTCATGGCACATGAGACAAGTGTGGATATCGAATGACACTATGATTAACTCATGCTTAGGCAGAGACTTCAAGTCTAAGAAAAATGATAGAAGCCCAAGAAAACAGAAATGATGGGATCCATAGATATTGACTTTGCAATCAATCCACTTTATCACGTGCTAAGCATGGCTCGACTTGATCACACATGCTAAAAAAACATACGTGAGGCAATCGAGGCATGACTAGAGCGATGATTAGGTTCTTACCAATTGACTGAGGGCGACAAAGTACCCCGCCAACAATATAGAGTTAAGATGAATATGCTCATAATCTAATCCAATATGGCACAAGATTTGCGCATATGTTCATAACCTTCCCTTGGTCTTCATAAAGGTTTCTTCAGGATAGGCTGAACTAAAGTGAGTTTAGACACCTCGATAAAACGATCTCTAAACTCAATCTTTGTTCACAATGTAGCTACCAATTATTAAAACCAACTTGTTGAACTTCTTTTGACATTAAGCCTTCTCATTATCCATTGGCAAACCAGAGGTTAGGAGTTCACAATTGTTAACAAGAGATCATGCATTTGGGTAGAAATCCATTTGGTCATGTTGTTCATCCGTTTCTTCATGCGAGATGAACTGACTTGGTTCCGAAATACATGGATTAAATAAGAGAGCGAATGAACAAACTCCTGCATCTTAGCAGTAGGGGAAGTCAATCTCCATTTTGAGAAGTAATTAGTTGTCTCTCAACACTAAAAAGCTCCAAGGCTTCACCTTTACATAAAGGACGTAAAGGGAACTTGTATGCGTGTAGTCACTACTAAAGTGAAGAGAAAAGGGACCACACATGACATGATGGTTTTTATCATACGATTAGACACAGATAGATTTTGATTTTCGATGGAGAATTCTAACTAGAGGTTTCACCAAGCAATCTCAAAACTGTTTGGATTAGGTGTTCTTTTGCAAATAAAACAGAAAACACTTTTACGGGTTCAGGCACTAAGGGTTGAACAGCTACACCACCTCCTTAAATAGCAAAGCGAGATTAACACATATAACACCTAACGAGGTAATCTAAAAGGCGAAGGACAAGGAACTTATCGAAGTTCACCGGATAGTGATACTTCACACAGTTTTCAATTCTTTATTATTGGAATAAAGATGAGAAAAGCATGTTCGTTCACAATCACTAATTATTAGAATAAGGGTGAGAGAAGCATATTTGTGCGCAAACAACAAACACAATGCAACAATCAGGATGCATGCTCGTCCTATTTGTCCTCACAAACTTTGCCAACAAAACGTGGCAATAGCGTTCTATATCGGTGGCATATCTACGTTCTCTCTCGGTATATTGCTAGTCGTCAGCTACACATACGTTTCGAAGTTAGTGTACCTGCAGAAAATTCTATCACATCCCATTTCCCAATGATGCAATTCACACATGACAATTTATACTCCATATATTTCTATATGGAGGCCAGCTCCTCATTAAGCGCCAAGCCACGCATAGGCACCGCTGCCATACTTTAACCATAGGGCAGCTCATTATGGTAACTTACCTTCTTACCTGAGCGTAGGTGTGTCGTTGCAAATACATTACACTTCTCGGTATTGCCATGTTTGTATGCCCTTATACATCCATGGGGTACTGAATCCTAGAAAAGTAAATACTCCACATCGCAGCCTTCATATATACATATGTAAAACATGTATATAATCAAGCGCTTTTTATACTCTCCCCTAGACCGACGTTTGTCCAGTCACGCTCTCACATCTCACCTTACCTTGAGTGTTGATCCATTCAAGACTGAATGGCCTCAAAAATAACATTACACATGTATGCATTACCCTTCCCAGGTTGTGAGTTAGTATTCTAAACTAAGCCACCTAGTAGTCCTTAACTTAGGGCTTAACAGAGGATGTCGCTAGCATTGTAGTTTTTCAAATCTGTTTTTTTTCAAAACCAAACAATTTGTTTAGTTGAAAATAAGTTTTTCGAAACCAAAACTTTGTTTTAAAAATATGTATGTGACTGTATTATACTTAATTCAGCTCCGATACCAGCTGTCGCAGAACCTCCCAAGTTATCGGGCCCACATGCACCTGTCCTTGTCTCAAAGACCTCAGACGGCTATGCATGTGCACCAAACAACTTAACAGGATTTGTCCGAGTGCCCCGAGGACCCTGGATAAACGACTTACCGCCAAGATCGCAGGATTAAGTAAACACAACTCACATACAAACACTTGCAGCGGAAATAAATTCTTTATTACAAAATGATTACAAGTTACAACGTTTAGAAGTTATAGCAATATTACAATATATCATCGAAGTGATTACAAGATAAATTGATTCAAAAGATTACAATTTGAATGTATAAAACATTTATAAGTTTTAAAATACATGATAGCTTAAGTGACAATCCTCGATAGAGGAGCTAAAGATGGGATATACTTATATAAGAAGGTCGAGCCCATCGGCACTTAGCATCAATCACAATCAAAGCGACTCGTAACCTGCAGCAACAATGGGAATAAAACCCTGAGTACGCAATTACTCAGCAAGACTTACCCGACTAAAGAAAAGACTCTTAAGGGTATGCTGGTTTGTCGGGAATCAAGGTAAAGCTCATCAAATTTCAAAGACTCGTTTTTGCAGAAGAGCTTACTAGTAGTGGATCCTTATGCCAAAGTTTTACCTCACAAGTTAAGTTCTTTTCCTGAATCTAGATTTGCCTAATCTAGAGCATTCACTTGTCCTACACTAGCTTCATTTTATCAAACTTAATTTCACTTATTATCTACGATGAGGGTCGAAGATCCAGTCTTCGTATCCGAGAAGTTCGGCGATCCGAATCGATTAATACCCAGCTGGGGATCTCCAACCACACGACATATGTAGCACTTAACCCTTACATATGTCAACTCGCCACCAGGTTTCTCAAGACCAGAACGGGTTCACGCGACCCGAGAGCATAGTACCCCACCATCCAGCCACTTGCCTGGTGGGCACACGTTAGTCCCGCCATCTCTCCACTCCCAGTGCGTGCGAGCTGTTCTGGTATTGGTCCGACCGAGGCTAAGCTTACCCATGATGAGGCATGTGGCTAGTTAAAGGGTCCTAGATCAGCAGGCCAACAATCGGAACGGTCCTTAATCGACACAGACGGGTGACCTTTCCTGCTCAACGTCTGGTCTCATATTAAATTATTTCTGAAAACCTGGTACCTGTCAGAGGTACCCTACTGAAATGATGAAGTCATCAAGGCCTTTGATACCTTCATCACCCCAGCCTCTTTTTCTTTGTAAAAACATGATTCATAGATCGAAACATTTTGTTCTTAGCCTATGAGCATACTAAGCAAATCTAGCTTTTTAAAACAGGTATCAAGGATGATAATCAACAGTTCAAGGAAGTTATGCAGCAAAGGTTTAACCATTCAACTCCTACCACCTAATGTAGCATATAAGTGATAAAAATTTTAAAACAGCAAGGAGGTGGCAAATGCACCGGGGCTTGCCTGGGATAACACTAGGTTAGTGTTGTTAGATGATGATCACTTGGTGAGCATCTTCCATCCTGGCACTTGGTTGATTCATCCACTTTAGCTTCGTCCATCAACATCGTCTTGTGATTAATCCAGCTCTTGTCCTTCACATCACGTGATTAATTAACGTACCTAGATGATATGCAATAATGCATATGAGTAAGGACATGAATAGCAAATAATAAATAACCTATACTAAAGAGAGGAAACAGTTCAAGCAAGACATCACAAACATTCATAACCAAGCATTAGATAGAGATATACAACCAACACAATGGTCACATTCTCTAATTTACACGAATCAAATCCAAACATGAAGAATTATAAAACTAGATATAGTTCCTATATTTTCTTTAGTTCGAACATAACACCAAAAGATTTATAAAGCATAAGGTCATTATTTATACACTTCAAATTTAGAACAAGAATACAAATAAGCTACTAACCTTCTAAACCACTTTGCTAGATGACTTGAATTACACACCACTAAATAAGACATCTCAATAACATAAGACTTTACGACGCTATGCAATAGAGAACTAAGTACTTAATGGCGAGGCGTAATACAATACTCATCAGCATAAGCTAGATGTCGATAAATAATGAAACACAACAATCGAGCTTCTATAGCTTAACCGAAGTTAATTTGAACAAGAAACTACAATCATGCACGAGGACTATATTTTTCCTATGCCAGAGCATACACGAATCGATTACCAGACTTAGACTAATCTTAGACTTATTAGAATCGGACATTTAAGATTTAGAATAAGTATAGAAGAATTTTAATTAGTTTTGTCAACTTAATTATCTAAAACACTTCTATATATAACCATCATTTCAACTCTAAACTTTGATACTCAAACACAAGGCACTTATATCACATTTATAGCCATAAGAGGACCGAATCAACTTAATAATAGATATATATGTCTATTAAACATTTTCCATATTATTAAGTTTACTATTACCATAGATGTCCTAAATAATTACTAGTTCACTAGCATTCATCAATCAAGAATAAAAAATTGACTAATCCATCTTAGCCAAACAAGAGTAACTTCAAGAAATCAACTTAATGCTTGCTGATTTTTGGACAACAGTACAACAGTCAGTTGTTTTATACATAACTCACAAAATATGCACCCAAAAATAGGAAACTAGGACTTTCTGGAAAGCTTATGAAATCCCCTATAACTTTTGTATTATCAGCACAACATGATTCGACATTCTTAAAGGTCAATCAGTGCTAAACGTAAATTCTACCCAGATTTGGACAGAATTCGACTACTTACTTCATAAATTCATAACTAGAGTTTCATGCATCCAAATCATATGATCCTAGACTTTTTAGAAAGCTAGTAGAATTGTCTACAATTCATTTATCTCAAGGTGATTCAATGTGTATCGATGTCAGTTAATACAAACACACATTGCTGTCCAGACTTTTGACAGATTCAGACTCTATAGTTTAAACAGCTGTAACTTGGTCTCTAGACCATCAAAAATGGTGATCTAAGACTTTTTGGAAAGCTTAAGGAAAGTACTACAATTCTTCTATAATTAATGAGGGCTGATTCTCAGTTTAACTTAGTCAAACAATCCAATTTTCAAAATCTGTACAGAATTTGGACAGATTCTGAAACTAGACTTGGAAAAATCATAACTCCTAAACTACAAGACCTATGGTTATAAAATTTTTACACAAGTAAGATAAAGAAGTTATCTATAACTTTCGTATATAACATGTCTACAGAAAACATGGTTTACTTCACTCAGTTATTACCACAACAGAGAGGATGTGTGCAGCAAAATTCAGCTCAGGGACAATCAGATTCCCTATGCAAGATTATGCCAAAACCTAACCACTACTCAGTTCTGCACCCTCATACTTAATCCTAAAGCTTCTAATTGACATCAAGGCACAAATCCAGCTTTCCAAGAAACATGCATGAACTCAATCTCTTCTAATCATTCACAAGTTCTTCTTTTAATTAGATAATAGATATTATTTTAACACTTTATGGAAACATTCCGTTTTGGACTAGTATTTTTATGAGTGATAGGTGATAACCGATCATGATTAAGGCACAAATTTCACATGATCAGGTTCTATATATATATTACTTACCCCGGAAGAGACAATTTGATAAAGAAATCAAGCATGTGAGAGCGATTTAATTCCATACTCCATACCCTTTTTAAACGCATGACCATTCTAAGTGTCATTATGCTACTACAACATCATGCAAAACTATAAGAACACCATTTACTATTTTTAAACATATACATATTTATAAATCATTTAAATTACTTAATAGGTATCGATCTGTTAAACCATTAACCTCGCACCACAAATCATGAAATCTGAACCAAACATTAAGACTCACATAAAACTAACTATTTAACAAAGCATACACCAATTCAAGACAAACATTGGTTGAGAGTTTTTTAAGCATAATTAGTATTATGTTTAACTCGACCCAACAAATGGGAGAACAACGATGATTATAAGCTTAGAATAGAACAAGTATATGGTTCATGCATTTTATCGAACACCTAGAACACATGTGTCGGATTACTGAGCAAAGCACACTATACTACCCCATAGGAAAATAATATACCAGCAACTATACACAAGAAAACATAGCTCATTGTCATAGAGCATCACATCAAAATCCCATGAAATGTTGTGAAAACAACGATGATTAACAGCTCACTGATTAAACCTAACACCAGACGGGCGCTGCACAAATTTCACTTCTCTTTTCTTCATCCAATGGACTTCTGAAATCTCTCACCTGCAGCCACAGGTTTGTTGGGGAATGACAACAAGCTTTGGCTGATGCTGGGGAGTAAGCGACCACTAAGGAAACTCCGTCGGCGGCTAGGTGAAATTTGCAGGGGAGCTCGCCATGGAAGAAACCCCTGTGCACAGATCAGAGGGGGGCGAGCTAGAGCTCGGCGACACCATGGAGAGGGGCAGGGAGCCGTTACGGCTCGAAGGAGATCGAGCAGGGAGGGCTAGGCTAAGCGTGGCTGGGGAAGGAGAGAAGGGGCTGTGCGGTTCGACGAGGCCGTGGCCTGGGCAAGCTGTAGGTGGAGGAAACCGCGCAGGGAGCTCAGGCACCGAGCACGACATCCAAGGACGGCCGACGAAGGCAAGGTTAGCAGAGAGAAAGGAGGTCAGTCGTGGGGGCTGGGCGAGCTAGGAGAGGTGGCGGCAGCGACCTCCATGGCTGAGGAGTCGAGGGCGCTGGCCGAGACATAGAGACAACTTGGAGGTTCTAGAGACCGGTGAGGTGAGGGCTGGAATGAGCGGCTGGGAGAGAAAGAGACGTGAGGGAAAAGGCCGAAGCCTGTAGGCGGCAGTGGCTTGAGCAGGGGACACGTTGAGAGGGAGGAGATGACGTGTGGGGAAAGGATGAGAGCGCTGAAAAATTTTCCAAGACACATGAACTGACCGGAACAAAGGAGAAGCAAAATACGTGGATAAGTAGTGCGGTGAAGAGATTAGAGGGTGTTGGCTGATTGAATAAGAAAGAATTGCGGTAGAAGAAGGGAAAATAGAATTCTTCTTCTTTTCATTTATCTTATCCTTTTCTTATAAAACATTTGTATATATATTCCAATCTACGATTTTGGTTTGGACGAGCTCTAAATGGACCAAATTAAAGTGTTATTCGGTTACGCATACTATTTTTCGCACTTATGACGAGAGAACTAAATTGATTAACAATTATTCAGAATCAGCTCTGAGTACCTCAGTTCCATTTATTTGCACCGAAACTTTAGTCGTCAAGTTCTATTTAATTTGTTTGGGATGAAATCGGAGGGCTGAACTAAATTTCCAAATTCGTATTTGCACGATCAATGAATTTTAAATAGACACAATACTCGACATTTCGCGAAATTAATACGCGAGATCGATGCAACATCGAAATTGTGATCCATTCGGAAGCGACATCACACAAGGTTCACGTGGGTGAGAGGCTGTGCGCTGTCCAGACACCGGTTAGCACCTGCCACATGCCACAAAGAGACACGTGCAACACAAGAGTGAAAGAATTTCAGACAAAGTTTAAGGAACCAGATCTGATTTCAAGGATTAGAGTTTGGGCAAGACGTCGATGGCTCAACCCAAACGATATTGGATTCAATGTTTCGGAAGTTTCCAAAGGCTGGATTTTAAAAAAATAGATTTGAAAAAATTTAGACAGTCAGAGACAGACATGATATCAAAATCATGATAAACGAGGTTCATTAAAATTTAGTGACCTTTACATCCACAACTATCACGTGTTAAAGTCCACAATCAGGGTCGAACAGACGATAAACACCTGGGGTGTTACAGCCGTGCCGGGCCGGGCTGGGTTGCGTCACGGGTCAAAATCCCACGACACGCACAACAACTGATCGGAATCCAAACGCGAAACGAAATCCAAAATGATACGAGGCAAACACACGATTAAACACGACATCAGACAAAAGAAATATGCCTCGGCATCATGCAACACCCATGACAACTTAGGTTTTTGTTTACATGCAACACGGACACCAGTCACTATACTGCTTTGAAACTGGGAAGAAGAAGCGAAACGGGAAGAGAAAAGAGAGTAACGCCTGAATTTGATTAGTATTAAAGAAGAAAAAAATCTACCCCCAAATTCAGGGCGTTACAAACCTGTCCCCCTTAAAAGAATTTCGCCCTCGAGATTCAAGGTTGGCCAGCAAAGAGTTCAGGATACTTGGCCATCAGATCATCTTCACGCTCCCAGGTTGTTTCTTCCTCAGAGTGATGACCCCATCTGACTTTGCACATTCTGATAGTTTTCCTCCGGGTGACCCTATCTACAGTCTCAAGAATCTGCACTGGCTTCTCTATGTAGGTCAAGTCTTCTTGGACTTCCAGACCTTCCACTGGCAACTGCTCTTCTGGAACACGCAGACACTTCTTCAATTGAGACACATGGAAGACATCATGCACCGCTGACAAACCTTCTAGCAGACTGAGCTGATAGGCCACTTCTCCACGTTTTGCAAGAATCTGATACGGACTAACATATCGGGGTGCTAGTTTGCCTTTGACTCCAAATCTTCTAACTCCTCTGATAGGCGATACCTTCAAGTAGACAAAATCTCCAACTTCAAAACTTAGCTCTCTCCTTCTTGTGTCTGCGTAACTTTGCTGCCTTGATTGTGCTATCTTTAGGTTCTCTCGAACCATCTTAATGTTCTCTTCAGCTTCGAGCAAAATATCTGGCCCAAACACTTTCTTTTCTCTAGGCTGATCCCATTGCAACAGAGTTCTACAACTCCTTCCATAAAGTGCCTGAAATGGTGACATCTTCAAGCTGGCCTAGTAATTGTTGTTATAGGAGAATTCTGTATAAGGTAACCTCTTGTCCCATCCGGACTGATCTTGCAACGCACAGGCTCTCAACATTTCATTAGTTCTTTCGGTGTGACCGTCTGTCTGCGGATGATAAGCTGAACTGAAATTCAGATGCGTACCCAAGGCTTCATGCAATTGCTGCCAGAAATGAGAGGCGAACTACGTTCCTCTGTCTGAAACTATCTTCTTTAGCACACCATGAAGACAAACGATCCGGGACATGTACAGCTCCGCCAATACTGCACTGCTGTAGCTAGTCTTGACATGTATGAAGTGGGCTGACTTGGTTAAGCGGTCCACCACTACCCAAATGGAATCTTAGCCGGCTCGAGTGCGAGGCAATCCGACTATGAAGTCCATCCCGATTTCATCCCATTTCCACTAAGGAATTCGCAACGGTTGCAACATCCTAGCTGGCCTCTGATGTTCTGCCTTGATCCTCTGACAACTATCACATACGGCCACATGCTCTACGATCTCCCTTTTCATTCCATACCTCCAGAACTTCTTCTTCAGATCCTGATACATCTTCTCACTTCCAGGGTGTATAGAATAAGCTGTCTCATGAGCTTCCCTGAAGATCAACTCCCGAATGGACTGGACATTAGGAACACACAAATGATCCTTGAACCATACCACGCCTTCTGCATCTTCCTAAAAATCTTTGCCTCTTCCTTCTAGAATCAGTTGCCAGATTTCACTGATCTTCTCATCATTCTTCTGTGCTTCTTTGATTTCCTGCTCTAAGGTGGGTTCTAACTCAACTGTTACTCCTCGCATGGTATTTAGGAATCCAAGACTCAACCTGTTAAACTCTTTGGCCAACTCATAGAGCATCGGATGAGCGACCATCATATTGACTTGACTTTTCTTGCTCAAAGCATCTGCCACTACATTCGCTTTGCCTGGGTGGTAATGAATTTCCAATTCATAGTCTTTGATCAATTCTAACCATCTTCTTTGCCTCATATTCAGCTCTGACTGAGTGAATATGTACTTTAGACTCTTGTGGTCTGTGTAAACATCACATTTCTGTCCATATAGATAGTGCATCCATGTCTTCAGTGCATGAACCACTGCTGCTAACTCCAGGTCATGGATTGGATAATTCTTCTCATGAACCTTTAGTTGTCGGGACGAGTAAGCCACCACTCTTCCCTCTTGCATCAATACGCATCCCAAGCCAGTGTAACAAGCATCGCAATACACCGAGAATGGCTTATGCACATCGGGCAAGACTAAGACAGGCGCTATAGTCAACTTCTCTTTCAGTGCTTCAAAGGCTTCTTGGCATTTCTGAGTCCACTTGAACTCCACTTTGTTGCCTAGCAAAGCTGTCATCGGTTTCGCAATCTTCGAAAATCCTTCAATGAATCGCCAATAATATCTGGCCATTCCAATGAAGCTCTTGATTCCTCGAGCATCTGTTGGCACTTTCCGGTTCAGAATGTCCGCCACTTTCTTTGGATGCACAACCAATCCATCTTTGTTGATTATGTGACCCAAGAACAGGACTTCATTGATCTAGAACTCGCACTTACTCAACTTTGCAAATAGCTGGTGCTCTCGCAATCTCTTTAATACCATCTTCAAATGATTCACATGCTCCTCCTCACTTTGAGAATATATAAGAACATCATCAATGAATACCACCATAAACTTGTCAAGATAATCCATGAATACATTGTTCATCAGATTCATGAAGAAGGCTGGTGCATTCGTTAGACCAGAGGACATAACATTGAACTCATACAACCCATACATGGTAATGAATGCCGTCTTCGGATTGTCTGAAGGTCGAATCCTGAGCTGGTGATAACCTGACCTCAGATCTATCTTTGAAAACACGCTGGCTCCTCTCAACTAGTCGAACAGATCTTCTATTCTCCTGGTGCCATCTTTCAGAGCTCATTCAGAGCTCTATAATCGATGCACATCCTCCTGGTGCCATCTTTCTTGTCCACGAACACGACAGGGGCGGCCCAAGGCAAGGTGCTTGGCCTAATATAACCTTTCTCTAACAGCTAATCGATCTGCTTCTTGAGTTCAACCAACTCTGGTCCAAATACTCTATAAGCTCTTTTAGAAATGGGGGCAGTGCCAGGAAGAAGCTATATGGCAAACTCAACTTTCCGCTCAGGTGGCATACCCGGTAAGTCTTTCGGGAACACATCTGGAAACTCTGACACAACCTTGATAGTCTCGAGTGAATCTGCCTCGTTGCTATCAATAGCCATCTGATGACAACCTCCTTTCCTTGGCTCAGGTGAGACTAACTCAGCTACCACTTTGTGACAGAACCTCCCAAGTCATTAGGCCCACCTACAGTTGTGCTTGTCCAACGGACCTCAGACAACCCTGCAGGTGCACCTGATCACTTGACAAGTTTGGTATCTGAATTCCTTACCTTGCCCAAGAGCGTTTCACTCGTCACACAGACATTACAATACATCGGAGGTACGAGAATGCGGAAGCAGTTACAATAATTTACTTTATATGAAAGTAAGAAAGAGTTGTATTATTACAGACTAGAGTAAATATAGGAGTGCTGAAGTAATATTATTACATAACCCGGGAGGCAAAACCCCCTCCTGATAAACAATAAAAGTTTTTCTTTACGGAGGACACTTCCTCCCACAGCTTCAGTCTTGATTTTCTTCTTTGGGCACCACCTTGGAACAGAAGCAACAAAAATTTGCTGCTTCTTCACCTAAAACAACATGGCACAAAGCCCTGAGTATGAAGTGTACTTTCGCAAGCCTTACCTGTCAAAATAAAAGACTCTCAAGGATATGCTGGCTTTAAGGGAGTCAAGATAAGGCATATCAATAATCAAAGACTCTGTTTGCAGAAATGCTTACTAATAGTGGATCCTTAAAAATCCAGTTTTACTTGTCAGGTTTAGTAAAGTTACCTGCATCTAGAGTTCTTTCTACCCTAGTTCAATCACTTGACCTATACTAGCCAATTTCTTAACAACCCTTCTTATTCACTGGAATGCTACGTGTAAGTCAGTGACCAAGTCTTCATGTCCGAGATGTTACGGCGATCCGAATCGATTATACTCAGCTGAGGATCTCCAATCACACGACATATGTAGCACTTAACCCTTGCATATGTCAACTCACCACCGGGGTTCTTAAGACCAGATCAGGTTCACGCCAACCGAGAGCACAAATACACCAACGTCCAGCCTCTTGCCACGGAGGGTACACGCTACTCTCGCCATCTCTCCACTCCCATTGCGTGTTATCATATTCTGTTATTAGTCTGCCCGAGGCAAAGCTTACCCATGATGAGGCATGTGACCAGTTAAAGGGTCATCGTTCTGCAGGCCTACATCGAGAAGGTCCTTAATCGACTTAGACAGAGACACTACACCGAGCTCTCTTCTCGTGCAAGTCACCCGCCCGGTCTCAACTTTATCATTTCCAACCCAAAGTTGGGTACCTGGCAGAGGTACATCTTTTCTGATGTTGAACCCATCATGGCCATGATGGATTCACCATCAAGTTTTATTTTTGAAAACATCCCACCCACTTTGAAGCATCATCTTTGTCAAAACAAAACACTTTGTTTTTCTAGAGCAAAGCTAAGCATAAGAAAAACCTTTTTGTAAACCAGGGGATTAAGGAGAAGTAAACAAATCCATGGAAGGAAATGCAGCAACTGGTTTAGCACACAACTCCTATCACCTAATGCATCAAGTAAGTGAGTAAGACTTTAAAATAGCAAGGAGGTGGCAAATGCACTGGGGCTTGCCTTGTGTGATAGGTGAGTCAGGCTCTGCTCCACAGATATCAAAGTAAAAGCAATTTCCTGCCTGAGGTTCTTCAGGTGGTGGTGGTGTAGTCCTCGCTTCTTCAACTTCTATTTCCTCTTCGTTCTTTAGATACAACCATATATAATCATGAATGCTCATGTAATGCTCATGAAAATGCAAAGATAATGAAAGTACATTATCTAATGTATTGAATATAACTTTCCTTCATGAGTCTCCAGGAAACTAGGGTTTTTGGAGTCTATAGTGAAGTTCATAGGGCAGGGGACTAGGGTTTTGGGTTCTAAGTACCAAACATGGTTCAAATCATACCAAAATTTACCCAAGGCTTCTAAATAATATTTAAAGCTCATTTAAAAAGTTTGGTGAATTTTGGGATTATTAATTACTCTCTAAAATTCCAGAAGTATGGATTTTGGCTATTTTAAATGTCCCAAAATTCCCTATTGGAGCGAAAAACCATGAAACTATTTTTATTAAATACTATAGGAAATTAGAAGCCTAGCAAAATTGGTCTGGTATTTTTAGCATTTTTCTATAATTTTCTAGGAATTCTCTAAGTCTAGAAGAAAAAGAAAAAGGAAAAGATGCTATAGGATTGGGCTAAATCTGGCCCGAGCCGGCCCAAACCCAGGTGAAAACGCGCCCGCGCGCGCCCGCGTGCTGTCCATTTTGCGCAGAGAACCCTAACGGTTTGAAGTTTCTATAAAGAGTCCTTCCCACTATTCCTCTGTCTCGCTGACACTTGCAGAAACACCCCTGCACTCTGATTTCTTCACAACACGCAGTCCACGACGCCGCACGGCGGAGAACCGAGCTCTAGTGAGCTTATACCGACCGGATCACTCGATGACCAGTGCTCTACTTCGGCTGAGACCAAATTCAAACCCTAACAAGAGTTTCCCCTCAACTAATTTCACTAACGGAGCTCTAGCGCGCTCTGTCCATGGTGACAGCGGGCACGATGGACAATCAAACGCGTTCCCGGTGATCCAGGGCAGCTTAACTCAATCGAATTGGTCGAGAAGCATTAGGAGAACCTAAGGACGCTAAAACAAGAGAGCAAGGAGCACGAACAGACCTAGAATTCGCTGACCATGGTGAGGGCTCAACCATGGTGGCGGAAACAGAATTTGGGGAAAAGAGAAATTGGGAGGCTCTAGTGGATAATCCGAGGCAAGGATCGGTGCGTTGGATGCGTAATTACCTAGCGGGGAAGCGGGTGCGCTCAATTTATAGGCTCCGAGGGCGACGGCGCATGAATTTGGGTTGGCGCGGTGGCGGTCGGAGATGAAAGGGGTTGCTGGCGCTAGGGATTAGTGGCTATCACCGTGGCGGCTCTCTGGCGATCACCGGGCATGTATGACACGAATCACTGCGACTTGCTACACGCTTTAGCACGTGGCGCACAGCGTTAAGCAGCCAATGGCGGCGAGGTCTATCCCGACCGGTCGACGAGCAAGTGGGTACGGTGAGCTTAGCCATAACCGAGCCCGAGTCGATCCAGGCGCCAAGATCTTTACTCGCCCACGGTTATCCGCAAGTCACTGCACACGAATTGCAGTGGCCGGCGTGAATCGCGGTGGAGAGTCACCGGCGGGGAGTTGCGTTGTATCTGAGATATTTCTGCTACTGTACCATGGGAATCTCTGTTTAAAGCGCCTGAGAGAGCACATTGAAGGTAGATTTTCTCCAAATTTTATGTGACATCTTCATCATGCATCTGCATCAAAGTTATAGATCTATGACCCATCTTCACTTTTGCTATAGCATCCCTAGTCAAATTCCCACTAGATCATGGTCGAATCCCAGTCTAAAGATTGCCTAATCTCACTGTTACTCTGAATTTAGACCTAGAGCAGTCTGACAGCTCGACTTTGTGCTCATTTTACTCCAAATTTTTCATGTGACCACGGCTTAATCCATATAGCAAAGTTGTTCTCCTTACATAGCTTTACAAATTTGATGTGTTGACCCTAGGCAAATTCCACATAATTTGGAAGATACAGGGCTTCAAAGTTGATCCCATTTACTGAAATTCAGACTTAGCCATTGCAGCACAAATGTGGCCTTTTTGCAAATAAGCCCAAAACATATGTTTTCATTTGCAAATCTCCAAATATGTGAACCATATGACTTAAGGCAACCTATTTCCATGATTTTTTTGCACTTAGGTCCAAAATGTGCACATTTTTACAGATAACCCCCTAGGGTTTCAGTCCAGGGTTTTCCAGGGTCTATTTAGGTTTTTGGTACTTCTAGGGTTTGGATGCCACTTAAGTCTATTCATGGTGACTTTTTATGACCATTACCAATGAGTCTTGAAGTTTTCTCTTATTAGGCTTTGTTTACTCTTTTAAGCCCCAATTTAGGGTTAAGTACTATACCCTAGGGTTTCACCCATGAAATGCCACATCAAGACAACTTATTTGAATTTTTTGCCTAGTGAATGCCCTCTAGGTGTGACAATCACATGTTATGCTGATGCTTATGATGTTATGCTCAAGTTTTAGATGCAGTAACACCAGGGGTGTTACATCCTTCCCCCCATAAAAGAATCTCATCCCGAGATTAACAGTCTAGGGCAATTAATGGAAAAAGAAACATGTCATACTTTTATTTCCTTATTTTTGGTACAAGGCAGGGGTGGTATGGGGTTCATTCCTCTATTACAACAAGTGTACACATCTTACAATTTACACGAAGCTAAAAAGTCTGGGAAATTCTTATCTAAAAAGTCTTGAGTTTCCCAAGTAGCTTCATCTTCCGTGTGTTGGCTCCTCTGTATCTTGTAAAACTTGAGAGTTCTCCTTCGGGTAATTCTGTCCTTTTGATCCAAGACTCGAATAGGATGTTCTAAATATGTCAAGCCTGGTTCTAAGGCAACATCCGTTACTTCAATGGTTCGATCAGGAACCCGAAGACACTTCTTCAATTAAGATACGTGGAACACATTGTGTACAACAGACAAGGTTTCGGGTAACTGGAGTCGGTATGCCACTGGTCCATATCTTTCAAAGATAGGAAAAGGACCAATGTACCGGGGTGCAAGCTTCCCCTTTACCCCGAAACGTGATACACCCTTCATTGGTGAAACTTTCAGGTAGACATAATCCTCAACTTGAAAGTATAAGGGTTTGCGTCGCCTGTCTGCATAATTCTTCTGTCGAGCTTGGGCTTCTTTCAAATTATGAATTATTCGTCGAACCTTTTCTTCTGTTTCCTTTACCATATCAGGCCTGAAGAAACATCTTTCACCTGGTTCCGACCAGTTTAACGGAGTATGACACCGTCTTCCATACAAAGCTTCAAAGGGTGCCATTTTGATGCTCTCTTGAAAGCTATTATTGTATGAGAACTCCGCTAATGGTAAACAGTCATCCCATTTTTGTGGGAATTCCAAAACACATGCTCGCAACATATCTTCAGGTATTTGATTTACCCTCTCTATCTGCCCACTGGTTTGGGGATGGTAGGCCGAACTGTGAAGCAACTTGGTACCCAGGGATTTATGAAGTGCTTCCCAAAACATGGCTACAAATTGCGGTCCACGATCCGACACTATGGTCTTTGGAACCCCATGCAGACTAAGAATACGAGCAATATATAATTGGGCATAGACAGCAACCAGATGATCTGCTTTGACTGGCAGAAAATGGGCTGTCTTGGTAAGTCGATCAACTATAACCCAAATAGAACCATATCCCTTTGCTGTCCTGGGCAATCCCACAGTAAAGTCCATGCTTATACCCTCCTATTTCCATGTAGGGATAGGCAAAGATTGCAATGGACCAGCAGTCTTCAGATGTATGGCTTTGACACGTCTGCAAGTGTCACATCTTGTCACATAGCATGCAATTTCAATCTTCATCTTCGTCCACCAATAATGCTGTTTTAGATCATGATACATCTTAGTGCTTCTGGGATGAATAGAATAGCAACTAAGATGTGCTTCATCTAAAATTTGCTGGCGGATCTCATCATTCTTAGGCATAACTATATGGTTGTTAAACCATACAACGCCTTGATCATCTCTTCTGAAGCAGTTGGCTTTACCAGCCTCCATTTTCTCATGAATGTGTTTCATACCCTCATCATTTCTTTGGGCATCAATTATCCTTTGTAGGAGGACTGACTCAAGCTTCAAGTGATTTGAAGTTCCTTGTTGAATCATTCCCAGGTTCAACTTCTCCATTTCTTGGCATAACGTAATATCAGAAGTCTTCATTGTAAGACAATGACATGAAGCCTTGCGACTTAGTGCATCTGCCACTACATTAGCTTTGCCTGGGTGATAGTGAATCTCCAATTCATAATCTTTAATTAGCTCAAGCCATCTCCTTTGCCTCATATTCAACTCTGATTGGGTAAAGATGTACTTTAAGCTTTTATGATCTGTATAAATATGACAGATATTCCCCAGCAGATAATGACGCCATATTTTTAGGGCATGAACCACATTAGCTAATTCTAGGTCATGAGTTGGATAGTGTTCTTCATGCCGGCGTAACTGCCTTGAAGCGTAGGCTATCACTCGGCCCTCTTGCATTAGAACGCAGCCTAGACCACTGTCTGATGCGTCACAATACAAATCAAATGGCTTCTCAATGTCCGGTTGAGCTAATACCGGAGCAGTGGTCAATAATACTTTCAGCTGCTCAAAGACTTCATCACATCTTGAAGACCAATTAAATTTAGTATCATTCTTCAATAAACTTGTGATTGGTTTCACAAGCTTGGAAAAATCTGGAATAAATCGGCGGTAATAACCAGCCAGTCCAAGGAAACTTAAGACTTGATGTACAGTGGTTGGTGGTTTCCACTCCAAAATATCCTTGACTTTGTTGGGATCCACCGCAATCCCTTTGGCAGATAATACATGTCCCAGAAATTGGATCTCCTCCAACCAGAACGCGCATTTACTAAATTTAGCATATAGTTGATGGTCCTTTAAGCGCGTTAACACGATCCGCAAATGCCGAGCATGCTCCTCTTCATTCTTAGAATATATCAAGATATCATCAATGAATACCACCACAAATTTATCCAACTCGGGCATGAATACCGAGTTCATAAGATATGTGAAGTGGGCAGGAGCATTTGTTAATCCGAAAGACATAACCAGATATTCAAATAATCCATACCGCATAGTGAATGCTGTCTTGGGTATATCTTCGGGTCGGATACGGATCTGATGATAACCCAACCTGAGGTCAATTTTGGAAAATACCCAAGCTCTAGTAAGCTGATCAAATAGGATGTCAATCCAGGGAAGAGGGTACTTATTCTTGATTATGACCTCATTAAGGGGTCTATAATCCACGCACATCCAAAGTGTTTGGTCCTTCTTCTTGACAAAGATGGCTGGACAACCCCAGGGTGATGAGCTTGGTCAGATGAATCCCTTTCCTAGTAGATCTTGTAATTGGGTCTTGAGTTCTGCCAACTCATGCTGAGGCATTCGGTATGACCTTCTAGAAATAGGAGCCGTACCGAGTTTCAACTCAATCACAAATTCTACATCTCTCTCTGGAGGCAATCCAGGCAGATCTTCTAGAAAGACGTCCGGGAATTCACATACTACTGAAATATCTTGGATCTCTGGTATGATGGCTTCATATACTCTGCCAATTGGTTTAGCTGTAGTAGCTACGGGAATGGACAAGAGAACCTCTTCCTGGCCATAACTCAACCTGATGGTTCTCAGATCAGTGTTGAGGATTGCTTTATGCTGGGCTAACCAATTCATGCCCAGAATTACATCTATATCTTGGCCTTTTAGAATAATCATGTTTGTAGGAAAGTCCCGTTCAGCCAATGTTACGGGCACATGGAAAGCCACTTCTTTAGTGAATATTTGTCCCCCAGGCGAATGAATTATAAACCCTTCCCTTGATTCATTGTATGGAATGCAATGTTGCTCCACAAACTTCTTGCTTATGGATGTATGTGAAGCACCAGAATCAAAAAGAATAACAGCAGGGTGATTGGCCACGAGAAACGTACCCATCATAACCAGTTCTCCTTTCGGTGTCGTGGCCACTTGCGTATAATAAATCCACCCAGTTTTCTTCATATTTTTGCCCGCTATATTATTCGCCGCATTTCCCTTGCCTTGAGTGGAACTCCTTGAATTCTGCGGATTATTTGATCTGTTCTGCTTCGGATATGGACAGTCCTTGATGAAATGTCCAGACTTTCCACAATTAAAGCAGCCCGTTGAGGAGCTTAGGAGGGCAGGGAAACGAGTACCAGGGGCACCCGACTGATTTGTTGAGGTGGGGGCAGTGGCAGGACGGATAAAGACAGGTTGTTTAAATGGGTAGGAGGGTGGACGTGGTGAAGAACGGTTCTGATTAAAAGGTTGGATCACCAACCTTTGTCTCTTCTCAAGCCCCTGGTTGGACCTGTCACCTCCATAGCCCTTCGATTTTACTGGGCCTGCATATTTGGCTTCAACTGCCAGCGCCGTGCTGATAGCCCTGCTATAAGAGAGGTTGAGGCAGGTGGCCATTTTCCGCTGCAGCCGGTCATTGAGGCCTCTCATAAAAAAATTTCTCTTCTTCAGATCAGTGTTGACCTGATCGATGGCATACTGGGACAAGTGGTTGAACTTGTTGAGATACTATGTAACAGTATCCCCACCTTGTTTGAGCTTCATAAATTCTTCTTATTTCATATGGAGCACTCCTTCAGGAATATATTGCTCCCAAAATGCTAGTTTGAATTCGTCCCAGGTAATTTGATGACCAGCACGCTGGATAGCCACATAATTTCCCCACCAGGTGCTGGCAGGGCCTCGCAACTGCTGCGCCGCAAATAAGGGCTTTTGAGTCTCCATACATCGGAGAAGCCCAAACTTTTGTTTGATAACCCAGATCCATTCATCTGCTTCAAGAGGATCTTCAGCCTTGACAAATAGCGGGGGACGTGTTTCTGAGATATCCAAATATGAAGTTTCGCGGAGTCCTTACGGATAGGCTCGCCCACCTTGCTGTTGCATTTGCTGTCCCGCCATTTCCCGCAGAAAGCGGGTGTTGTCAGCTGTTGCATTGACTAAGGCAGCGATAGCCTCAGCCAAGGTTGGGGGTTCTGGTGGTGGGTTAGGAGTAGTCTCCCTCCCACGGGAGGTTCCCGCACCATCCTGACCACGAGTCCTGGACAACATCTGAGGCAAAGAACATTTGGAAAATATAATATGCCAAAGCAAACCATCCATTTTACATTACTTTAAAAGGTAATGATACAAACTTGAATTTACAACAGGACCACATTACCTATTATACATTAACACTATTTCTATACTACACTACTCTAGCTTCTTATCACTTTTGGTAGCTTCGCTGTTGGGTGTAGGAGACCATTTGTCAACCAGATTCATTGAAGGAGGGGGCCTGAAAAGGTCTAGTTCCCCACCAAGGACTTCACCCACTGCTCCAGAAGGTCCGGCTCCCATTCGGACAGGATCCGCAGGTACGTTAGGGTGCAGTTGTGAATACAATACATGAACCACCTCATGTAGTGTATTATAGTACACCTGCAAGTTATCCACGGCTGTGCTAAGCTCCTCCATGCGGGCTTGAGCTTTGGCTTCCTTGGCCCAAGCTAGTGAACATGAGTTAATAGCCCAATCGAGCCCTAAATCTCGTTCAGCAAGTTGGTCTTGCAGGTGTCGGATGTCAGTTCTTAACTCGTTTATTTGCTGACCATCCTCGACCCATACATCATTCCTGTGACGGAGTTCTGTTCGAAGCTGTTCTACCTAAGCTTCCAGATCTCCGATGGGATCATTGCTACCACTACTACTGTCCTCATGCCTTGGAGCTAGTTGATGGCGAGGCACAACAATTGGTCCGGTAGACTTGCGTGCGGTTTTCCTTGTGCGCGGCGGCATATCTCCATAAGGGGGAAATCTTATTAGTATAGTTTTTATCATGATGCATGCATAATTACAGAATCAACCGTAGTTGATTCACAACCTTCTATATATTGCACTCTACTATCTGGTCTTACTACAAGTATTTCAGAAGGTAATTAGATAAGAATAAAAGAAATTTTCTAGGTAAGTCTTTGAAAATTCTTTTTGAAAATGCCTCATAATATCTGTAGTGATGGGCTTCGCTCTGATACCAGCTGTGACAGAACCTCCCAAGTCATTAGGCCCACCTACAGTTGTCCTTATCCAACGGACCTCAGACAACCCTGCAGGTGCACCTGATCACTTGACAAGTTTGGTATCTGAATTCCTTACCTTGCCCAAGAGCGTTTCACCCGTCATGCAGACGTTACAATACATCGGAGGTACGAGAATGCGGAAGCAGTTACAATAATTTATTTTATATGAAAGTAAGAAAGAGTTGTATTATTACACACCAGAGTAAATATAGGAGTGCTGAAGTAATATTATTACATAACCCGGGAGGCAAAAACCCCTCCCGATAAACAGTAAAAGTTTTTCTTAACGGAGGACACTTCCTCCCGCAGCTACAGTCTTGATTTTCTTCTTTGGGCACCACCTTGGAACAGAAGCAACAAAAATTTGCTGCTTCTTCACCTAAAACAACATGGGACAAAGCCCTGAGTACGAAGTGTACTTTCGCAAGTCTTACCCGTCAAAATAAAAGACTCTCAAGGATATGCTGGCTTTAAGGGAGTCAAGGTAAGGCTTATCAATAATCAAAGACTCTATTTACAGAAATGCTTACTAATAGTAGATCCTTAAAAATCCAGTTTTACTTGTCAGGTTTAGTAAAGTTACTTGCATCTAGAGTTCTTTCTACCCTAGTTCAATCACTTGACCTATACTAGCCAATTTCTTAACAACCCTTCTTATTCACTAGAATGCTACGTGTAAGTCAGTGACCAAGTCTTCATGTCGGTGAAGTTACGGCGATCCAAATCGATTATACTCAGTTGAGGATCTCCAATCACATGACATATGTAGCACTTAACCCTTGCATATGTCAACTCGCCACCGGGGTTCTTAAGACCAGATCAGGTTCACGCCAACCGAGAGCACAGATACACCACCGTCCATCCTCTTGCCACGGAGGGTACACGCTACTCTCGCCGTCTCTCCACTCCCATTGCGTGTTGTCTTATTCTTGTATTAGTCTGCCCGAGGCAAAGCTTGCCCATGATGAGGCATGTGACCAGTTAAAGGGTCCTCGGTCAGCAGGCCTACATCGAGAAGGTCCTTAATCGACTCAGACGGAGACACTACACTGGGACTCTCATCTCGTGCAAGTCACCCGCCCGGTCTTAGCTTTATCATTTCCAACCCAAAGTTGGGTACCTGGCAGAGGTACATCTTTTCTGATGTTGAACCCATCATGGCCATGATGGATTCACCATCAAGTTTTATTTTTGAAAACATCCCACCCACTTTGAAGCATCATCTTTGTCAAAACAAAACACTTTGTTTTTCTAGAGCAAAGCTAAGCATAAGAAAAACCTTTTTGTAAATCAGGGGATTAAGGAGAAGTAATCAAATCCAAGGAAGTAAATGCAGCAACTGGTTTAGCACACAACTCCTATCACCTAATGCATCAAGTAAGTGAGAAAGACTTTAAATAGCAAGGAGGTGGCAAATGCACCGGGGCTTGCCTTGTGTGATAGGTGAGTTAGGCTCTGCTCCACAGATATCAAAGTAAAAGCAGTTTCCTGCCTGAGGTTCTTCAGGTGGTGGTGGTGTAGTCCTCGCTTCTTCAACTTCTATTTCCTCTTCATTCTCTAGATATAGCCATATATAATCATGAATACTCATGTAATGCTCATGAAAATGCAAAGATAATGAAAGTACATTATCTAATGTCTTGAATATAACTTTCCTTCACGAGTCTCCGGGAAACTAGGGTTTTTGGAGTCTATAGTGAAGTTCATAGGGCAGGGGACTAGGGTTTTGGGTTCTAAGTACCAAACATAGTTCAAATCATACCAAATTTTACCCAAGGCTTCTAAATAATATTTAAAGCATATTTAAAAAGTTTGGTGATTTTTGGGATTATTAATTACTCTCTAAATTCCAGAAGTATGGATTTTGGCTATTTTAAATGTCCCAAAATTCCCTATTGGAGCTAAAAACCATGAAACTATTTTTATTAAATACTATAGGAAATTAGAAGCCTAGCAAAATTGGTCTGGTATTTTTAGCATTTTTCTATAATTTTCTAGGAATTATCTAATTCTAGAAGAAAAAGAAAAAGGAAAAGATGCTAGAGGATTGGGCTAAATCTGACCCGAGCCGGCCCAAACCCAGGTGAAAACGCGCCCGCGCGCTGTCCATTTTGCGCAGAGAACCCTGACAGTTTGAAGTTTCTATAAAGAGTCCTTCCCACTATTCCTCTGTCTCGATGACACTTGCAGAAACACCCCCGCACTCTGATTTCTTCACAACACGCAGTCCACGACGCCGCACGGCGGAGAACCGAGCTCCGGCGAGCGCATACCGACCGGATCACTCGATGACCGGTGCTCTACTTTGGCTGAGACCAAATTCAAACCCTAACAAGAGTTTCCCCTCAACTAATTTCACTAACAGAGCTCTAGCGCGCTCTGTCCACGGTGACAGCGGGCATGACGGACAATCAAACGCGTTCCCGGTGATCCAGGGCAGCTTAACTCAATCGAATTGGTCGAGAAGCATTAGGGGAACCTAAGGACGCTAAAACAAGAGAGCAGGGAGCACGAATAGACTTGGAATTCGTTGACCACGGTGAGGGCTCAACCGCGGTGGCGGAAACAGAATTGGGGGAAAAGAGAAAATTGGGAGGCTCTGGTGGATAATCCGAGGCAAGAATCGGTGCGTTGGATGCGTAATTACCTAGCAGAGCCGCAGGTGCGCTCAATTTATAGGCTCTAGGGTGGCGGCGCATGAATTTGGGTTGGCGCGGTGGCGGTCGGAGATGAAAGGGGTTATTGGCGCTCAGGATTAGTGGCTTTCACCGTGGCGGCTCTCCGGCGATCACCGGGCATGTATGACACGATTCACTGCGACATGGTACATGCTTTAGCACGTGGCGCACAGCGGTAAGAGGCCAACGGCGGCGAGGTCTATCCTGACCGATCGACGAGCAAGTGGGTACGGTGAGCTTAGCCGTAACCGAGCCCGAGTTGATCCAGGCGCCAAGATCTTTACTCGCCCACGGTTATCCGCAAGTCACGGCGCACGAATCGCAGCGACCGGCGTGAATCATGGTGGAGAGTTGTAACACCCGGTTTTAAGGAACAAAGCCGGGTGCAACTCATACATGCGCCAAGAAGACAACATATATAATAGCAGAGTGTATAGAGATAAATGTCATAAAACATCAGAGTAATTATTACATAGCGGAAGACTTATTACAAAATAAAGGAATAAATGTAAAACGAACTAAGGATCGTCGGCGCCAATGTCGACTGAGAAACGCCACCTAGATTAAGTCGAATGCCTCAGTATTAGGCGGCTCCTCTTCAACCACCTGTTCTTCTCCTGTGGGGGGTGTGAGACAGCAAGAGTGAGCTCACATACGTTCATAGCTCAACAAGTCGTGGGGAATAATGTGGCATGAACTCACCAAAGGTGGGAGTTCATGAAGTGTAAGGCTGATCAATGAAATAAAGGCTGAGCATTGCTTTTATAAGTTGGTCAAAATTTTATTAGCAATTACTAAGTGTAAGTAAATACCAAACCTTAATAATAGTAAAGAAAGTAATAGTAAAATAATCCCAAATGCGATGCAAATGTCAAATTAAATTTAAGTTCTATAATTAATCATGTGAGGGTCCGAGCCGCTCATGACCATGAGCACGGCTAGTATACTAGTTTTACACTCTGCAGAGGTTGCACATCTTTACCCACAAGTCATGTTACCCATCTGCCAAGAGACGGCCAATCCCATACACCTCTACCGAGGAGGCGAGGCAGGGTAACACTACAAGGCCTTTACAAAGTTCCACTAGCTTCAGAAATCCCGCTACAGTTTATAGGAAGCTCCAGTGCAGGGTTCTTGCATGACCGCCATCGCAGCAAAATCAACCAAGGACCTCCCTACACTGACCACTCCCCTACTGCCCTTGCCCCTTTCGGGTAAGGAAGACCTCCACTAGCTTTCCTAATTAATCAGCCAAGGGCGTCCCATTAAACCCTTGTGGTAGCACTGTTTTCCCGGGTGGTCGCTCCATGTTCCCATTAATTTAATGATCTTAACATGAACAGTAATAATAACAAGATAATAACAGAATAGTCATGAATAGTGTATCTCCATACCCAATCCACATAAAGCAATAGCAGGTACTACCCAAAAATATTTCAGGGGTGAACAAGGTATAAAGATAACCAAAACTGGGGTAACATAAAGGATCCCATCAAAATTAACCTATGCAGATCATTATAATTAATAAAAACATGGCTGGGAAAAAGTAAGTGATCAAGGGCACAACTTGCCTTCAATGAGCTCCTGCTCAGCTACTTCTACTTGCTGAACCTCAGAATCCACAGTGGCTTGCTCGTCTACTCGCATCAACACAATACATACATAGTATAGCATAAATTAACATCACATCAAACGTGCAAATAAAATATACAGTGAAAATCTACACATTAAAATGAGATCATAGGAACTGGAATCATTAAATTTGGAGTTATAGATTTCAAGTTATGAATTTCCTAAGATTTAATGTGCTTGAAATAGGATTAAATGCTAAATTAATTTTCTTACTATTTTTATGTCAAAACAGAGACACTAAGTGATATATATTAAATTTACAAAATTTTAGAAATTGGAATGGTTCAATTTGGAGCAAAAATGAATTTTCTATGGAATAAACAAGTTCCTAGAATTGTTTTTGTATTAAAAACTAAATTCTATAACCATTTCTCGGTTTTTATTATCCTCTGGACTGGGCATCAATTTCTGGAAAGTCCTGGGGCTAAACCAGAGTTTTCCCCAAGACACAGATTACTGTGGCATGGACTGCGGGTTGGTTAAGTAAAAGGCTAGGGTGTCTTAAGCAAAAAGTGCGGCCGAAGGGGTATCTAGGGTTTCTGGCCGTTGGATTATAAACCGATGGCTAGGATTTGATCAAAAACATTATAAGCCTGCGCACTCTGTCGGGCACCGGATCTGAGATGGACGGACCCGATTTAATAACACGTGTGGTTCTTAGCTTTTAACACGCACCGTTGGTCGGCAGATCGACAGTATCAGCTATTAAGTGGATAAGATCGATTTGCATCCATCGGATCTAGATCCGATGCTACACAACGATCCGGCTGAAGCGATACAGGGAATCTAATCCTAGCCGCTCATCTCGAATCAACAGCCCAGGCGCGACGGCGCCCACCCGACTCCAGGCAGCGGCGGCGCGCCAGCCTCCGCGGCGGTGCCATAGGTGGAGCCCGCCCGAGCTCGATCCGACGGTCTAATCCTAACACCACGACGCGACAGACGATGCAGAGGTAAAGGCGAGTTAGATGGGAGGATGCTCACCGAGATTGCACCCGCAGAGACCCTCCGCCCACGGCGCAGCGGCCAAGAAGAACTCCGGCGAGAAATTCCTGGCGGCACCGCACTTCTTCGACCGCCGCGAGACCACGAACAGTACTACCACGCGCCCATGATGCACCACGGCCCGATCACGCGACCAGATCGGCAAGGGAACAAGCTTTTCTCTGCGCGGCCGCGAACAGGTTCTCGATCTCTCTCTTTCTCTCTATGGTGGTGGCGCTCGAGTTGTTGGTCAAGTGTGGCAAAGTGCCAAGTATAGGGCCGTAGCAGAGGCTATATGCGCAGGGGAAAAACGGGGTCGGTTCCAACGTCCCCACGATCCCGGCGCGGGCTCCCGCTAAGTCTGGCGTCCGCTGCGGGAGGTGGAAGACGCGCTGACCAGCGGGGCCCATGCGTCGGTGGCGATCGCAGAGGAGCTACGCGCGCGGAGTCCGGCTGGCCTGTGGGACCGTTGACACAGAGAGATGCACGCGGAGTGGCCCAAGCAACTGACCTACGCGGCTGACGGGTGGGCCCTTGATGTCGGCGTGAGCGGGAACATGCAGGTTGGGCTGGCGCACGCGAGGGAGGTTTTGGTGGGCCGAAATGGAGGTGGGCGGCCCATTTAGATCGGTTCTGCTTTATTCTTTTCCCTTCTATTTCCTTTCTTCTTTATTTCTAAGTTTAATTTGAATCCGAATTTTAAATTCAAAGTTGTTCCAAATTTATTCTCAATCATATTGTGAAATTAAGAATACCAACTTTGGAAATATAACTATATTATTTTTATCACTCCTTCTCTTCTCATTTTCAAAAATCCTAATTTTCAATTTAGGGTTTAATTCAACTTCTAGTATTTATTTTCTTATTATGCTTATTATTATTATTTAATGCACAAATATATAAACTCCAACATGATGCATCTTTTTATCATTTGTTTGACTTAATCTGTGAATTTTGTGTATGCCCTTTTCATGATGCAAATAAGACGCATAAAGTTGAGGATATCTCTCTATTATTCTTGGTATAAAATTTTGAGTATTACAAATCCTACCCCCCTTAAAAATAATCTCGTCCTCGGGATTTAGAAAGATCTATGGAAAAGGTGGGGAAAATCTATGCGAAGCTCTTCTTCTCTTTCCCAAGTTGCTTCATCCTCACCGTGGTGACTCCATTGGACTTTGCACATCTTTATAACCTTATTCCTCGTGACACGAGTCATTGTATCTAGAATCTTGATAGGGTACTTAGCATAAGTCAAATCTTCTTGAACACTAAGGTCCTCCATTGGTAACTGCTCCTCAGGTACCCTGAGACATTTCTTCAGCTGAGATACATGAAATACATCATGAACATCTGCAAGATGATCCGGTAACTCCAATTGATATGCAACCTCTCCCACTCGCTTTAAGATTAAGAAGGGTCCAATAAAGCGAGGGGACAACTTTCCTTTAATTTTGAATCTTCTCATACCCCGGAGTGGTGACACCTTCAAATAGACATAATCTCCCTCCTTAAACTCAAGCAGTCTCCTCCGGGTATCAGCATAACTTTTCTGCCTGGACTGTGCAGTTCTCAAATTCTCCCTTATTTGCTGAACTTGTTCCTCTGCTTCTTGTATAATCTCAGGTCCAAACAACTGTCTTTCACCAGTTTGATCCCAATACAGTGGAGTCCTACACTTTCTGCCATACAAAGCCTCAAACGGTGACATCTTCAAACTGGCCTGATAGCTATTATTATACGAGAACTCCGCATACGGTAGACTCTTATCCCAACTACCACCATGCTTAAGGGCACAAGCTCTTAACATATCTTCCAGCACTTGGTTAGTCCTCTCAGTCTACCCATCAGTCTGTGGGTGGTAAGCCGAACTAAAATTTAATCTTGTATCCAAGGACTCGTGCAACTTCTTCCAATATCGAGAGGTAAACTGTGATCCCCGGTTTGACACAATCTTCTTTGGCATACCATGCAGACAGACAATCCGTGCCATGTACAACTCTGCCAACTTGGCTCCTGAATATGTGGTCTTTACTGGAATAAAGTGGGCTACTTTAGTTAGCCTGTCCACAATCACCCATATAGAATCATATCCAGCAGACGTGTGGGGTAATCCAACAATGAAGTCCATGCCAATCTCTTCCCATTTCCACTCAGGTATCTTCAGTGGATGTAGTAGTCCGGCTGGCCTCTGGTGTTCAGCCTTAACTCTTTGACACACATCGCACATAGCCACATGTGCAGCCACATCTCTCTTCAATCCATACCACCAATATTTTTGCTTCAAATCCTGATACATCTTAGTACTCCCAGGATGGATAGAATATACTGAATCATGTGCCTCCTTCAATATGGTTTCCCGAAGACTATCAATATCGGGAACACAGATCCGATTCTTGAACCATATCGTGCCTTGCTCATCCTCTGTGAACTCCGGGCCTCTACCCTCTGTTATCAGATCCTTGATCTCCTGAATCTTAGCATCACCAACCTGACCTTTACGAATTTCTTGTTCCAAGGTAGGTTCTAGCTCAATGGTAACTCCTTCCGTATGTGCCATAATTCCCAGGTTGAGCTTCTCAAAATCTTTTGCTAATTCATCCGGTAGCTGGACAACAAAAGCGGAGTGAACATGCTCCTTCCGACTCAAGGCATCTGCAACCAAATTTGCCTTGCCTGGGTGATAGTGAATCTCCAAATCATAATCCTTAATGAGCTCCAACCAACGGCGTTGCCTAAGGTTGAGATCCTTTTGAGTGAATATGTACTTCAAACTCTTATGATCCGTGTATACTTGGCACTTAGTTCCCATAATGTAGTGTCTCCAAATCTTAAGTGCATGCACAACGACAGCCAGCTCCAAGTCATGAGTGGGGTAGTTCAATTCATGTTTCCGCAACTGACGAGATGCATAGGCAATCACATGTCCTTCTTGCATGAGCACACATCCCAATCCTTGGCCACATGCATCACAATAAATATCAAATCCCTTCTGTAGATCTGGCATAATCAATACTGGTGGTGACATCAATCTCTCCTTCAATTGATCAAAGCTCTCTTGGCATTTCTCATCCCACTTGAATTCTCTTCCTTTCTCCAAAAGCGATGTCATAGGCTTGGCAATCTTAGAGAACCCTTCAATAAATCTCCGATAATATCCTGCAAGTCCCAAGAAACTCCGAATCTCAGTAACTATAGTGGGCACTCTCCACTCCATTATCTCCTTCACTTTAGCAGGATCCACTGCTATTCCTCCATTAGAAATAATATGACCAAGGAATGGCACCTTGTCAATCCAAAACTCGCACTTGCTGAACTTAGCGTAGAGTTGATTATCTCGCAGCTTCTGTAGCACCAACCTTAGATGTTCTTCATGATCGCTTTCACTCTTAGAATAGATAAGAATATCGTTGATGAACACCACGACGAATCTGTCCAAATACTCCATAAACACCTTGTTCATCAAATTCATAAAATAAGCCGGTGCATTGGTTAATCCAAATGACATAACAGTAAACTCATATAATCCATATCGAGTCGAGAAATCCGTCTTGGGAATATCTGATGGCCTAATCTTCATTTAATGGTAACCCGATTGGAGATCAATCTTCGAGAATACCCTTGCACCTCTCATCTGATCAAACAAATCCTCAATACGGGGTAATGGATACTTGTTCTTCACCGTGACATCATTAAGTGATCTATAGTCCACACACATCCGTTGCGATCCATCCTTCTTCTGTACAAATAACACTGGTGCTCCCCAAGGTGAGGAACTCGGACGAATGTACCCCGCTTCTTGTAACTCAGTTAACTGCTTCTTAAGCTCCTTCAGTTCTTCTACAGCCATCCTGTATGGTCGCTTAGAAATAGGGGCAGTTCCAGGTAAAAGATCAATCACAAACTCAACTTCCCTATCTGGTGGCATCCCTAATAACTCCTCTATAAAGACATCCGGAAAATCTCTAACTGCACGGATGTTGTCACTCAAAAACTTCTAATCTACTAAGAATGCCGCTAGTTTGATGGCGGTAGTTACTGCAACTTCAACTTCAAAACTTTGTCCTTTGGAACTGGTGAGTTCTACGGTTCTCTTAACGCAGTGTATAAACTGTCTTTGCCTTTCTTAACCATGACATACCAATGATCACGTCTATAGTGCTCTCTTCTAACACTATAGGGGTAGTCCATCTGGGTTAGAAACACAGGGTAAGAAAGGAAGAATTGTAGACAAGGCGAGTAATTACGAGGAATGTTACTGCGGTTGATTTATTAGCTAAGTAGATTAGTGTGTCACCTACTAAAGATAATACAATACCTTATAGTGGTACATGCTAAGATGCCCATCTATACTATTTCAATCAATCAAAGAAACAAATCAGGCATTGATCATCAGAACAATCAACCAACATTTTTAAATAGAGAAAATAGTTTTGATTTTTGTCTTAGGTCTCCTATCTCTTAAAAAGGTCATAAATGTAGGATTCCAAGGTGTGAAATCCATCTTGTCTTAGAGTAGAAAAGGTAAGAATCATCAGAGTAGAACAGTAGAAGGTGAGACAGGATCACGATAAGTGTAGATAGAATCAGAGTAAGGTAAGTATAGAAGAATTCAGAATAAGGTAAGTAGGTAAAGGTTTGTCCATTTCTATCTAGGTTTCGTCCTACAGTCAACATTTCCTCTGATACCACTTCTGTAACACCCGGTTTTAAGGAACAAAGCCGGGTGCAACTCATACATGCGCCAAGAAGACAACATATATAATAACAGAGTGTATAGAGATAAATGTCATAAAACATCAGAGTAATTATTACATAGCGGAAGACTTATTACAAAATAAAGGAATAAATGTAAAACGAACTAAGGATCGTCGGCGCCAATGTCGACTGAGAAACGCCACCTAGATTAAGTCGAATGCCTCAGTGTTAGGCGGCTCCTCTTCGACCACCTGTTCTTCTCCTGTGGGGGTGTGAGACAGCAAGAGTGAGCTCACATACGTTCATAGCTCTACAAGTCGTGGGGAATAATGTGGCATGAACTCACCAAAGGTGGGAGTTCATGAAGTGTAAGGCTGATCAATGAAATAAAGGCTGAGGCTGAGCATTGCATTTATAAGTTGGTCAAAATTTTATTAGCAATTACTAAGTGTAAGTAAATACCAAACCTTAATAATAGTAAAGAAAGTTATAGTAAAATAATCCCAAATGCGATGCAAATGTCAAATTAAATTTAAGTTTCATAATTAATCATGTGAGGGTCCGAGCCGCTCATGACCATGAGCACGGTAGTATACTAGTTTTACACTCTGCAGAGGTTGCACATCTTTACCCACAAGTCATGTTACCCATCTGCCAAGAGACGGCCAATCCCATACACCTCTACCGAGGAGGCGAGGCAGGGTAACACTACGAGGCCTTTACAAAGTTCCACTAGCTTCAGAAATCCCACTACAGTTTATAGAAAGCTCCAGTGCATGGTTCTTGCCTGACCGCCATCGCAGCAAAATCAACCAAGGACCTCCCTACACTGACCACTCCCCTACTTCCCTTGCCCTTTTCGGGTAAGGAAGACCTCCACTAGCTTTCCTAGTTAATCAGCCAAGGGCGTCCCATTAAACCCTTGTGGTAGCACTGTTTTCTTGGGTGGTCGCTCCATGTTCCCATTAATTTAATGATCTTAACATGAACAGTAATAATAACAAGATAATAACAGAATAGTCATGAATAGTGTATCTCCATACCCAATCCACATAAAGCAATAGCAGGTACTACCCAAAAATATTTCAGGGGTGAACAAGGTATAAAGATAACCAAAACTGGGGTAACATAAAGGATCCCATCAAAATTAACCTATGCAGATCATTATAATTAATAAGAACATGGCTGGGAAAAAGTAAGTGATCAAGGGCACAACTTGCCTTCAATGAGCTCCTGCTCAGCTACTTCTACTTGCTGAACCTCAGAATCCACAGTGGCTTGCTCGTCTACTCGCATCAACACAATACATACATAGTATAGCATAAATTAACATCACATCAAACGTGCAAATAAAATATACAGTGAAAATCTACACATTAAAATGAGATCATAGGAACTGGAATCATTAAATTTGGAGTTATAGATTTCAAGTTATGAATTTCCTAAGATTTAATGTGCTTGAAATAGGATTAAATGCTAAATTAATTTTCTTACTGTTTTTATGTCAAAACAGAGACACTAAGTGATATATATTAAATTTACAAAATTTTAGAAATTGGAATGGTTCAATTTGGAGCAAAAATGAATTTTCTATGGAATAAACAAGTTTCTAGAATTGTTTTTGTATTAAAAACTAAATTCTATAACCATTTCTCGGTTTTTATTATCCTCTGGACTGGGCGTCAATTTCTGGAAAGTCCAGGGGCTAAACCAGAGTTTTCCCTAAGACACAGATTACTGTGGCATGGACTGTGGGTTGGTTAAGTAAAAGGCTAGGGTGTCTTAAGCAAAAAGTGCGGCCGAAGGGGTATCTAGGGTTTCTGGCCGTTGGATTATAAACCGATGGCTAGGATTTGATCAAAAACATTATAAGCCTGCACACTCTGTCGGCCACCGGATCTGAGATGGACGGACCCGATTTAATAACACGTGTGGTTCTCAGCTTTTAACACGCACCATTGGTCGGCAGATCGACGGTATCAGCTATTAAGTGGATAAGATCGGTTTGCATCCATCGGATCTAGATCCGATGCTACACACGGATCCGGCTGAAGCGATACGGGGAATCTAATCCTAGCCGCTCATCTCGAATCAACGGCCCAGGCGCGACGGCGCCCACCCGACTCCAGGCAGCGGCGGTGCGCCAGCCTCCGCGGCGGCGCCATAGGCGGAGCCCGCCCGAGCTCGATCCGACGGTCTAATCCTAACACCGCGACGCGACAGACGATGCAGAGGTAAAGGCGAGTTCGATGGGAGGATGCTCACCGAGATTGCACCCACAGAGACCCTCCGCCCACGGCGCAGCGGCCAAGAAGAACTCCGGCGAGAAATTCCTGGCGGCACCGCACTTCTTCGACCGCCGCGAGACCACGAACAGTACTACCACACGCCCATGATGCACCACGGCCCGATCACGCGACCAGATCGGCAAGGGAACAAGCTTTTCTCTGCGTGGCCGCGAACAGGTTCTCGATCTCTCTCTTTCTCTCTTTGGTGGTGGCGCTCGAGTTGTTGGTCAAGTGTGGCAAAGCGCCAAGTATAGGGCCATAGCAGAGGCTATATGCGCAGGGGGAAAAACGGGGTTGGTTCCAACGTCCCCACGATCCCGGCGCGGGCTCCCGCTATGTCCGGCGTCCGCTGCGGGAGGTGGAAGACGCGCTGACCAGCGGGGCCCATGCGTCGGTGGCGATCACAGAGGAGCTACGCGCGCGGAGTCCGGCTGGCCCGTGGGACCGTTGACGCAAAGAGATGCACGCGGAGCGGCCCAAGCAACTGACCTACGCGGCTGACGGGTGGGCCCTTGATGTCGGCGTGAGCAGGAACGTGCAGGTTGGGCTGGCGCGCGCGAGGGAGGTTTTGGTGGGCCGAAATGGAGGTGGGTGGCCCATTTAGATCGGTTCTGCTTTATTCTTTTCCCTTCTATTTCCTTTCTTCTTTATTTCTAAGTTTAATTTGAATCCGAATTTTAAATTCAAAGTTGTTCCAAATTTATTCTCAATCATATTGTGAAATTAAGAATACCAACTTTGGAAATATAACTATATTATTTTTATCACTCCTTCTCTTCTCATTTTCAAAAATCCTAATTTCCAATTTAGGGTTTAATTCAACTTCTAGTATTTATTTTCTTATTATGCTTATTATTATTATTATTATTTAATGCACAAACATATAAACTCCAACATGATGCATCTTTTTATCATTTGTTTGACTTAATCTGTGAATTTTGTGTATGCCCTTTTCATGATGCAAATAAGGCGCATAAAGTTGAGGAGATCTCTCTATTATTCTTGGTATAAAATTTTGAGTATTACAAGAGTCACCGGTGGGGAGATGCGTTGTATCTGAGATATTTCTGCTACTGTACCATGGGAATATTTGTTTAAAGCGCCTGACAGAGCACATTCAAGGCAGATTTTCTCCAAATTTTATGTGACAACCTCATCATCCATCTGCATCAAAGTTATAGATCTATGATCCATCTTCACTTTAGCTATAGCATCCCTAGTCAAATTCTCACTAGATCATGGTCGAATCCCAGTCCAAAGATTGCCTAATCTCACTGTTAGTCTGAATTCAGACCTAGAGCAGTCTGACAGCTCGACTTTGTGCTCATTTTACTCCAAATTTTTCATGTGACCAAGACTTAATCCCTATAGCAAAGTTGTTCTCCTTACATAGCTCTACAAATTTGATGTGTTGACCCTAGGCAAATTCCACATAATTTGGAAGATACAGGGCTTCAAAGTTGACCCCATTTACTGAAATTCAGACTTAGCCATTGGGACACAAATGTGGCCTTTTTGCAAATAAGCCCAAAACTTATGGTTTCATTTGCAAATCTCCAAATATATGAACCATATGACTTAAGGCACCCTGTTTCCATGATTTTTTTGCACTTAGGTCCAAAATGTGCACATTTTTACAGATAACCCCCTAGGGTTTCAGTCCAGGGTTTTCTAGGGGTCTATTTAGGGTTTTTGGTACTTCTCGGGTTTGGATGCCACTTAAGTCTATTCATGGTGACTTTTTATGACCATTACCAATGAGTTTTGAAGTTTTCTCTTATTAGGCTTTGTTTACTCTTTTAAGCCCTAGTTTAGGGTTAAGTAATATACCCTAGGGTTTCACCCATGAAATGCCACATCAAGACAACTTATTTGAAATTTTTGCCTAGTGAATGCCCTCTATGTGTGACAATCACATGTTATGCTGATGCTTATGATGTTATGCTCAAGTTTTAGTGGCAGTAACACCAGGGGTGTTACACACTTCTTCTCCTAATGGGGCCACCAACTTAATTGTCCTCTTATCACAACTAATAATTGCTTGGTACTTATCTAGCCAATTCATCCCTAGGATGACATCTATTCCCTAAGTACCCATTACTATGAGGTTAGCGGGAAATGTTATCCCCCTTATTTCCACACTTACATTCAAGCGAACACTATCGGCTCGAACTTTACCACCGGCTGAATCAATTTGAATGGGTGTTGACATGGTAGTTATTGGAAGGTTATGCGCTTCTACCCATGATGCAGTAATAAATGAATGCGTTGCTCTAGTATCAAATAATACTTCTGCAATATGGGAATCGACTCAAAACATACCTACTATCATACCTGGTGTTTCCTGAACTGCTTCAGCCTCCAAATGGTTTAGTCTCCCATGGTTGTAGCGTGTCTAGACGCGGTTGCCTGCTCCTGGCTGAGACACATTCTGCTTCGTTGGGGCACTAGGGCCTGACTGCTGCTTGGCTGCCTTCTTCGGACATTGCATCACCCAATGGCCTTGCTCTCCACAATGGAAACATGCTCTGCTTCCGCCTTGAACTGGGGCTGCTTGACTGGTCTAGTTGGTTGCTAGGGCAGGGAGACGAGGTGCCTGCTGATTCTGCCTCTAGAACTGACTCCCTCCTGACTGATTGTTATGGCGATACTGCTGCTGGTGCTGAGGGTACTGCCTCTGAAACTGCTGTTGAGGCGGGCGCTGATTCTGCTTGAGCTGCTGAGGCGAGTTGCCTAAGAAACAAGGGCGATTGCTGCTTCCAGGCTGAGGTCCACCAATCTTGCGCTTGCGATCCTCCATCTCCTTGCGCTTCTTATCTATCATGATTGCTCTATCAATCAGATGCTGAAAGGTGGGGAAGGTATGATTCATCAGCTGATAGTGTAGGGGATCGAATAAGCCTCTCAAGAAATGATACTGCCTCTTGGCATCTTTGCTAACGTCTTCAGGAGCATAGCAGGACAGCTGCGGAAACCTGTCTCAGTACTCACTGACAGACATGGGCCCTTGCTTGAGCGCTAGGAACTCCTCTGTGGTAGAACCTCCCAAGTTATTGGGCCCACATGCACCTGTCCTTGTCTCAAAGACCTCAGACGGCTATACATGTGCACGGGATAACTTAACAGGATCTGTTCGAGTGTCCTAAGGACCCCGGATAAACCACTTACAACCAGGACCGCAGGATTAAGTAAACACAAATCACACACCAACAATTTGCAGCGGAAATCTTATTACCAAATTTGACAAGTTACATCGAGTTTACATTGTACATGATTAGAGTGATTACAAAAGTGATTCAAAGAATTAACTTTGAACTGTTATAAATTATTTTTAAGTTTGAAATATATGCTAGTTCAATGATAATCCTCAATAAGAAGTATAGAAGAAGTACTTAGACTTATAAGAAGGTCGTGCCCACCGGTGCTTAACACCGATCACAATCAAAGTGACTCGTAACCTGCAGCAACAATGGGAATAAAACCCTAAGTACCCAAGTACTCAGCAAGACTTACTCGACTAAAGAAAAGACTCCCAAGGGTATGCTGGTTTTAAAGGGATTCAAGGTAAGGCTTACCAAGAATCAAGGACTCTGTATGCAGAAAAGCTTACTAAGAGTGGATCCTTGAAAATCCATTTTTACTTGTCAGGTTAAGTAAAGTTACCTGCATCTAGAGTTCTTTCTGTCCTAGTTCAATCACTTGGCCTATACTAGCCGTCTTTTTATCAACCCTTCAGTTCACTGGATTGCTACGTGTAAGTTAGTGACCAAGTCTTCATGTCCGAGAAGTAACGGTGATCCGAATCGATTAATACCCAGCTGGGGATCTCCAATCACATGACATATGTAGCACTTAACCCTTGCATATGTCAACTCGCCACCGGGTTTCTTAAGACCAGACCGGGTTCACGCCAACCGAGATCACAGATACACCACCGTCCAGCCTCTTGCCACGGAGGGTACGCGCTACTCTCGCCATATCTCCACTCCCATTGCGTGTTGGCCTTTCTGGTATTAGTCTGCTCGAGGCAAAGCTTACCCATGACGAGGCATGTGACTAGTTAAAGGGTCCTCGGTCTGCAGGCCCACATCGACATGGTCCTTAAGCGACTCAGACGGGGACAATACACCGAGACTTCCTTCTCGTGCAAGTCACCCAACCGGTCTTAGCTTTATTATTTTAAAACCCAAAGTTTGGTACCTGGCAGAGGTACATCTTTTCAGATGTTGAACCCATCAAGGCCTTTGATGGATTCACCATCATAAGTATTTTCTTTTGTAAAAATTCCCATCCACTGAAGCATCACTTTTGTTTTAAAACAAAACATTTTTGTTTTTCTAGAGCAATGCTAAGCATCATAAAATTCTTTTCATAAAAGGGTATCAAGGAAGGGTAATCAATTTTCCAAGGAAGGAAATGCATCAACGGTTTAGCACACAACTCCTATCACCTAATGCATCAAACAAGGTGATAAAGATTTTAAAACAGCAAGGAGGTGGCAAATGCACCGGGGCTTGCCTGGATAACACTAGGTTAGTGTTGTTAGACGACGTCCACTTGACGATCATCCTTTGTTTTGGCATTTGTCAGATTATCCATCTTCAGGTTCGTTCATCCGCATCATCTTGTGGAGAGGCTCACGCGTAGTGACATCTTGTGGTCGACTCAGCTTTGGTCCTCCACATCATGTAGTCAATAAATGTACCTAAATGATTTGCATAATGCACATGAATGCATATAAACAGGAATATCACAAGCCGAAATAATGTTACCCGACAGCGAATTAATTACCTATAGCAAGACATCGTAAATCTAGTACGGAAATACTAGATATCGATATCACATTAAAGCTATATCTATGGCATTCTAACTTAATCGGATTTAATTCTAACAGCACACAATAGTAAATTATGTATAAGCATTTTACTCTACTAAAACCTACCTCTCGATATGCAAACTTGGGATAAGTATAGAAATTGTTTAATTAACTTTTTAAACTAATTCTCTAGGTTACTTATCTAGCACAATAATTAACATAGCATCACATCATTCGCTTTAGCAAGCAGAACCTTATCAGACCTCAAAGACTATCACCAGACCATAATTTTTAAATCTAAAGACCTAAAACGTTTCTTCTGCACGGGGTTCTTATATTTCGACTTCACTAAACAAATATATTTAGCATAATCGACAACGACAAAATTCATTGGATAATTGTATGAAATACTAAATCTATCTTTTACGTCGTTAGCTCGCCCAGATATCACATAAATTAATCTATCTTTCGCATTACTAAATCCATCATACTTCACATATATTTAACACTACCACAACACGCCTGCGCTAAATACGAGGATCATCATGATTACTATATATTTAATTACTTCACTCATAAATCCAAATAACACAAATAATAAACCAGCTTACCGTGACCGAATCGACCCGATATTTGTAAGAATGACGATGAACATCGGGTTCAAGTGCTTTGTCGAGCCCCAAGAGAGCGCTTACAGGCCTCGCTTCTCTCGAATATCAGGGATTTCTCATCTAAAGTAAGTCCGACTCAAAGCTTGCGAGAACACTGATAGTCCCCGAATAAAGTCTTCGATCGAACACCTGGCGATCATTAAACTGAGCTTCACTTTCTCCTCCATATTAACTAGAACTCCGCACAAAAGGCGATGATCCTTGTTCAGGCCTTTCGCCGAGCACTTGGGGCATCGACCTAGGGCTTGCTTCTCCACATCTTCTTGGGATTCTTTTGTCGGCGCGAATACAAGTCGGAGACAACACATACGGGCTGGCATCGAGGTGGGGTGACTGAACGACGACGGCGAGACAAAGGTTGGAGACGACCGAGAGCTAACGTCAAACACTAGAATTCCCCGACGGGCTGCTGTGATGGGGTGTCGAGGCGTTGTCCAATGAAAATAGGAGATCGACAACCGGCCAATCCCCGACCACCGTGTCCACCACTCTTCCACTGCGCAACCGGTGTGGTCAACTGAAACGACAACGCCGGGGTTAGGGAAACCCGTGCGACATGGCTGAGCACCGGCGAGCAGCAGAGGCGCGGCTACACGCGCTAGTAGGGAGAACGGCGGCGACTTGGGCGAGCATAGGAGCACGGCCGACGAGCCGCAGCAGAGACAAGGTAGAAGGAGCCGCTCGGCAGGTATCCACGCCATGGCCGAGGGAGCAGCAGACCACGGCGGGGGAGCTCAACGCGCGCAGCAGGGAGAAGTGACCGAGCTGGGGACTAGGTAGAGGAACTCGAGCAGGCAGGGGAGAGCACGTGTGCCACCATGGGCGAGCTGGAGGCCGAGCCGGAGCTGGGACGACGCGCAGAGGAGGAGGGAGATCCAGGCACCATGGGGGGAGCTCGCCCGAAGGGGTGACCTAGGAGATGCCATGGCACGGAGCAGGGAGAAGCGCTGGGCATCGAGCAGGGAGGGAGAAGACGAGGGCAATGAAGGGAGGGGGCACGCAGACCAGCGAACCAGGGAGGCAGCCATGGATGGGAGCAAGGGGCGGCCGACATCCATGGTTGGGGATAGGAGGTGAGCTGGGCACTGGAGGAACGAGCGGCAGGGTGAGCGCGCCAGGGAGCTGGGAAGCTGCCACGCGGGGAAGAAAGCAGGACGCAGCAGGAAGGAGCGCTCGCGCGCGTAGAGGATAGAGGCGGCGGTTGGATTTTTTTCCTTGAGCGGCGGCTGAAAAAAAATCAACAGAGGGCGGCATAGGGATAGGGCCGAACGAGGATATTTTTCTTTTTTTTCATTTTCTTCTCTTCTTTTTTTTACTCGAAAATTTGAATAAAATACAAATATCAGCCGGAGATTGAAGCTAGAATTTAGAAAGGTGTAAGAGGACCAAATTAAAAATAATTTTAGTTACAATATTTTAATCGGTGTTAAATTTAATTGAAATCAGACGAATTATTTCCCGATATCCGAATATTCGATTAGAGAATAATTCAACAATGAGCTGGCGCATCATTTTTCTCGGACAACACGTAAACAGTCAGATTCAATATTTAGGACAACACTAGTTTGGTCGAAATCAGATAAAAATTTATCCGTCACCAAAACACAGTTGAGTTGATTATCCTACAGTGTGGGCTAAAGAACAAAATGGATCATAACCTCACGCACGATTTCTCTCAGACACTGCGCGATTCAGATTATTTTGCCCCAAACATTTTAGTCGTCGAGTTCAAATAAATTTGTCTAGGATAAAAATCGTAAGAATAGGTCGAGCTTCCAAATTCATATTCGTGCAAGCGATGAATTTTAATTAATCACCGGACGCACCGATTTTCGGAACAACTATGTTTCGAACACCACGAAAATTTAGGAAGAGCCCGGATAAATAAAAGCGATGTCTAACTCGTGACAGACGAAACATATTAAGACAGAGAGACTGTTATTCACTGCTATCACGTATTAAAGTCCGCACTCGTGGTCGAGCAGACGATAAACACCTCGGGTGTTATAGCCCTCCCCCCTTAAAAGAATCTCGTCCCGAGATTCAGAGCGAAAGACTTTTAAGATTAGAGAAGCATGTAACCCATGTTCATATCAGCGATAATCATTAAGACAATTGCAAGCAAAGGCGAGGGCCTCAGGATGTGGTTTCTCTAGTGGACATATCATGTATCGCCTTAAGCTAATTCTAGAAATGTCCACCAATAGAGACGACATCTGCCAGAAGAACACATAAGGTTCCATGTATGTAGTTTGCTTTTTCTGATGACACTGTACTATCTGAGTCTGCTGGGCGAGCGGTAGATATGCGACTTTACCCAAGCAGAATCAGTTGCGACCTCTTGGGTAAAACACACAGAAAGAGGTTTACCAACAAGTGGTCATGGTAAGTTCATAGCACACTGGACGGGTGTGAATGTCGAACAACATCACAGTTAACTCGTGTTAGCCAGAGAATCCAAGTCCATGAAAGGCGATATATATTCGAGAAAATCACCAGCGGAGGGATCTGTAGATGCTGCCTTCGCAACCAATCCATTTTATCGAGCACTAATCCTGGCTCGACCTGATCACACACGTCGGAAAACCATACGTGAGGCGATCGAGGCACGACTAGAGCGATGATTAGGTGGCTACTGGCCGACTTAATCTCGATTCTTATAAACACTTCCTTGGTGGGTTGAACCAAATTGAGTTTAGACAACTTGACAAATCAGTCTCTAAACTCAACCTTTGTTCACAATGCAGTTACAAGTTAGTAAAACCAACTTTTTGAACTACCATTGACATTGAGCAGGTCCTCTCAGTACCATTGGTAAGCCAAGGGTTGAGAGTTAACATTTGCTAGCAACAGGTCATGCATTTGGGTAGAAATCCATTTGGTCATGTTGTTCATCCATTTCTTCATGCGAGATGAACTATCCACTTGGTTTTGGAAGGAGATATAACTTGAGATTCTTGTTTTAAGCCCGAGTACACTTTATGTCCAACAAAGAAATTATGTAAGCATTTATATGTATGAGTTTGGTCATGGAGGGATAACGGAAAATTCAAATTTGGGTCATGGTTCACTAAATAAGAACATGGCCTAGTTTTGGGTTTAGGCAATCAAGTCACCAACTCTCTATTGGCACATCAAGTTCAAGAGCAAACACGCATAACACCTAAATAGATTACCTAAAGAACGGAGGATAGCTATTTCATCGAAGTTCATAATTCAACATTACACCACATTATCTACAATCACTGGTTACTGGAATAAAGATGAGAGAAGCATTTTGGATGTGTAGGTGACAAAAAATGATGCAACAATCAGGATGCATGCTCGTCCTATTCGTCCTCACAGATTTTGCCAACATACTGTGGCAATAACGTTCTATATCGGTGGCATACTTACGACTCTCTCGGTATTTTGCTAGTCGTCAACTAGACATACGTTTTCGAGGTTAGTGTACCTGCAAAAAATTCCATCACAACCCAATTTCCCATGATGCAAGATCCACACATGACAGTTTATCACAATTTATACTCCATATATTTCTATATGGAGGCCAGCTCATCATTAAGCGCCGAGCCACGCATAGGCGCCACTGCCACACTTTAACCATAGGGCAGCCCATTATGGTAACTCACCTTCTTACCTGAGTGTAGGTGCGTCGTTACAAGTACATTACACTTCTCAGTATGCCCATGTCTGTATACCCATACACAGATAAAATTTATCTGTCACCAAAACATAGTTGAGTTGATTATCCTACAGTGTGGGCTAAAGAACAAATTGGATCATAACCTCACGCACGATTTCTCTCAGACACTGCGCGATTCAGATTATTTTGCCCTGAACATTTTAGTCGTCGAGTTCAAATTAATTTGTCTAGGATAAAAATCATAAGAATAGGTCGAGCTTCCAAATTCGTATTCGTGCAAGCGATGAATTTTAATTAATCACCGGACGCACCGATTTTCAGAACAACTATGTTTCGAACATCACGAAAATTTAGGAAGAGCCCGGATAAATAAAAACGATGTCTAACTCGTGACAGACGAAACATATTAAGACAGAGAGACTGTTATTCACTGCTATCACGTATTAAAGTCCGCACTTGTGGTCGAGCAAACGATAAACACTTGGGGTGTTATAGCCCTCCCCCTTAAAAGAATCTCGTCCTGAGATTCAGAGCGAAAGACTTTTAAGATTAGAGAAGCATGTCACCCATGTTCATATCAGCGATAATCATTAAGACAATTGCAAGCAAAGGAGAGGGCCTCAGGATGTGGTTTCTCTAGTGGACATATCATGTATCGCCTTAAGCTAATTCTAGAAATATCCACCAATAGAGACGACATCTGCCAGAAGAACACATAAGGTTCCATGTATGTAGTTTTCTTTTTCTGATGACACTGTACTATCTGAGTCTGCTGGGCGAGCGGTAGATATGCGACTTTACCTAAGCAGAATCAGTTGCGACCTCTTGGGTAAAACACACAGAAAGAGGTTTACCAACAAGTGGTCATGGTAAGTTCATAGCACACTGGACGGGTGTGAATGTCGAACAACATCACAGTTAACTCGTGTTAGCCAGAGAATCCAAGTCTATGAAAGGCGATATAGATTCGAGAAAAGCACCAGCGGAGGGATCTGTAGATGCTGCCTTCGCAACCAATCCATTTTATCGAGCACTAATCCTGGCTCGACCTGATCACACACGTCGAAAAACCATACGTGAGGAGATCGAGGCACGACTAGAGCGATGATTAGGTGGCTACTAGCCGACTTAATCTCGATTCTTATAAACACTTCCTTTAGGGTGGGTTGAACCAAATTGAGTTTAGACAACTTGACAAATCAGTCTCTAAACTCAACCTTTGTTCACAATGCAGTTACAAGTTAGTAAAACCAACTTGTTGAACTACCATTGACATTGAGCAGGTCCTCTCAGTACCATTGGTAAGCCAAGGGTTGAGAGTTAACATTTGCTAGCAAAAGGTCATGCATTTGGGTAGAAATCCATTTGGTCATGTTGTTCATCCATTTCTTCATGCGAGATGAACTATCCACTTGGTTTTGGAAGGAGATATAACTTGAGTTTCTTGTTTTAAGCCCGGGTACACTTTATGTCCAACAAAGAAATTATCTAAGCATTTATTTGTATGAGTTTGGTCATGGAGGGATAACGGAAAATTCAAATTTGGGTCATGGTTCACTAAATAAGAACATGGCCTAGTTTTGGGTTTAGGCAATCAAGTCACCAACTCTCTATTGGCACATCAAGTTCAAGAGCAAACACGCATAACACCTAAATAGATTACCTAAAGAACGGAGGATAGCTATTTCATCGAAGTTCATAATTCAACATTACACCACATTATCTACAATCACTGGTTACTGGAATAAAGATGAGAGAAGCATTTTGGATGTATAGGTGACAAACAATGATGCAACAATCAGGATGCATGCTCGTCCTATTCGTCCTCACAGATTTTGCCAACATACTGTGGCAATAACGTTCTATATCGGTGGCATACTTACGACTCTCTCGGTATTTTGCTAGTTGTCAACTAGACATACGTTTTCGAGGTTAGTGTACCTACAGAAAATTCCATCACAACCCAATTTCCCATGATGCAAGATCCACACATGACAGTTTATCACAATTTATACTCCATATATTTCTATATGGAGGCCAGCTCATCATTAAGCGCCGAGCCACGCATAGGCGCCGCTGCCACACTTTAACCATAGGGCAGCCCATTATGGTAACTCACCTTCTTACCTGAGTGTAGGTGTGTCGTTACAAGTACATTACACTTCTCAGTATGCCCATGTCTTTATATCCATACACAGATAAAAATTTATACGTCACCAAACACAGTTGAGTTGATTATCCTATAGTGTGGGCTAAAGAACAAATTGGATCATAACCTCACACACGATTTCTCTCAGACACTGCGCGATTCAGATTATTTTGCCCCAAACATTTTAGTCGTCGAGTTCAAATTAATTTGTCTAGGATAAAAATCGTAAGAATAGGTCGAGCTTCCAAATTCGTATTCGTGCAAGCGATGAATTTTAATTAATCACCGGACGCACCGATTTTCGGAACAACTATGTTTCGAACATCACGAAAATTTAGGAAGAGCCCGAATAAATAAAAACGATGTCTAACTCGTGACAGACGAAACATATTAAGACAGAGAGACTGTTATTCACTGCTATCACGTATTAAAGTCCGCACTCGTGGTCGAGCAGACGATAAACACCTGGGGTGTTATAGCCCTCCCCCCTTAAAAGAATCTCGTCCCGAGATTCAGAGCGAAAGACTTTTAAGATTAGAGAAGCATGTAACCCATGTTCATATCAGCGATAATCATTAAGACAATTGCAAGCAAAGGCGAGGGCCTCAGGATGTGGTTTCTCTAGTGGACATATCATGTATCTCCTTAAGCTAATTCTAGAAATGTCCACCAATAGAGACGACATCTGCCAGAAGAACACATAAGGTTCCATGTATGTAGTTTGCTTTTTCTGATGACACTGTACTATCTGAGTCTGCTGGGCGAGCGGTAGATATGCGACTTTACCCAAGCAGAATCAGTTGCGACCTCTTGGGTAAAACACACAGAAAGAGGTTTACCAACAAGTGGTCACGGTAAGTTCATAGCACACTGGACGGGTGTGAATGTCGAACAACATCACAGTTAACTCGTGTTAGCCAGAGAATCCAAGTCCATGAAAGGCGATACAGATTCGAGAAAATCACCAGCGGAGGGATCTATAGATGCTGCCTTCGCAACCAATCCATTTTATCGAGCACTAATCCTGGCTCGACCTGATCACACACGTCGGAAAACTACGTGAGGCGAACGAGGCACGACTAGAGCGATGATTACGTGGCTACTGGCCGACTTAATCTCGATTCTTATAAACACTTCCTTTAGGGTGGGTTAAACCAAATTGAGTTTAGACAACTTGACAAATCAGTCTCTAAACTCAACCTTTGTTCACAATGCAGTTACAAGTTAGTAAAACCAACTTGTTGAACTACCATTGACATTGAGCAGGTCCTCTTAGTACCATTGGTAAGCCAAGGGTTGAGAGTTAACATTTGCTAGCAAAAGGTCATGCATTTGGGTAGAAATCCATTTGGTCATGTTGTTCATCCATTTCTTCATGCGAAATGAACTATCCACTTGGTTTTGGAAGGAGATATAACATGAGATTCTTGTTTTAAGCCCCGGTACACTTTATGTCCAACAAAGAAATTATCTAAGCATTTATTTGTATGAGTTTGGTCATGGAGGGATAACGGAAAATTCAAATTTGGGTCATGGTTCACTAAATAAGAACATGGCCTAGTTTTGGGTTTAGGCAATCAAGTCACCAACTCTCTATTGGCACATCAAGTTCAAGAGCAAACACGCATAACACCTAAATAGATTACCTAAAGAACGGAGGACAGCTATTTCATCAAAGTTCATAATTCAACATTACACCACATTATCTACAATCACTGGTTACTGGAATAAAGAAGAGAGAAGCATTTTGGATGTATAGGTGACAAACAATGATGCAACAATCAGGATGCATGCTCGTCCTATTCGTCCTCACAGATTTTGCTAACATACTGTGGCAATAACGTTCTATATCGATGGCATACTTACGACTCTCTCGGTATTTTGCTAGTCGTCAACTAGACATACGTTTTCGAGGTTAGTGTACCTGCATAAAATTCCATCACAACCCAATTTCCCATGATGCAAGATCCACACATGATAGTTTATCACAATTTATACTCCATATATTTCTATATGGAGGCCAGCTCATCATTAAGCGCCGAGCCACGCATAGGCGCCGCTGCCACACTTTAACCATAGGGCAGCCCATTATGGTAACTCACCTTCTTACCTGAGTGTAGGTGCGTCGTTACAAGTACATTACACTTCTCAGTGTGCCCATATCTATATACCCGTACACATCCTTGGGGTATTGAATTCCCAGAAAAGTAAATACCCCACATCGTAGCCTTCATATATACATATGTGAAACATGTATATAATCAAGCACTTTTTATGTTGTTCCCTAGACCGACGTTTGTTCGGTCATGCTCTCACATCTCACCTTACCTTGGGCGAGCATAGGAGCACGGTCGTCGAGCCGCAGCAGGGACAGGGTAGAAGGAGCCGCTCGGCAGGTATCCACGCCATGGTCGAGGGAGAAGCAGACCATGGAGGGGGAGCTCGACGCGTGCAGCAGGGAGAAGCGACCGAGCTAGGGACTGGGCAGAGGAACTCGAGCAGGCAGGGGAGAGCGCGCGTGCCACCATGGGCAAGCTGGAGCTGGGACGACACGCAGGGGAGGAAGGAGATCCGGGCACCATGGGGAGCTCGGCCGAAGGGGCGACCTGGGACCGGGAGACACCATGGCGCGGAGCAGGGAGGAGCACTGGGCATTGAGCAGGGAGGGAGAAGACGAGGGTAATGAAGGGAGGGGGTACGCAGACCAGCGGACCAGGGAGGCAGCCATGGATGGGAGCAAGGGGCGGCCGACATCCATGGTTGGGGACAGGAGGCGAGCTGGGCGCTGGAGGAACGTGCGGCAGGGCGAGTGCGCCTGGGAGCTGGGAAGCTGCCGTGCGGGGAAGAAAGCAGGATGCAACAGGAAGGAGTGCTGGCACACATAGAGGATAGAGGCGGCAGCTGGATTTTTTTCCATGAGCGGCGGCTGAAAAAATCAACAAAGGGCGGCGTAGGGATAGGACTGAACGAGGATATTTTCCTTTTTTCATTTTCTTCTCTTCTTTTTTTTACTCAAAAATTTGAATAAAAATACAAATATCACCTGGAGATTGAAGCTAGAATTTGGAAAGGTGTAAGAGGACCAAATTAAAAATAATTTTAGTTACAATATTTTAATCAGTGTTAAATTTAATTGAAATCAGACGAATTTCTCCCGATATTCGAATATTCGATCAGAGAATAATTCGAAAATGAGCTAGCGCATAATTTTTCTCGGACAACACGTAAACAGACAGATTCAATATTTAAGACAACACTGGTTTGGTCGAAATCAGATAAAAATTTATCCGTCACCAAAACATTGTTGAGTTGATTATCCTACATTGTGGGCTGAAGAACAAATTGGATCATAACCTCGCACACGATTTCTCTCAGATACTGCGCGATTCAGATTATTTTGCCTCGAACATTTTAGTCGTTGAGTTCAAATTAATTTGGCCGGGATAAAAATCGTAAGAATAGGTCGAGCTTTCGAATTCGTATTCGTGCGAGTGATGAATTTTAATTAATCACCGGACACACCAATTTTCGAAACAACTATGTTCCGAACATCACAAAAATTTAGGAAGAGCCCGGATAAATAAAAACGATGTCGAACTCGCGACAGACGAAACAGATTAAGATAGAGAGACTGTTATTCACCGCTATTATGTATTAAAGTCCGCACTCGTGGTCGAGCAGACAATAAACACCTGGAGTGTTACATCCTCCTTCTTCACTGTCATCAGACCTGCTGGAACATGATACTGACGGAAATTGTATCTGAATTCCTCCCAGTTAATGGTGTCGGGGTTAGCGTGGGTGGCGAGGTAGGACTCCCACCAAGACTGGGCTGCTCCTCTCAACAAACGGTGACCATACAGAACTTTCTCCCTGTCGTCGCACTGAGCGGTGTGCAACTCCCGCTCCATGGTACACAACCAATCTTTAGCATCCATGGGTTCAGCAAAGTGAGCGAACACTGGGGGATGACCTCTCATGAATCCAACACGCTTGTCTCTGGCATCTGAGGCATCTAAGGCTGAGGTGGAGGCTGATTCTGCTGCTGCATAGCGGCCAGAGTGTGACCAATGGCTTGAACTGCCTAAGTCTACATCAAGAACATCTGCTCTATCGTCATCGGGGGCGGTGGTGGCAACTGCTGCCGGGGTGCCTCATCTTGCGGTACTGCCTGCTCCTACTGAGCATGCCTTCCTCCTCTGCGCCTGTTGTCTGACATCTACAGAATGCAATCACACATCAGAACTGATCTTGCAAACTTGCAGCATAAGAAAAAAGTATAGAATCCTTCCACAATACTGAACAGATAAGCATCTTCACTGACTCCCAACACATGCAAAAACAGCTTCTCAGATAAAGAGGAAAGTAGAGTGAAAGAGTTTCCCAACTGGATAACTAATTTTATTAACATTAAAAAGTAAACCAAAGTGCATGGGATACCCACACTCTGGCAACAGTCATTACAAAGATCCAAATCCATCATAGTCCATCATGACAAACATAAAAAACACAGGATAAGCAAACTACCCTGTCTAACTAAAACTAACTGAGAGTAAGACTAAGACTAAGACTATAACTTCTATTTTTAAACATTAATTACAAGATCTGACGCTGACAATCTATGGTTCTAAATTTATCCTGGTCCTGCAGCCGGGATTATCATAAGCATGGTGTCCACGCTGAGGTGAGTGGTACGGGTGCTGAGTCCCGACGGGGGCGGGAGAACCATCCTCTAGGTGATGGCACTCCACGCGCTCAGCCTGCAACTGGGCGATATTAGCCCGAGCCCTACTCAGCTCATCTAGGGTATGGTCTAGCTCCGTGTTTAGCACAACGGCTAGGTTGACTGTGCTGCTCAACCTAGGATTGTCCTCACCAACAGGTGAGACAACCACGCCTCCTGTGCTGCCAGATAGACGGTGGGGGTAATACCTCAGGTTAAGACCTTCGACCACCCCACCGAGCACTAAGCAGTAGTGCGAAAGCGCACACCATGTGGCATCTTGCATGGCCGCCTTAGCTGAGTCCCACTCAGAAATAGAGTAATGCACTGAGCAGACCTCCACACCTTGGAGACTGTTCTCCGGACGGCGCACCAAGCAAGTTGCCTCCCAGCGGTCCGGGTAAACCCCGCGACTGTGCTGGAAGACAACACAACGATACGCGATAGACCTGGTACGCCGGTCAAGTGCCTGGCGTAGCAAGGTGTCGAGCGCATCGTGGAAGTGACACCCGCGAGCAGCGTCATGAGTGATGGGTCGAGCAACCCATCCCTCCGGCTCCTGCTCCTCTGAAAGGTTGATGCTGTGGCTCGAGCTGCTGTCGTCACCTCCGTCATCGAGGTCTTCCCAATAGCTACTCCAGCGGCCGGGACGCCTAGTGGTGGTGCAGGGGGCGCCTCCAACGGGGACACAGGAGAGCAGCTCCTTATAGACTCTACCTCCTACTGAAGCGAAGAAGAAGAGCCCTGCTGCTCCAACTCCTATCTCCAATGCTCCTGCTCCTCTTGCAGGCGATGGTGTAGCCTCTCCAAATGGCTAGACTGACCAGTCACTGGATGGCAAAGCGGACGCTCCGCGAGACGAGAAGGCAAGAAAGGAATGACTGACTTCCATGCAGAGTGTCTAAGACGAGCCATCTACAAAAGACACCGTAAGCATAAGAGTGAGAACAGAGCTAATATGACCAGCAAGTAAACCATAAAAAAATAGGAATTAGAATAAAACAAAATTTTCAGCAAGGTATAATATATATAGTAGAACATAGATTTGGTCGATATGACCAACTTTTGAAGGGATACCAAAGTCAAGGTGATAATAGGGATCTATAATCCTTAGAACGACCTTTCTACTCTAGGTTAGCAGTCCTACAGTCAGCACGGCTTTGATACCACCTATGTCACACCCGGTTTTAGAAGACAAACCGAATGCGAACCATGTACGTGCCAGGATCAGCAATTCACGTACACAACAGTTACATAACTGGACATCATCACACATTGTTCGAATAATAGCATAAAAGAAGGTATAATAGTCAATTACATCATGATGTCCGAGACATTCACATAGTCTTTAACAATTATCAATGTGTGGAAAAGAAACGTAGATACACATGGCCTTCACAGGCAGCCGACTGGGGGTTTGCCGGTAACCCACGCCTAGAACTCATCATACTCTTGGAACTCCTGGAAGTCCTCCTCCATGACTTCATCTTCTCCTGAGCAGTGGTTGCAATGTGGACAACCTAGGGGGGTTGCTGTGTAAAGCAAGGGTGAGTACACATCAACATACTCAGCAATTGTCCCGTTTGGCTGTAGTGGACTAGCTTTATGTGGGGTTAGGTCAAGCAATTGCTTTTAGTTGGTCAGGTTTTAGCATTAACCCAAGTTATTAACCCAAAAGTACCCTTTCCAAACGGAAAGAATACCAGAAACATGACCATTACCATAGTCACAACCAAAACCATCATCCTCATCACCACCTGTAAACCAAACATCTCTAATCAAAGTATCCCTAATCAATGGAGCTCCCTTGGCTGCTCATAACCATGAGCATAGCTAATATATCAGTTTCATAACACTCTGCAGAGGTTGCGCACTTTACCCACAAGCTTTGATTCCCTCTTGCCTCGGGCCGATCAAACCCTTAAACACTACCAAGGTGAATAGGCAGGGTTTCACTACGTAGCCTTTACAAAGATTCCCTGAGGCTGTAGCCGCCCGTTAGGTTTCCTAAACGTATTGCACTCGTCCCCAAGGGGCAAACCACCCTTGGCAGAGCGAGCCGCATACACCGAGCCCCATTGACGGCACGACGGCGAAGCGAACTACACCTTAGTTCCTCTAATTATTTAGCTAAGGGCATCCCATTCTACCCTCATGGTTGCACTGTTTTCCCAGGCGGTCATCCAACGAACCAGTCCTTACGGAGAGGCACTCATGAAACAGCTCGAGTCCCCTTAAATACCACAAGTATATCATCATAATCAAAAGGGAAAACAGCGTATCATAGATAATCTGATCATGTTCATTGATTAATGTGAAGCACTAGCATATGGCTAAACTAAAATAACCCAACCAGAATAGGTAAACAAGGACAAGATAAACAAAAGCTAGTCAATCCTTAGGTATAAACTATGTAAATGCGGGGAGTGAATTATAAGAATGAGTAGGACATAGATGGGTCAAGGGACACTTGCCTTCACCAACCGACTGCTGCTCAGGGTCTTCACCTGCAACTCCTTCGGACTCCACCAACTAACCGTTATCTATACGAGTTCAAACATACATTCCACAAATTTAATACAAAAGAACAGTACACCATGCAATAAAATATCGTAAATAAACAGATGCTCGGTGCAGGGCTCACACCTACGACTAAGCGAGAAAGAGAGAGTAACGGTCGAGCCTACGGTCGAGAAGCGATCACGTTACGCGATTATAAATCAGAGTACTCATCTAAATAGAATAGTATTAATTTGGCCATCGTGTTATGCATACGATAAAGTCATGTTTCATGTTTAATCATTATAAACAGAACAAAGTAAATTTAAAAGGATTATCATGCGGCGAAACATGCGACACAACACTTAGACTGAAATAAGAATAAAATGACTCGTCGCGCGATGGAGCGCGCCACGAGACACTTGAATTATTATGAAAATAATGTCAAGCGTCGCGCGACGAAGCGTACGATGGCATACATCATCTAAACTGAGTTTAAAATGAAACGTCGCGCGGCTTGACGCACGACGCCACACATTAAATAATCTGAAATTAAAATGGGTCGTCGCGCGACGAAGCGCGCAACGCAGCACATTAATAGAATCTGAAATCAAACTAATTCGCCGTGCGACGAAGCGCGTGACACAACACGTTAATTAAACAATATTTAAAGTTAATTAAAACCAAAAATCAATCATTGCGCGCGTGGGGCTGCGTGCGCGGGAACGCGTTGTGCGAGCCAGGGGTGCGCGAGGCCGCGCAGACCGCGCCGGGGACACGCGAGCCGCACCGGGGGACCGTGCTACCGAGGGCAGGGGCCGCGCGCCAGGAGCCACGCGCACCGGGGCTGGGACGGTCGCGCGTAGGGGGCCGAGGGGCCGCGCGCAGGGCCGGGATGGCCACGCGCAGGGGGCCGGGGGAGCCGCTCCGGAGGGGGCCAACGGGCCGCACGCGAGGGGGCTGGGGAGCTACAACGGGGGGGCCAAGGGGCCGCGCGTGAGGGCCAAGGGGCCGCGCGTGAGTGCGAGGGGCGCCAGGGGCCGCGTCGCCGAGGGCCAGGACGGCCATGCCGGGGGGTCGAGGAGCCGCGCCGGGGGGGCTAGGGGACCGCGCCAGGGGCGCCAGAGGGCCACGCCAGGGGCGCCAGAGGGCCGCGCACGCAGGGGTGCCAGGGGCCACGCGCAGGGGCGCACGCACACAGGGGAGAAGAAGGGGGCGCGCAGGGAAGGGAAGGGGAGGAAGAGGAAGAGAGAGAGAGAGATAGAGAGAGAGAGGAGGGGAGGGGAGCTCACCTTGGGGATCCAAATCCGGCGATAACCGTCACCGGAGCACCTAGGGCACAAGGGAGAAGAGAGAGAGAGAGAGAGAGGTGGGAGAGAGGGAGTCGTGCGCGGGAAAAATTGAATGAGGGAGAGAGAGACAAGGGGTCGCATGGGGGTGTGGGGCAGGGGCGCCAGGGGCGCACCGGGCCAGGGCCGGGCCGAGCTAGGCCAAGCCAGGTCGGGTCGGGCCGGGCTAGGTCGCGTCGCGGGTCAAAATCCCACGACACGCACAACCACTGATCGGATTCCAAACGCGAAACGAAATCTGAAACGAGACGAGGCAAACACGCGATTAAACACGACATCAGACAAAAGAAATATGCCTCGGCATGATGCAACACCCATGACAACTTAGGTTTTTGTTTACACGCAACACGGACACTAGTCACTATACTGCTTTGAAACTAGGAAGAAGGAGCGAAACAGGAAGGGAAAAGAGAGTAACGCCTGAATTTGGTGAGTATTAAAGAAGAAAAAAAATCTACCCCCAAATTCAGGGTGTTACAGATGGCTAGAGCTGAGCATTGCTTTTAAAGTTGGTCAAAATTTTATTAGCAATTACTAAGTATAAGTAAATACCAACACAATTAAGTAGTAGAACAAAAGTAATAACAACACCTGCGATGCAATGCATATGACAAATTGAATTTAGTTCCATAAATTAATCATGTGAGTGTCCGAGTCGCTCATGACCGTGAGCACAGCTAGTATACCAGTTTTACACTCTGCAGAGGTTGCGCATCTTTACCCACAAGTCATGTTACCCATCTACCAAGAGACGGCCAATCCCATACACCTCTACCGAGGAGGCAAGGCAGGGTAACACTACGAGGCCTTTACAAAGTTCCACTAGCTTCAGAAAACCCGCTACAGTTTATAGGAAGCTCCAATGCAGGGATCCCTCGCCTGACCGCCATCGCAGCAAAATTAACCCAAGGACCTCCCTACACTGACCACTCCCCTATTGCCCTTGCCCCTTTCGGGTAAGGTAGTCCTCCACTAGCTATCCTAATTAGTCAGCCAAGGGCGTCCCATACCACCCTTGTGGTAGCACTGTTTTCCCGGGTGGTTCTCCATGTTCCAATTAACATAATGATCTTAACATGAACAGTAAATAACAACTCATAATAAAAGTATAATCATGAATAATGTATATCTCTATACCCAAAACCACATAAAGCAATAGCAGGTACTACCCAAAAATTCAGTGGTGAACAAGGTATAAAGATAGTCAAACTAGGGTAACCTATTAGGTCCCATCCAAATTAACCTATGCAGATCATTATGATTAATCATAACATGACTAGGTAAAAAGAAGTGATCAAGGGGACAACTTGCCTGGCACTTGAGATTCCAGGTACCAACTTGCTCTTCAGATGACATGTGTCCTCACCACTAAACGTAGCAATACAGACAAACACGGTATAGGCAAAATTAACATCACACCAAACATGTAAACAAAATACATAATAATAATCTACACATTAAAATAAGATTCTAGGAACATGAATCATTAATTTTGGAGTTATAGATTTTAAGTTATGAATTTCTGAAGGTTTTATGTGTTTTGTACAAGATTAAATAGGATATAAATTCTATTGTGACATTCATGTCCAAATAGTGGTACTAAATGATAAACAATAATATTACAAAATTATAGGAATTGGAATGGATTAATTTGGACTTAATATGATTTTTCTATGAATTATACAAGTTTTTGTATTTATCTTTATATTAAAAATCTATTTTCTAATTTCTTTTTTCTGTTTTACTGATCTCAGGACTGCGCGCACTAATACAGAATAACTCAGGGGCAAGAGCGCAAAGGTGTCTGTGACTCAGCCACCTCCGCGCAGTACGACAGGTTTATATCAATAAAACCATTGGGACTCTTTTGTATGTTGGGACCCTGCGCAGGACGGCGGGTTTATATCAATAATAAACTGATAATAAAAGTGTAATCATGAATAATGTATCTCCATACCCAAAACCACATAGAGCAATAACAAGTACTACCAAAAAAGTACAGTGGAGTCAAGGTATAAAGATAATCAAACTAGGGTAATCTAGAAGGTCCCATCAAAATTAACCTATGCAGATCATTATGATTAATAAGAACATAACTGGGTAAAAAGAAGTGATCAAGGGCACAACTTGCCTTCAATGAGCTCCTGCTCAGCAACTTCTATCTGCTGAACCTCTAGTTCCTCTGTGGCTTGCTCGTCTACTCGCAACAATACAAACAAACATAGTATAGCAGAAATTAACATCACACCAAACAACAAAACAGAATGCATGATATTATTCTACGCGTCGTAACAAGATCGTAGGAACAATAATCACTAAATTCGGAGTTACAGTCATTTAGTTATGAATTTCTGAAGTTATTTAGTGCTTAGTAAAGAGTAAATCAAATGGGTAATTTTCATCTATGTTTCATAGTTAAACAGAGCTACCAAGTGATAAACAGTATTAACACAAAATTATTGCAACTGGAATGGATTAAAAAGGATTTAAAATGACTTTTCTATGAATTAAATGAGTTTTGGAAATATTTTTGCACTATAAATACATTTTCTAAATCCTTTTTCCTATTCTCGCATACCCCTGGGCTGCGCGCAATAATCTGTGGTTTTGCAGGGGTCTAACCGCAATTATTTGGACTAGATAGTAATACTTCCAGAACGTGCGAGGACGGTGGGTCAATTTATTATGTCCTTAGGGTTTCTTTTGTAATTTCGGACGACCGAAGGGGTATCATGCATTGTGGGCCGCGCGATCGGGATTCACTGGCCTAGATTGGATCTAGTCTTTAATGAATCAGTATGCGCAGAGGATCATTGATCAAGCAATCGACAGTCACGATCTAACGTGCCAAGGGGTATACTACCGTTTGATCTGAGCCGTTGCTCCCTAATTGAATGCTCCGAATGGTTCACGCCATTCATGGGGCTCGGGTGTGGAGTGCCGCCTAGAAGCGCGGTAGATCCTCGCCAGAGTTCCAGGTTCTAGCGCGAGAGTGCAACCACGCCAAATTCGCCAGCGACTACAGGATGTAGAGGCAACAATGAACTCAACACAAGGGTCCCTACCAGCGATCACGCCGCGAAGCACTCCGGCCACAGTTGAGTCCGAACCGTGGCAGCAGCAAGCGACGGTGAGCAATTCCCAGCAAGTCCAGTCAAATCCCTGTGCGATAGTGGTCCGCCCAGGTCCCTCATGACACGAAGGTTCCCCGTAATATTCACGCGATCACTGAACAACGGTGATGGCCACAGACTACGTTGGCGGCGCCCTAGATCTCCACTCCTCTCTATTCTCTCTCCGCGGTAACAGCTCTCGATAAGGTGAATAGGGTGCTTGCGGGTAGGAGTAGGGGGTCGGCGCCCTGAGCCATTTAAGCACTAGCAGGGTTACGGCGAGGAGATTATGGCAGCTCGTGGATCAGGCAGTTTGTTGAGATCGGGAAGAAAAACAGTGGCGTAGGGTCCCACATGGCAGTGCGAGGCTTGAGCCCTAGCTATGGGCCCGCACGGCAGCGATGGTTCGCGGCATGAGAGGAGTGTAGGCCAACAACTGGGGCCCACATGCAGGCACTTAAACCCCAGCAAGCCACCAGGTCCACGCATGGAGAGGGGCGTAGGTGGGCCGCCGCCTGGGATTTGGCCCACACGGCCGAAAGTGACTTCTTTTCTTTATTATTTTCTATTTTCTTCTCTATCTCATTTTCTTTTCTTCTTTTCCAAATTCCAATTCCAATTTAAATTCAAACTTGTGGCAAATTCACTCTCAGATTATATTATATTGGGCAATTAAAAGTACCAATATATTTATATATTTTTTCTTTATATTTTATATCCTTTCTCCCTTTTCTTTTCTCTCTTTTTTCAAATTTAGGTTTTAATCCAATTCTTCATCTCTTTATTGTATTCCCCTATTATTCCTTTTTGACATTACAAATTTTCAATTCCAATCTAAGATATAGTTTAATAATTCAAATTTAATACCCACTAAAATTCAATCATGATGAAGTAGATATCTATTCATTCTAATTTATTTATTTGTTTGATAAATGTTTGAAATATGAGACACACTCATATTGTTTTCTTTTTATTTAGAAAAATAGTATTTTGAATGTGGGATGAGAAGTAAAAGTTACTTCAAAATTAGATATTCATGTAAATAAATGCTTATGGTGCATCATTTAATGATATGCATAATTATTTAGTTGAATAGGAACCTTTTCTATTACTTCTTTTCTAAAATAATTCTTGGTTTTAAAAATTTAGTCCTCAATTTTCAACACTCAGGTATAATTTGAGAATTCTGAACTTGCTATTTTATTTGTTCATATATTTATTTTATTATTTTTATTTTTTTCTTACACAAAATTTGGGCCTTATATGATCCCATGGGGCAGATTGGGCCCAGTGACGGGTTTGTGAAAGTCGCCTAGCGGGGGTGAATAGGCGAAACCTGAAATTTATAAACTTAAACACGCACTAAGGTCGGGGGTTAGCATTAGAGTTAAACTCAAGTCGTGAAGAGAGAGAAAATAAATCAACCAAGAAATAGGGCGAGTGAACACGGTGATTTGTTTTACCGAGGTTCGGTTCCAAAGAACCTAGTCCCCGTTGGGGTCACAAAGACCGGGTCTATTCCAAATCTTTCCATCTCTCAAACGGTCACTTAGACCGAGTGAGCCTTCTTCTTTAATCTCACGGGTCACTAAGACCACGCAAGGACCACCACACACTTGATGTCTCTTGCCTCGCTTACAAAGCACTTGAGAATAAGAATGAGAAAAGAAGAAACGCAATCCAAGCGACAAGAACTCAAAGGAACACAAAAATCTCTCTCTCACAAGCCACTAAGTGTTTGGAGTGAATTTAGGACTCGGAGAGGATTTGATCTTTTGTATGGTGTCTTGGAGTGAATGCTAGAGCTCTTGTATTGAATGTGATATTCAGAAAACTTGGATACTTGAAGTTGTGGTGGTTGGGGGGTATTTATAGCCCTCAACCACCAAAGTAGCCATTGGGGAGTCTGCTGGCGATGGGCACACCGGACAGTCCGGTACGCCACCTGACACTCACTATTCAGTGTCCGGTGTGTTGCCACGTCACCCAACCGTTAGGGTTTTGGAGCAGTTGACCATTGGCGCCTTTGTCTTCTTGTGGCACTGACAGTCTGGTGGTGCACCGGACAGTCCGGTGCCCCTCTAACTCGTTGCTCTGACTTCTACTACGCACTGTGCCGCAATGTTCCGCTGTCAGAGTCGACCGTTGCACGCTGGATAGCCATTGCTCCGCTGGCATACCGGACAGTCCGGTGGCACACTGGACAGTGCAATGAATTATAGCGGAGGGTGCCTTTAAATACTCGAGAGTGGCTGCTTCGGATTGTATGGTCCGCGTGCACCGGACACTGTCCAGTGGCACACCGGACAGTCCGGTGCGCCAGACCACAGCACACTCAGTTCTTTGCTTTGGTTCAATTTTGTCCCTAACTTGAATCTTTTTATTGGTTTATGTTGAACCTTATGCACCTATTATACATGAGTTCTAGAGCAAACTAGTTAGTCCATTTGTTTGTGTTGGACATTCAACGACCAAAATTAATTGTAGGAAAAGGTTAACCCTATTTCCCTTTCAATCACCCTCTTTTTGGTGATTGATGCCAACACAAACCAAAGCAAATATATAGAGTGTAGAAATGAACTAGTTTGCATTAAGATGTGCATAGGTTACTTGGAATTAAACCAATTGATAATCTCACTAGATATGAATGGATTGCTTTTCTTTTATTTAACATCTTGGACCACATTTGCACCACTTGTTTTGTTTTTGCAAATCCTTTTGGAAAATATTTTCAAAAACTTTTGCAAATAGTCAAAGGTATATGAATATGATTGCAAGAAGCATTTTCAAGATTTGAAATTTCTCCCCCTGTTTCAAATGCTTTTCCTTTGACTAAATAAAACTCCCCTTGAATAAAATTCTCCTCTTAGCTTTCAAGAGGGTTTTTGAAATAGATTTCAATTTTGAATATTGAAAAGATACCAATTGAAGGACTAATTGTAATTTAGATACCAATTGAAATTTATTTTCACAACTTAAGTGAAGCATAAATACTAATTAAGAACTACCAATTAAAACTTGATTTCAAAAAATTTTGAAATGGTGGTGGTGTGGTCCTTTTGCTTTGGACTTAATATTTTCTCCCACTTTGGCATTAATCGCCAAAAACGGAGACATTGAGAGCCCTCCAAACTTTCTCCCCATTGGTACAAGTAAACAAGAGTGAAGGATTATACCAATTTGAGAGTGGAGGAACAACGACAAAAGGTAGATGATACCGTCAGAGTGGTGGAGTGGAAGCCTTGTTCTTTGCCGAAGACTCCATTTCCCTTTCAATCTACGACTTAGTATAGAAATATACTTGAAAACACATTAGTCATAGATTTGGTACAAGAATAATAAGAAGTATGCTTTTGTACCAAATGAAAGAGACATGATCAAAGGTATATAAATGAGTTATGTGTGCAATGTTTCAATCAAAGTTCCGAGAATCAAGTATATTTAGCTCATTCCTAAGTTTGCTAAAGGTTTTCTCATCTAGTGGCTTGGTAAAGATATTGGCTAATTGATTCTTGTTGTTTACATAAGCTATTTCAATATTCCCTTTTGTTGGTGATCCCTCAGAAAGTGATACCGGATGTCTATGTGCTTAGTGCGACTGTGTTCAACGGGATTATCCGCCATGCAAATTGCACTCTCATTATCACATAGGAGAGGGACTTTGCTCAATTTGTAGCCATAGTCCCTGAGGGTTTGCCTCATCCAAAGTAATTGCGCACAACAATGGCCTACGGCAATATACTCGGCTTCGGCGGTGGAAAGAGCTACTGAGTTTTGTTTCTTTGAAGCCCATGACACCAGGTATCTCCCTAGAAACTGACAAGTCCCTGATGTGTTCTTTCTATCAATTTTACACCCTGCTCAATCGGCATCGGAATATCCTATTAAATCAAAAGTGGATCCCTTGGGGTACCAAAGTCCAAACTTATGAGTGTAAACTAAATACCTCATGATTCTCTTCATGGCGCTAAGGGGAACTTCCTTAGGATTTGCCTAGAACCTTGCACACATGCATACATAAAGCATAATATCCGGTCGAGATGCACATAAATAGAGTAAAGATCATATCATCGACCGGTATACATTTTGATCTACGAATTTACCTCCCGTGTCGAGGTCGAGATGCCCATTGGTTCCCATGGGTGTCTTGATGGGTTTGCCATCCTTTATTCCAAACTTCTTAAGTATGTCTTGAATGTACTTTGTTTGGCTAATGAAGGTGCCATCTTGGAGTTGCTTGATTTGATATCCTAGGAAATACTTCAACTCCCCCATCATAGACATCTCGAATTTTTGTATCATGATACTACTAAACTCTTCACAAGTTGATTTGTTAGTAGACCCAAATATAATATCATCAACATAAATTTGGCATACAAACAAATCTTTTGCAACAGTTTTAGTAAAGAGAGTAGGATCAGCTTTTCTGAATTTGAAGCCATTAGTGAGAAGAAAATCTCTTAGGCATTCATACCATGCTCTTGGGGCTTGCTTGAGCCTATAAAGCACCACATGGTTAGGGTACTCACTATCTTCAAAGATAGGAGGTTGCTCAACATAGACCTCTTCCTTGATTGGTCCATTGAGGAAGGCACTTTTCACGTCCATTTGATAGAGCTTAAAGCCATGGCAAGTAGCATAGGAAAGTAATATACGAATTGACTCAAGCCTAGCTACGGTTGCATAAGTTTCATCAAAATCTAAACCTTCGACTTGTGAATAACCTTTGGCCACAAGTCGGGCTTTGTTTCTTGTCACCACACCATACACATCTTGCTTGTTGTGGAATACCTATTTGGTACCTACAACATTTTGATTAGGACGTGGAACTAAATGACATACCTCATTCCTTATTTAGTTGTTGAGTTCCTCTTGCATTGCCAGCACCCAATCTGGATATCTTAGTGCATCCTCAACTTGTATGGCTCAAAAGAGGACACAAAAGAGTAATGTTCACAGAAATGAGCAACTCGAGATCTAATGGTTACCCCCTTATGAATGTCACCAAGAATGGAGTTGACGAGGTGATCTTTTTGAATTGCTTTGTGGACTCTTGGGTGTGGCGGTCTTTGATCCTGAATTTCTTGATCATCTTCCTTATCTCTATTATCTTCATCTCCCCCTTGATCATTGTCCTCCTCTTGAGGTGGCTCATCTTCTTGATTTTCATTTTCATCATCTTGAGCCTGTTCCTCATCTTGGGTAGGTGGAGATGCTTGGTTGGAAGATGAAGGTTGATCTTGTGCTTGTGTGGGCTCTTCGGATTCCTTAGGACACACATCCCCAATGGACATGTTCCTTAGCGCCACGCATGGAGCCTCTTCATCATCTAGTTCATCAAGATCAACTTGCTCCACTTGGGAGCCATTAGTCTCATCAAACACAATGTCACAACAAACCTCAACCAATCTAGTGGATTTGTTGAAGACTCTATATGCCCTTGTGTTTGAGTCATAACCAAATAAAAAGCCTTATACAGCTTTAGGAGCAAATTTAGATTTTCTACATCTTTTAACAAGAATAAAGCATTTACTCCCAAAGACTCTAAAATATGAAACATTGGGTTTTTTACCAGTGAGGAGTTCATATGATGTCTTCTTGAGGATTCGGTGAAGATATAACCGGTTGATGGAGTAGCAGTCGGTGTTAATCGCCTTGACCCAAAACCAGTCCGATGTCTTGTACTCATCAAGCATGGTCCTTGCCATGTCCAGTAGAGTTCTATTCTTTCTCTCCACTACACCATTTTGTTGTGGTGTGTAGGGAGAATAGAACTCATGCTTGATGCCCTCATCCTCAAGAAAGCCTTTGATTTGAGAATTCTTTAACTCCGTCCCATTATCGCTTCTTATCTTTTTGATCCTTAATCCGAACTCGTTTTGAGCCCGTCTTAAGAATCCTTTTTAAGGTATCTTGGGTTTCTGATTTTTCCTGCAAAAAGAACACCCAAGTGAAGCGAGAATAATCATCCACAATAACTAGACAGTACTTAATCCCACCGATGCTTATGTAAGCTATCGAGCCGAATAAATTCATGTGGAGTAGCTCGAGTGGCCTGTCAGTCGTCATGATATTTTTGTGTGGATGGTGAGCGCCAACTTGCTTTCTTGCTTGGCATGTGCTACAAAACATGTCTTTCTCAAAATGAACATTTGTTAGTCCTAAAATGTGCTCTCCCTTTAGAAGTTTGTGGAGATTCTTCATCCCAACATGGGCTAGTCGGCGATGCCATAGCTAACCCATGTTAGTCTTAGCAATTAAGCAAGTGTCTAGTTCAGCTTGATTAAAATCAACTAAGTATAGTTGACCCTCTAGCACTCCCTTAAAAGCTATTGAATCATCACTTCTTCTAAAGACAGTAACACCTATATCAGTAAAAAGACAGTTGTAGCCCATTTTACATAATTGAGAAACAAAAAACAAATTGTAATCTAAAGAATCTACAAGAAAAACATTGGAAATAGAATGGTCAGGGGATATAGCAATTTTACCCAAACCTTTGACCAAACCTTGATTTCCGTCCCCGAATGTGATAGCTCATTGGGGATCTTCGTTTTTCTCATAGGAGGAGAACATTCTCTTCTCCCCTGTCATGTGGTTTGTGCACCCGCTATCGATTATCCAACTTGAACCACCCGCTATCTAAGATTAATTTTAGCTTTTCCAATTCTAATATCAATACTTTTAGCTAAGTTTACTCCTTCTAAGCATACATGGTAACAATCATTTAATACAATCAACATGTTATCTCATGTAAAACCTCATTTCACTTCTTACTCAATGTAGTACAAGGGGTCAAGCAGTCTCATTGGCTGCGAGAAGTAGACGATTCGAATCGAGTTTTAACCTTGCAAGGTAAACCTAAACACACGACATATAGGGGCACTCCGTTCCCACACAGATCAACCATCCCCATCGATTCCCCGTTCGCGGCTAGGACTCATCGCCTTGGCATACAATGCTCCACTGACCTCGGCTACCGCCGTGCAGTGACCGCACTTGTACCCACCATAGCTAGCATGGGAGACCCAGTCTTAGGACGAGTGAGGGGTAAAGCCTGCGCCTAGCTTCACTTAGGTACTAGGTTTAACGGTTACCATATTTCCCGACATGTGTTTAGTACATTCAAACGCTTGACTCAGGTATCCACACATTAATCCTTAATTCCTTTTCCCATCTCATGGACAAGGCATCCCGCTTGGATCCAAGTCCATAGACCATCATAGATCCCGTTATCAAGATAAATACAATCAATTCCTGACCTCGCACGAGTGCTAGAAAAATCACTCGACTTCTATCGAGATCCTAATTAGCAAAGCAGCTACTCGATCTAGCATACTAGTATCCATCTCAAAAAGGAATCCTGAATTCATGCAACTAAGGGTTTAAAGCAACTCCTACACTTAAGTGCACATTACATGCCTACAAACATTAAGTGTAGTAAAGTAGCATATATATGAATTGGTTATGCATAAAACTGGGGCTTGCCTTCAATTGCTGGGGTTGCAGGGAGATCCTCGATGGTAGGCTTGGGAGCTGGCTCCTGATCTTCCTCGTGGATAGCTCCTTGCTCAGGGATGAGCACGTACTCTCCATCAGTGAGGTTGCAATCTAGTGAATGCAATAGATAAGATATATGTATGGTATGATATGCAATTTAGCAACTAAAATTGTATGGTGAAAGATTAATTAAAAGGAAATAGAGCTAAGTCTTGCTATTAGAGATTTCTAGGGTATACTTAGTAAATTAGGGTCAAGTTTGATTATTGGATGGTTAGACTATTTTTTTTGTTCCACTGATTTTTCCTCTTCATGTCTTAGTGATATTTTAACAAGATTTTTAGCTACATTTATTGGGGTGAGACTTATTATTCTTTCCAATGTATCTCTTCTTTTCCTTTTTCTTTTATGCTTTTAAGGTGGGTTTGAACTACAAGCCAATGTTATAAATTTCCACAAATTCTGTAAAAATTACAGTGGTTTCTGTCTGGTGTATAACTCTCGGTCTAAAAATTTGGGGCTTAAAAAGTGAGGGGTTCTCTCTGTACAAAATTATCAAATATTAGGACAGAGGGGGTGCTTTTAACTACAACTCCCTTGTAACTGTGGTTATTCTCTAAGGCTTATTTTTTCTGGCATTTAGGTGTAATAACATGGCTTTGTACAAATTTTCAGCCACTAATACTTATTAGTTATTTTACTATGATTTTCTAAAGTTTCTAGCCAATGGGGTGCTTTCTACTACCACTATACTTGAAAAATATCAAACAACAGATTTCTAAATTTTCCTATCTTCTTTGCGCAAGAGCGATCATTCTAGAATTTGGCAACTTTTTGCTTAAGGGAAAGGGTGGTAGGAATTTCTTGAATTAAATGGCCTTTTTCATGAGGTAGGGGCAATGGGTGTTATTTTGTATTTTTGAATAGGTTTTGCATTTTTCTCTAGTGGTCTACTTCATCAACAATTTGGTAAAAATTCATTTGCCCATTGTTGCACACTTTTTGGCTTTCTTATAATTTAATTGGAACATGGCTAAGAATCAAGTTTTATTTGTTCAACCCACTTATGATGATGGGCTGGGGTGTTTATCATTTTTGTAGGGGTGTTCTAGTAGTTAGAAGTCCACTGAATTTTTCTTACTAATTTTGAAATGGTCCTTATATTTTTAATTATGGCCTTTCTGGATTTATTTGTGCCTAACAAAATATTTCACCTTGGATTTGTTCTGGACTAAGGTTCTTTGTATTTTTCCTAGGTTCTTCATTACTTAAGTGGACTAGGAAAAATATGTTCATCCACTGTTCATCAATTTCTATTGTCTTTCTTATTTTCCTAAGTTTTGGGCTGGTATAGTTTTTAATAGATAACCCTATGTTAATCTTATATATTGGGGTGCTTAATATTTTTAAACATTGCCTAAGTTGGGTTTGGACTTCTACAAATTTTCTTAAGTCCAGCACAGAAGCACAACTATTTTTCCTTATTTTAAAAAGGTTTGGGCAATTTCCTTATTTAATTCCAAACTCTAAAAAGCACTACAGAAACCATAGGGTTCAACATTTTTATTCGATAGTTCATAATATTCTGAATCCAGTAAAATTGGTTTGACTAAATTTGGTTAAATATTTCTCAAGGTATAAATTTCCTAAGTTCTCTGCTCATTTAAAAAGAATAAATAGAAATGGTTAAAGGAAAAAGGTTTTGCATTGGGGTCCCTGGCGAAAGTTTCTAAGTTTCATTGCAGACGGGTCCTCGGGTTACTATTCACATGAGTCTCTGACTATGCAGAAAACCCCCTAGGGTTCTGCTAAATCAAACCTGCGGTCCTTCCCTAATGAAACAGTAGCCGCAGCGGAGGAAAGGGCGGAGGGGCTTACTAACGGCGAGATTGCTCCGGTGAAGTGGTCGAGGGTGTAGGGGAGGTCTTGACGGTCACGCTGATGTGCGAATCGTCTCCGGTGATGGTCAGAGTAGGTCGGTCCACACGCGCAGGCAGGGGAGCTCGTCGGCGGCGAGGGCTCCGGCTTAACCAGGGCGGTATAGTTCAATTGAATTGGCCAGTGAGCTTCACCATAGGTCAGGGAAGACATAGGCGCAAGGAATTGAAAAATGGCTCACCAGATAGCTCGATTCACGCGCGATGGCGGGTGGCTGAAGTCCTGCGAGGGTGATTTCGCTTCTCCGGTGAGGCAATGCCTCGGCTCAAGCTTGGAGATGCTTCACACCCTCTCGGGGAAGCTGTCCAGGGGCTAGGGCGAGGCTTGGGTCATTAGAAAAGATTGGTCACGACGGTCGTGCTCGGGCAGTGATGGCGGGCGGTGGCGCTCGCTTTCCACGGTGAACTCTGGTAATCTCTGGCTCGGGCGGGGCTTTGGGTGCGTGAGTGCAAACGGCTGTGAGAGCCCTCCCAAGGTATCAGGTCCACATGCACCAATCCTTGCCATTAACGACCTCAAATGGTTGTGCACGTGTACCGGGTAACTTAACAAGGCTATCGAGTTCATCAACTCGAACTCATCATCCCAAGAATCTCCCACATAACATGTATATTACAGTAATCACAACTGATACACACACTTCGAAGATAGAGCGGAAGACTTTACAAAACATATTTTTACAATTCCAAATCTCCAGTTTTACATCAAAGAAAGAGTTGAAATTATTGCAAGTCCTGATAGTACCCAAAGTGCATGACTTAATACACAATTGGGAAAGGTAAAGCCTTTCCATAAGAAATACACTAAGCATTAAAATCTTCAAGGCCTCCCGACAAAGCAACTATTAGGAGCTAAAGATAGCAAGAATCCTTCCTGCAACAACATAGGGAATAAAACCATGAGTATGCAATTACTCAGCAAGACTTACCCGACTAAAGAAAAGACTCACAAGGGTATGTTGGATTTTGGGATTCAAGGTAAAGCTTATCAATTATCGAAGACCCTTTTTGGCAGAAAAGCTTACTACCAGTTGATCCCTAAGCCAAGTTTTATTTCACACGTTAGGTATTTACCTGAATCTAGATTTTTCCTAATCTAGTTCAAGCACTTGGCCTATACTAGCTGCATTTTATTCATACTCATATTTCACTTGCTAACTACGATGATGGTCACTGGGATGAGTCTCCATAATCGAGGAGCAATGACGATTCGAACCGATTATACCCAGCTGGGGATCTCTAACCACACGACATATGTAGCACTTAACCCTTGCATATTGTCGAGGTTTCGGTCCGGGGGGTCCCTGGACCGACGAGTAAATTTGTCGCTGCGTGCCCCTGCCCAGATGGGTTGGTGCGAGATGGAACACAAGTGGGGGAATGAGCCTTGTATTATCTTGCACCAGGGTGCTCGTAGTAGGGGTTACAAGCCTTGCGAGAGAGCGAGGGCGAGAGAGAGCGAGTAGGAGAGAGCGAGGGTGAGAGAGAGGAGGGGTCCGGCCCCTGCTCGTCTTCTCCCGTCCCTTTGTCGTGCGTCTACTCGTCTCTCCTGCCGTGCGTTCGTGTGTTCTTATGCTCGTACGCTTGTTCGTTTTTCCCCCTCTCTCCTTTTTTCCTTCTCCCCCGCCCCCGTGGGGCCCTAGACACCCCCTTTTATAGACGTAAGGAGATGCCCAGCTGTACAATGGGGTGTAGTTGGGAGCTAACATGGCTGGCAGGGAAGTGCCCTGAGCCCTGTACAGATAACAACGTGGCCGTCGGGGGGGGGGGGCGTCTCGAGCCCTATAGAGGTAGTGTCGTGGCCGTTGGAGAAGTGCCTTGAGCCTTGTAGCAGTACAGCTGTTGGTGCTGCATGGATCCTGCTGACGTCTCCTAGCTTCTGTAGGGGGCTTGAGAACCACCGACGTCATGGTTGCATGCGGGAAACCACCATCGCCTGTTACCGGGGTAAGCTGGATGGGACGCTAGTCTTGTTCCTTCGTAGCCTGAGCTAGCTAGGAGTAGGGTAATGATGCATCTCTTGTGGCGCGGTTGATCCGAGCCTGAGGTCGGGCGAGGCGGCGGCCCCTCCGAGGCCGAGGCTGGGGCCGAGGCCTAGGGTCGGGCAAGGATGTGACTCTTCCCGAGGCCGAAGTCGAGGTCGAGCCCTAGGGTCGGGCGAGGCGGAGATCTCCTCCCGAGGCCGAGGCCGAGGCCGAGCCCAGCGGTCGGGCGAGGCGGAGCATCCTATTGCACCCGAGGCTTATCTTGACCGTTGTCGGTTTCGCCCGGGTGGTTGGCACAGCAGCCGGAGCAGGGCGGGCGGCGCTGTTTCCCTGTCAGATCGGTCAGTGAAAGGGCAAAGTGACTGCGGTCAATTCGACCTTGCCGACTGAGGCGCGCGTGTCACGATAAGGTGTCAGGCGATCCTAGCATTTAATGCGCATACAATGCGGTCGACTGGTAAGGCGATTTGGCCAAGGTCGCTTGCACGACAAGGCTTGCCTTTGGCAGAGCCAAGGGTGCGCTCACTGCCTGAGGAGACCCTCGGGCGAGACGCGAACTAATCCGGGACCACTGTTCCGCCCGAGGCCAGGCTCGGGCGAGGCGAGGCTGAGTCCCTTGGTAGACGAAGCTTTGACTTTGACTCGAACTGTAAGCCTTCATGGTTTGCTCTGAAGGTGTTTACCAGCCGTGATTAGGAGTGTAGGGGGTACCCCTAATTTCGGTACCCGAGTAGCCCCCGAGCCTCGAAGGGAGTGGCGATGCTCGCTTCGAGGCTCTGCCGCATTTTTGGTGAGGGGACCGGCCTTTCTTGGTTATACTTTGTTCCGACGGGTGCGCGCGAGCGCACCCGCCGGGTGTAGCCCCCGAGGCCTCGGAGGAGTGGTTTGACTCCTCTGAGGTCTTAACGCTTTTCGTGATGCCTCAGTCGATCCTGTTGTTCCCCCATGTGGCCTGGCCGTAGCCCGGGTGCTCGATCAGGTTCCGAGTTTTTGAGCTGGTTTGTTGACGCTGTCAACAGTTTGGCCGTAGCCGGGTGCGAGAGCAGCCCTCGAGCCTCTGCATGGAGCGAGAGGAGGATCAAGGACTGTCTCGACTTTTATTATACGCCCCTTCATCGCCTCTTCGCAAGGAGGAAGGGGGAAAGCGCCACGTTACCCTCGGAAGGCACAGATCATGGTGTTTCCAGTGAGTTGCTAACGGGTGATCTGAGTGGATGCCCGTGCCCCGTTCGTTAGGGGTCGGCTAGTGGCCTAGAGGCGCACTCCAAAAGTAACTGCAGGTGATTCGCTGGACCCGGACCCTTTTCGATAGGGTCCGAGGGCTCGATGCCTTCCTCCGGTGGGATTCCATCCATTACGAGTCGTTCCCGCTGGTGTCGGAAATGTCCTAGGGTACCTCAGGAGCGTAGCCCGAGCCTCGGCCATGTATCGGACGTACCCAGGGTCATCCCTCACTCTGAGTGTTCTGGGGCGGCTGTCGAACCCTATCGAGGGGCCAACCTTCGAACCCCTGATCAGTAATGGGCACGGAGCCCGAGTGCTCTGGGGCGGCTATCGAAACCCTTTCGAGGGGCCAGCCTTTGAACCCCTGATCAGTAATGGGTACAGAGCCCGGGTGCTCTGGGGCGGCTGTCGAACCCTTCCGAGGGGCCAGCCTTGAAACCCCTGATCAGTAGGAGGGCTCGGGGGCTCGTTTCCTTTGCGGGGAAGGATCCCTTTCAAAATATCCCCTTTCTCGGTCCCTATGTCAAGAGAGAGAGAGGAAACGGAAAAGGATATGAATTTAAAAAATCGCGGCGCACCTTTTTTGACGCGACCATTATGGCGGAGGTGAAACGTCGCTCGCTTCGCCTACCAACGGTGTCGCTGGCTCTGCCAAGGAGTTAATGCGATGGGACGGGCGATTCGCGGGGCGTGTATTGCGCGTGCGTGGGCCGTTCGAGGAACAGGGCACGGGCGCATTGTTCTTACGCCGTGGGAGAGGGCTTCCCTGCTGCTTCAGGAGAAGACGCGAGCCTGGGGGTGATTTGACCGCTGCTTCTGCCCGTCTGTCGCAGCAGTTATTGTTGGTCCGCTTTTAACCACATCAACTGCCATGCCTACCCCTGCGGCTGGCTGACCCGTGATCGCTGTACTCAGCTGGCACTGTTGGGTCACGCGTGGGGCTGCCTCGAGTCACGGCACTGGTTCCGCAGTCGAGAAGACGCAGCATTGGCGCAGGTGGCGGTGCGGTTTCCTTGCACGTAGTGACCGTCGCGCCGGTTGCATGATAGGCGGGACCGGGCCTTCGTGCTGGTCCACCGGAAGTGACGAAGCCGAAAGGGTGCATAACCGCGGTGCGGTTGCATGCCCCCTGCGTGGCGGCTTGCCCTTTCGTCCGCTGGTTCCGGCGAGGATGAGGGAACGCTTGTAACCGCAGGGCGGTTACATGCTTCGCGTGCGGCGATTTGCCTCCTTCGCGTTTCGGGTCAGTCCTCACGACGTGTGGGGCCCAGCCCTCATGTCACAAGGTGAGAATCCTGGAGCACGTCGGTGGAGACTTGGCCCGCAATGCTTGGGGGTGCGAGTGGGTAGGTCTGCCTATAAAAGAGGATCGATCCCCTGGGCAGTGGCCATGCCTTCGCACTCCCCTCATGCATTGAGCCCTTCCACCTTTCGAGCTCCCAGATGGGGCACACCGGTGTCGCCTTGCTCCTGCTGCAGTCGGAGGAGCACGACCTCGTGGAGATTGGCGCTCTTCAGCCATCGCTCGGCTTCAAGGATTTTCGTCATGCAGCCCGGCTGCATTCCCTCACCAATGGTCAGTTTGGTGGGGAGAAGCAAGCCGGGCTACGGCCTCCACCCCGCCCTCAGCTTCAAGGATCTTCGTCATCCGGGCTGAGGCAGAGGAGCGCACTGAGTGGGGGGGCCGCCTCCACGTGGGTCGGTGACCCTTTTCTTCCCCCAGCGTTCGGGGAGAAGGGCATCCTCCAGCCCTGTGAAGGCGTCCTCCAGCCATGCGGGGGAAGGCGAACTGCTTCTCCCTGGCCAGGGTGCAGCTTTCCGTCCTCCACCCGGGCGGCGGTCGTTCCGCGCGCGGGTGGCCGTTGTCACCGGCGCTGGAGTGGGGGCTACCGCTGGTGAGGATCCTCACCGCAGCGGTTGCCTCCTCCGACGAGACCGTTGGTGCCAGCTGCGCTCCGGACCTCCGGCTCTTTGGCTTTAATGTCTTGTTCTCGTCCCCCGTGAGGGGACATGAACGAAAGCCCTTCAGCAGTAGCGTTTGCCCTGAGGTCATCGCTGCTGCTGTTTTGGCGCCCGAGGCGGAGGTTGTTGTCACGCTACTGGCGCAGTGGTCGCCAGCGAGCTGCTCGGAGCTCGTTATCCCGCGGGCCCCCTGGTGTGGAGGTTGTTCATACCCGCGGGATTGGAAATGGAGTCCCGTTTGTAGGGGGAATATACTGGGTTTTTTTCCTAAGCAAAATGTAACTGCTTCAAGGACTTAGACATTTATCGTAGGCCGGGAGAACCGCCGAGGGTCCTGCCGACGTCCAAGTCTATGTAGCATAGTTACCCCAAGCATATGTATTTGTTCTTTGTGGCTGTCGAGGGCTAAACATTTGGGTATTCGAGTATAAAGCTGTGTTTCTTCCTCATTTCGAGCACTAGGACTTGCCTGTCGGTGGCCGAACCACTTAACCGAGTGTGAGTTGCATTGCGCGGAAGGTGACGAGTGAGGTATCCATATCCCGGAGGCGTAGGAGTTCCTCAGCTCGGTCGGCCTTGCCGCTTAAAGCATCTCTTGCTTGGTTTTAGAACCTCCGGCTGCTCTGCGATGAGCCGAAGCTGAAGGCAGCAGTGGCGTGGACAGAGGCGATGTCGGCTCGAACAGAGGCTTTCTCGGCGTGGGAGCAGGTGGCTTCCTAGGCCGAGGAGGTGCAGCAGCGGTAGCTGGGGTTTGGCCAGATCACCCACGAGCAGGGCCAATCCCAGAGCCAAGCCGCCGAAGCCATGAGCCGGGCTGAGATCCTCGGGGGACGGCTGGCTGGGGCTTCGGAGCGGCTAGCCGAGGCGCCTGCTCGCATCGCCGTCTGAGGCTGGGCCAGATTCCGCCGTGGGTGCCGCTCCTCTCCCTGTTGATGTTTGAGCCTGCATGAACAGTTCGTCTGAAGTATGCGTATGTTTTTTGTGGCCACCGAGGCCTAAACATATTTGGCGTTCAGATTATAAAGCTGCATTTTCTTTCCTCTTGTTTCGAGCATTTAGGACTTGTTCGTCGGCAGCAGAATCGCATTATCCGAGCGAGAGTTACTTTTCGTGGAAGGTGATGAGTGAGGTATCCGTATCCCAGAGGTGTAGGAGTCCCTCGGCTCGGTCGGCCTTGCCGTTTACGTGCTCTCTCACCCGTTCGTAGGATTCTGCTATTGATATAGTCGAAAAATGCACGAAAGTCGTTTTCTACCCGAGCGTTAGGACTTGTTCGGTAGCAGGATCGCTTATCCGAGCGTGAGATACTTTTCACGAAAGGTGATGAGTGAGGTATCCGTATCCCGGAGGCGTAGGAGTCCCTCGGCTCGATCGGCCTTGCCGCTTACGTGTTCTCTCACCCGTTCGTAGGACCCTGCTATCGACATAGTCGAGAGCACGGAAGTCGTTTTCTACCCAAGCGTTAGGACTTGTTCGATAGCAGAACCGCTTATCCGATCGTGATTTACTTTTCACGGAAGGTGGCGAGTGAGGTATCCGTATCCTGGAGGCGTAGGAGTCCCTCGGCTTGGTCGGCCTTGCCACTTAAGGTCTCTCTCGCTCGTTTTTAGGGTTCCGTTATCGATATAGTCGGAAGGCACGGGAGTTGTTTTGGTAGAAAACTTTTCTTGGTAGAAAACTTTTCCGAAGAAAAATTTTTGACGCAGAGGGGGTTCCCCCCTTCTAGCCCCCAAGGGAGGGTCGGGCTTTGCCGAGGCAAGGCTGATCCTTCCTTGATGGTTAGACTTTATTTGTGTATGTAAAGAAAACGAGGAACATGAACGACTTGAAACATTTTAAGGGAAGAAGCGACGTAGCTGTTCGATGTTCCAAGCGTTGTTGTAGACCTCGCCTTGATCGTTGGCCAGCTTGTATGTCCCAGGCTTTAGGATTTTGGCGATGATGAACGGCCCCTCCTAGGGAGGAGTAAGCTTGTGATGCCCTCGGGCGTCTTGTCGCAGCCGAAGCACCAAGTCTCCCACTTGGAAGCCTTGGGGCCGAACCCTTCGGGCATGGTAGCGTCGCAGAGACTGCTGATACCGCGCCAAGTGTAGTAAGGCAACGTCCCGAGCCTCTTCGAGCTGGTCCAGCGACTCCTCTCGGCTGATCTGGTTGCTTCGATCGTCGTACGCCTTCGTCCTCGGGGAACCATATTCTAAGTCTGTGGGGAGGACAGCCTCAGCCCCATAGACTAGAAAGAACGGCGAGAAACCCGTGGCTCGGCTCGGCATCATCCTCAGACTCCAAACCACCGAGGGCAGCTCTTTCATCCACCTCTTGCCGAACTTGTTGAGGTCGTTATAGATCCTGGGTTTAAGTCCCTGCAAAATCATACCGTTGGCACACTCCACCTGCCCATTCGTCATGGGGTGAGCTACGGCGGCCCAGTCCACACGGATGTGGTGGTCCTCGCAGAAGTCCAGAAACTTTTTTCCGGTGAACTGCATGCCATTGTCGGTGATGATGGAGTTTGGGACTCCAAAGCGATGGATGATATTGGTGAAGAACGCCACTGCCTGCTCAGACCTGACGTTGGTCAAGGGTCGGACCTCGATCCACTTGGATAATTTGTCGATGGCGACCAGCAGGTGCGAGAAGCCCCCGGGTGCCTTCTGCAAGGGACCGACGAGGTCCAGACCCCATACGGCAAACAGCCAGGTGATAGGTATCTTCTGCAGGGCCTGAGCGGGCAGGCGTGTCTGCTTTGCATAGAATTGACATCCTCGGCAGGAGCATACAATCCTAGTGGTGTCGGCCACCACGGTTGGCCAGTAGAAACCTTGTCGGAAGGCATTTCCCACGAGGGCTCAAGGTGCTGCATGGTAGCCGCAAGCCCCCGAGTGTATTTCTTGTAACAGCTCTTGTCCTTGGGCGATGGAGATGCATTGCTGGAGGATGCCCGAGGGACTGCGGTGATAGAGCTCCTTTTCATCACCCAGCAAAACGAACGACTTGGCACGCCGAGCCAGTCGCCGAGCTTCGTCCTTGTTGAGGGGCAGCTCTCCTCGGAGGAGATATTCCAGGTATGGGGTCTGCCAGTCCGGGTTTGGCGTCACCCCATTCCGCTCTCCCTCGATGCGCAGGGCCTCATCCTTGGCGGCCGAGGGCACCTCGGGCTCGGCCGAGGCTTCCTCGGGCTTGACCGAGGGTATCTCGGGCGTGTCGTCTATTTTGACGGAGGGTTGATGTATATACCTGGAGAAGACGTCCGGGGGAACCGGTGTCCGCCCCGAGGCTCTTTTAGCCAGCTCATCCGCAGTCTCGTTGAATCGTCGAGCGACGTGGTTGAGTTCCACCCCGTAGAACTTGTCCTCCAGGCGCCGAACTTTGTCGCAGTAGGCCTCCATCTTCCGATCGTAGCAGTGGGAGTTCTTCATGACTTGGTTAATAACAAGCTGTGAGTCGCCACGAGCGTCGAGGCGCCGAACCCCTAGCTCGATGGCGATGCGCAGGCCATTAACCAAGGCTTCGTACTCGACCACATTGTTTGATGCCGGGAAATGGAGGCGCAACACGTAGCGAAGATGTTTTCCGAGGGGTGAGATGAAGAGCAAGCCCGCGCCTGCTTCGGTTTTCATCAGCGACCCGTTGAAGTACATGGTCCAAAGCTCGGGTTGTATTGGAGTCGTCGGTAACTGGGTGTCAGTCCACTCAGCCAGGAAGTCGGCCAAGACTTGGGATTTTATGGCCTTCCGAGGGGCGAATGAAAGTGTTTCGCCCATGAGTTCCACTGCCCATTTTGCTATCCTACCCGAGGCCTCTCAGGACTGGATGATCTCTCCCAAGGGAAAGGATGACACCACAGTCATCGGGTGAGACTCGAAGTAGTGTCGCAGTTTCCGCCGCGTCAAAATCACTACGTAGAGTAGCTTCTAGATCTGCGGGTAGCGGACTTTGGTCTTGGATAGCACTTCGCTGATGAAGTAGATTGGCCTCTGGATGAGCAGTGCATGCCCTTCTTCTCGTCTCTCGACTACGACCGCGGCACTGACCACCTGAGTGGTTGCGGCTACGTAGATCAAGAGGGCTTCTCCCGCGGCGGGGGGCACCAAGATGGGTGCATTTGTAAGGAGTGCCTTTAAGTTTCTGAGGGCTTCCTCGGCCTCAGGGGTCCAAGTGAAGCGCTCGGCCTTCCTTAAGAGGCGGTACAGGGGCAATCCTTTTTCGCCAAGGCGTGAGATGAAACGGCTCAGAGCCGCAAGGCATCCCATGACCCTCTGTACTCCTTTCAAATCTTTTATTGGTCCCATGTTGGTGATGGCCGCGATTTTCTCTGGGTTGGCCTCTATGCCCCGCTCGGAGACGATGAACCCTAGGAGCATGCCTCAGGGGACTCCGAAGACACACTTCTCGGGGTTGAGTTTCACGCCTTTCGCTCTCAGACATTTGAATGTCGTTTCAAGGTTAGAGAGGAGGTCGGAGGCTTTCTTTGTCTTGACAACGATGTCATCGACGTAAGCCTCGACCGTTCTGCCGATGTGTTCTCCGAACACATGGTTCATGCACCTCTGGTAGGTGGCACTTGCATTCCTCAAACCAAATGGCATTATAGTGTAACAATACATGCCAAAAGGTGAGATAAAAGAAGTCGCGAGCTGGTCGGACTCTTTCATCTTGATTTGGTGATAGCCTGAGTAGGCATCGAGGAATGACAGGGTTTCGCACCCAGCAGTGGAGTCCACAATTTGATCGATGCGAGGTAGAGGGTAGGGAACCTTCAGACACGCTTTGTTTAGACCAGTGTAGTCTACGCACATCCTCCATTTCCCATCCTTTTTCCTTACAAGAACAGGGTTAGGTAACCATTCGGGATAGAATACCTCTTTGATGAACCCTGCCGCGAGTAGCTTGTGGATCTCCTCGCCTATGGCCCTGTGCTTTTCTTCATCAAAACGGCACAGGGTCTGCTTCATGGGTCGGGATCCAACTCTGATGTCCAGTGAGTGCTCGGTGACATCCCTTGGTATGCCTGGCATGTCCGAGGGACTCCACGCAAAAACTTCGGCGTTTGCGCGGAGAAAGTCGACGAGCACTTCTTCCTATTTGGGGTCGAGCTCAAAGCCGATTCGGACTTTCTTGCTGGCGTCGTTGCTGGGGTCGAGAGAGATGGACTTAATCGCCTCGACTGGTTCGAAGTTGCCAGCGTGCCGCTTCGTGTCGGGCGCCTCCTTGGAGAGGCATTCTAGGTCGGTGATGAGGGACTCAAACTCGACAAGGGCCTCAGTGTACTCCACGCATTCCACATCGCATTCGTACGTGTGGCGGTACGTGAATCCAATGGTGATGATCCCGTTTGGGCCTGGCATCTAGAGCTTGAGGTAGGTGTAGTTGGGGATGGCCATGAACTTGGCGTAGCACGACCTTCCCAACACCGCATGGTAGGTCCCTCGGAACCTGACCACCTCGAAGGTGAGGGTTTCCTTTCGGAAGTTTGAGGGAGTCCCGAAGCAGACGGGCAAGTCAATTCGTCCAAGGGGCAGGATACGCTTTCCGGGTGCGATCCCGTGGAAGGGTGCCGCACCGGCACGACTCCTTGAGCATCTTGTCGAACGCGCCGGCCCCTCCAGGAGGCTTCCGAGGGTTCCTGTGCTTGGCAGCAGCGACAAGATTCGCGTCGGCGGTGTTGCACTTCGCTTGCGCCTTCTTCTTGGCCTTCTTCTTCGTGCCACGCTGGGCGGACGCCTCGGGGGCGTCTTCCTTCAGCTCCCCCTGAGGCTGCTTGTCTTTCCGAAAGATGGCCTCGATCGCCTCCTGACCCGAGGCGAACTTGGTGGCGACGTCCATCAATTCGCTCGCCCTGGTGGGAGTCTTGCGCCCCAGTTTACTCACTAGGTCTCGGCAAGTGGTGCCGGCGAGGAAAGCTCCGATGACGTCCGAGTCGGTGATGTTAGGCAGCTCGGTGTGCTGCATCGAAAACCGCCGGATGTACTCTCGGAGGGATTCCCAGGCTGCTGGCGGCAGCTTCGGAGATCTCATGATTTCCCAGGGCGCACGTACGTGCCCTTGAAATTTCCTGCAAAAGCCTTGACCAGGTTGTCCCAGTCGGAGATCTACGCAGGAGGCAGATGCTCCAGCCAGACCCGGGCGGCGTCGGAGAGGAAAAGGGGTAGATTACGGATGATGAGGTTGTCATCGTCTGCCCCCTCCCAACTGGCATGCCAGTCGGTAGTCCGCGAGCCACAACTTCGGCCTTGTCTCCCCCGAGTACTTGGTGATGGTAGTCGGGGCTCGGAAACGGGCGAAAACGGCGCTCGTCGTATGGCCCGGCTGAACACTCGTGGACCAGGTGGCTCGGGCGAGGGACTCTGATCCTCCTCGCTGTCGCAGCATCCCCCGTGCCTGGGATGGTAGCCTCGGCGCACCTTCTCCTCGAGGCAGGCTCGATGATCACGATGGTGACGCTCGTTGCCAAGGCGATCCCGAGCGGCAGGTGCCTCGTCCCGCGTGTGCTCGGGATGGACCGAGGCCTCCCGCATGCATCGGGAGGACGTCGTGTGATGCTCCGAGGGGTCAGCTCGCCTTCGAGAGGCGGAGCTCTCGGCTCGTCGAACTGCGGCGCCTTCTAGGAGATCCTTGAGTTCGCCCTAGATACGCCGTCCCTCGGTGGTGGATGGCTCCGGCATGGTTTGAAGTAGCATCGCCGCTGCAGCTAAGTCCTGGCCAGACCCGCTGATGGCCGGGGGCAGCGCTGCCCTGGCATTGACGATGCGGCGCTGGATGTCCCGGGCCTGATGACGGGCTCCTCCGGCGAGGGTTCGGCCTGCCCATTCCTGCTCGATGTTCTGCCGGAGCTGCACAAGCTGTCCTGCTTCCTCGTCGACCTTGGCCTGCATCTCGCGGATTTGCTCGAGCTGTGTGTCCCGACCCCCTGCAAGGACTGGGACCACAGCTAGCTCCCGCGGGATGTCAATGCGAGATGCGGGCCCAGGGGGATCGTCGACCTCTGGCATACCAAGGTGGTTGCCTTCGTCGTGATCTCCCTGATCGACGTGGAAACATTCGCGACTTGGGCCATAACCCTCGTCGTCAAGGTCGTGGTCATCGTCAGAGCAACCGGAGAGGCAGTGGTCACATGCGGACATGAAGTCCCGCATGGCACCGGGATCACCGAGGCCAGAGAAATCCCAACCGAAGTCGGGGTCGTCCTCTTCTTCGGAACCCGCTGGTCCGGAGGTTGAGACGGCTGTCAATCGGTCCCAGGTTGACCACATATGGTACCTCAAAAGATTTGGACATGCCCTTGCGAAAGCGCTCACCGTAGCGGGGTCGCTAGGTGGATCGAAACTAAATCGATAGGGAACAGGGTGGAATACGGATGGTACCTCTTGGTCGATGGACGGTGGTGAAGTCGTGTTGGGGACGGAACGCACTGTCATCTCAGGTATGAGGGTGACGCCCAGCAGGTCCTTTACGAGGATGCCAACGTCGTCAGTCCGCTTGGGGCTGGCACGTTGCAGGGAAGCGGCGCTCGTCGTTGTCTCAGGCACGAGGACAACACCCGACATGTCCCCCGGAGGGGTGCCGGCATTGTCGGCTCGCTCTGGTTCGACAGCCGATAAGGTGCCGCCTCCTGCGTGGACACGGTAGCCCCGTCTCCGCCACCTCCGGTGAGGAGGATGGCGGGGACGACCGGAGTGTTCCTCTTCCGCCGCGGGGAGATGTCGTCGTGGAGGTCACCTCCGTCGGGCGAGCCGTTAACTGTCGTTGTCGTCGTGCCGTGGAGGGAGGAGTACCATGTCGTAGCTGCCGTCGATGGAGATGAACTCGAGACTCCCAAAGCGGAGCACCGTCCCGAGCTGAAGAGATTGCTGAAGTCTACCCATCTGGAACTCAACGGGAAAGTGTTCGTTAACACGCAGCAGGCCCCTACCTGGCGCGCCAACTGTCGGGGTTTCAGACCCGGGGGGTCCCTGGACCGACGAGTAAATTTGTCGCTGTGTGCCCCTGCCCAGATGGGTTGGTGCGAGATGGAACACAAGTGGGGGAATGAGCCTTGTATTATCTTGCACCAGGGTGCTCGTAGTAAGGGTTACAAGCCTTGCGAGAGAGCGAGGGCGAGAGAGAGCGAGTAGGAGAGAGCGAGGGTGAGAGAGAGGAGGGGTTCGGCCCCTGCTCGTCTTCTCCCATCCCTTTGTCGTGCGTCTTCTCGTCTCTCCTGCCATGCGTTCGTGTGTTCGTATGCTCGTACGCTTGTTCATTTTTCCCCCTCTCCTTTTTCCTTCTCCCCCCGCCCCCGTGGGGCCCTGGACACCCCCTTTTATAGACGTAAGGAGATGCCCAGCTGTACAATGGGGTGTAGCTGGGAGCTAACGTGGCTGGCAGGGAAGTGCCCTGAGCCCTGTACAGATAAAAACGTGGCCGTCGGGGGGGGCGTCTCGAGCCCTGTAGAGGTAGTGTCTTGGCCGTCGGAGAAGTGCCTTGAGCCCTGTAGCAGTACAGCTGTTGGTGCTGCATGGATCCTGCTGACGTCTCCTTACTTCCGTAGGGGGCTTGAGAACCACCGACGTCATGGTTGCATGCGGGAAACCACCATCGCCTGTTACCGGGGTAAGCTGTATGGGACGCCGGTCTTGTTCCTTCGTAGCCTGAGCTAGCTAGGAGTAGGGTAATGATGCATCCCTTGTGGCGCGGTTGATCCGAGTCTGAGGTCGGGCAAGGCGGCGGCTCCTCCGAGGCCGAGGCTGGGGCCGAGGCCCAGGGTCGGGCGAGGATGTGACTCTTCCCGAGGCCAAGGTCGAGGCCGAGCCCTGGGGTCGGGCGAGGCGGAGATCTCCTCCCGATGCCGAGGCTGAGGCTGAGCCCCAGGGTCGGGCGAGGCGGAGCTTCCTGCCCGAGGCTTATCTTGACCGTTGTCGGTTTCGCCCGGGTGGTTGGCACAGCAGACGGATTGGGGCGGGCAGCGCTGTTTTCCTATCAGATCGGTCAGTGAAAGGGCGAAGTGACTGTGGTCACTTCGACCTTGCCGGCTGAGGCGCGCGTGTCAGGATAAGGTGTCAAGCGATCCTATCATTAAATGCGCATACAATGCGGTCGGCTGGTAAGGCGATTTGGCCAAGGTCGCTTGCACGACAAGGCTTGCCTTTGGCTGAGCCGAGGGTGCGCTCACTGCCTGAGGAGACCCTCGGGCGAGACACGTACTCGTCCGTACCACTATTCCGCCCGAGGCCAGGCTCGGGCGAGGCGAGGCCGAGTCCCTTGGTAGACGAAGCTTTGACTCGAACTGTAAGCCTTCATGGTTTGCTCTGAAGGTGTTTACCAGCCGTGATTAAGAGTGTTGGGGGTACACCTAATTTCGGTACCCGACACATATGTCAACCATTCCCACGGGGTCCTCCACTACATGAACAGGTCCACGCCACCCGAGAGCACATTACCCTACCAGGCATGCTACTATGCCAGGAGGGTACATGCTACTCCCGCCATCTCTCCACTCCCAGTGCGCGATTGTCTCTTCATGTATGGAATAGCCAGGTACAAGCTTACCCTGTCCCATACCAGGGTATGTGGCTAGTTGCGAAGTCTCAACGACAACAGGCCAGTCAACGGTACAGTCCTTAATCGACACAGACAGGCGACCATGTTAGCTCAGCGTCTGGTCTCGATTTATTCAAACCATTTCCCCATTTTTGGTACCCGGCAGGGGTACTCTTTTCGGATGATGAACCCATCCGAAGCCCTGATGGACTCATCATCATAAGTTTGCTTTCACTTTTGAATCAAAAGCCCATAATCAATGTTACACATCATTCTTTTGAAAAACAAATGATTTTTGAGTTTCTAAGCGGGACTAAGCAGTAATAATTCTTTTTATAAAACAGGGATTCAGGAATTTCCAAGGAATGGTAATGCATCAATTGTTTATCACACAACCCCTATCATCTAATGCATCATATCAGGTGATAAAGCATTTAAAACACAAGGAAGGGACAAATGCTCTGGGGCTTGCCTTTGTTGCAGAGAAGAGGTTCTAGATACTTCTACCACGATGATCAGTTAGATGGCTGCATCTACTTGATGAACGGGTACTAGAGTAGACTCCTCTTCAACAACCACTTCATCTTAAATCTTCACTCTTTATTTTGGAAGCTCTACATGAAATGATATGATCATGGATGCTTATGCTTATGTAGTTAGCAAATAAGGTATTATAAAGCATACATGATTACACCTACAAGATATCATCATAAGCCATAGCTATCAAGGAGCTACTCATCCTTAGAACTCATCTAACCATCCAAAACTTGCTAAACAATTTCATTCCTTACTAAGACACTAGGTGTGGGGGACAGATATCCCCCGGCTCCACTAGAAGAATAAAAGACCTCACGAAAGGCCCAAGGGCCCGATAAATCGTGAGGCCATTCTTTCGTGGGCCTGGAGAAGAATAATCAGCAGGGCAGGTTGACACGAGGCCGGATCGGTGTAAACCTGGACGGTCCACAATGTCGAGCGAGCGATCGCAACGGAGATCCGACTTTCCCGCGCTGGAGTTCTCATGCAACGGGGCCACGCGGGGATAGGTCGGCAGAATCATAGGAAGATAGGCTCGAGTCGTTCACTATCTTTTAGGCGCATGTTGCTATCATATCCACATGTATTGCCCCACGGTCGAATATATAAGGCCTAGGGGGCACCCCTTCAAACCGATCGACCCTACGACTTAGCCACCCACTTCAACTCTCTGCATTCTCAATTCAGAGAGTCCCTTTTGTAATCTCACTCGCCAAACATACTCATCAGGACGTAGGGTGTTACGCATCTCTAAGTGGCCCGAACCTGTACACATTGTCCACTGTCCCACGTGCAATTGGCACGAACCATTTTGCTACAGTCGTCGACACCGTCCTACTACTAAAAACACCTTGAGGGGCAACCCCGGGTGTGCAGTCGGACCCAAAACACTGACAGCTGGCGCGCCAGGTAGGGGGTGGTGTCAACGATCTAAGCTAGCTCAATGGCCGTCGTCATCAATAGCAGGATCACCTTCCGTCCCGGATCTATGTTCTGCTTTGGGACGATTTCATCCATAGCCGACGAAAAAGGAATTCTGCACCGCGTTGCAGATCCGCCGGGAAGGAAGCCTTCACCAACAAACTCCGAAAGAACCGAGGAAGCATTACCCTCAGCTCCCCGAAAGAAGATCGCCACGACAGCTACGCCATTCTACCCCGACGTTCTCTTCATCGGAAGAGCAGAGTCACCTCCCGTCTCTGACGACGAGCCGACCGCGCCTGGGGAAGAACCACCTCAGCGGGAATCCCGTCGACAAAGAAATCGGCGCCGAAACATCCGGAGACACCACCAAGCCGGAGAACGGGATCCGGAGCAGCCCGTCTCACGAGACGAGGTCTCGGAGATGGGAGAAACTCCGGAAGAACGCGTCTTCAGGGAACGAAGGAACTCCCGACGACGTGATCGTCGACGAGCTCAGGAACAAGCCGAGCAAGACGCAAGGCAACGCCGAGAAAATCCACTACTCGGCCGTAACCTGAACCCCGACTTCGCCCGAGCCATGAATACGCCGAGTGAAGTCGGAGGAGTGTTAGCTCGGATAGCTGACGGACTCCCTCGGACTCCAGACGCCAAGGGCTATCGACGCCTGCTCACCCAGGCAGCCAACCATCTTCTGCCTCTCGCTCACCCGCCGAACGATTTGCGGCACGCCATCAACAGTCGCCGGGACGCGCGGAGTTCTATCAACACTTCGCGCGAACGACGGCATGAGAACGAGATACGCCGCCGGGAGGAATACGACAGGGATCATGGCATCCCCACTCGGAGTCAAGCCACCAGAACCGAATCAACGACGGCCTCGACTGGTGGAACTGCCCGGGGACGGTCGAGGAACCACAACAACTACTCCCCTCCCTAGGACAGACATCATCACCGACGACAGGAGGACACATGCGGAGTGTCAGCCCTCACTCCACGCCTTAGGGCCATTCAATGGCCCCCAAACTTCAAGGTATCCAATGTCGTTAAATATGAACCTAAGCAGGACCCAGGAGGCTAGTTGGCCGTCTACACTACCGCCGCTCGAGCCGCCGGAGCATCCGAAGACGTGATGACCGCGTACTTACCCATTGTCCTTGGGCAAAACGCGCTGCAATGGCTGCGACATCTACCCCGACACTGCATCGACGACTGGAGCGACTTCAGTCGGCGCTTCACTGCTAATTTTTAGTCCCTCTCCGACAAACCGGCGCAACCATGGGACCTCAAATCCATCAAGCGCCGGGGGGATGAAACTCTCCGATCGTACCTCAAAAGGTTCCAGACCATGAGAAACCGTATCCCTGAGGTCACGGAGGCGGCCGTGATCGAGGACTTCTACAGAGGATCCAATGACTCGGCTTTCGTCCGAGCTATACTACAGAAGGCGCCAACTACCTCCGAGGAGCTGTTCCGGGAAGCCGACCTCTACATCACCGCCGACGAGCGAGCTCAGGACCTCATCGGAGGAGCAAAGCCCGCACCGACAGCACCACGACGCGACATGAACCACCAACCTGACAAACGCTGGGAGAAGAGACCGCGCGAAGAGGTGCACGCCGCCGGACCACCTGCCTCTCGCGCCCGGGGAGGACCTCGTGGAGGTGAGCGCACGCTGGACGACATCCTCGACGCCCAGTGCCCGTACCACAAGGACATGCGCCACACTCTTCGGAACTACCGAGACTTCAAGCATTCCGTTGGGCACGGCCGACCCTTCCAACCTCTACCCCCTCCTCCGCCACGAGGAGGACCAGAAGAACCACGACAACCCCAGCAGCAGGAGGAGGGAGGAGGAGGAGCCTTCCCACGCGTTGATAGGGAGGTCAACGTCATCTTCGGCGGACACGGATCGCAGGAGAACAAAAGACAGCAAAAGCTCAACGATCGCCAGATACTGGTGGCGACCACCGGCCCTCCCGCCCCATACCGATGGTCGGAGCACCCGATCACCTTCACTCGGGCGGATCAATGGCTCAACTTCGACCATCCGGGCAAATACCCGCTTCTCGTCGATCCGGTGATCCGAGAGAGCCAGGTGAAGAAGGTGTTAGTGGACGGGGGGAGCAGCATCAACGTCACCTTCCCGCGGACACTCCGAGGCTTGGGAGTTCACCTCAAAGAACTCCATGAGTCAGACACTCCCTTCTTTGGCATCGTGCCAACTGGGGGAGAATACCCGTTGGGCCACATCTACATGCCAGTCACCTTCAAGACTCCGAAAAACTACAGAACTGAGTTCCTGAGGTTCGAAGTGGCAAACTTCGACTGCGGGTACAACACAATCATCGGGAGGCCGGGACTGGCAAAATTCATGGCCATTCCGCATTACACGTACATGATATTGAAGATGCCAGGACCGCAAGGGATCATAACTGTGCGTGCTGACCTCCAAGGCGCCGCAGAATGTTTCCGAGTAGCCATCTAGGCGGCCCTCATTGCCAAACCGTCGGCGACTTCTTCGACCCAGGCAAACTCTAAGCCTGAGGAAGATCACACATCACCGGTGAAGGAAGCTCAAGCCGTGACCTCTATGCGGCCGACTGAAGAAACTAAACGGATCAATCTAGGGTTTGCTGATGAACATAAAACTGCCATCATCAGCTCTAGCCTGGGTGATAAATAGGAAAGCGCGCTCGTCCAGTTTCTGCAAGACAATCGAGATGTATTCGCGTGGCAACCTGCGGATATGCCGGGAGTCCCGAGAGAACTGGCCGAGCACAAACTGAAGGTTTATCCACAAGCAAGGCCGATCTGACAGAAACTACGTCGTTTCACGCCCGACAAGAGAGAGGCCATTCGTGCTGAGCTGGCCCGCTTGGTCGCGGCCGGGTTCATTAGAGAAGTGTTACATCCCGAGTGGATAGCCAACCCTGTTCTTGTACTCAAAAAGAATAAAGTGGATTGGCGCATGTGTGTTGATTATACTGATCTCAACAAACACTATCCGAAGGATCCCTTCGGGCTCCCGAGGATAGATCAGGTGGTGGACTCCACCGCTGGATGTTCTGTGCTGTCTTTCTTGGATTGCTATTCCGGATACCACCAGATTAGTTTGGCAAAGGAAGATGAAGAAAAAACAGCATTCATTACTCCATTTGGTGCTTTCTGTTATACCTCCATGCCATTTGGCCTCAAAAACGCTGGAGCAACCTACCAGAGAGCCATTCAAACATGCTTAGCCGATCACTGGGGCAAGCGTGTGGAGGCCTACGTGGATGATGTGGTTATCAAAACAGAGAACTCAGAAAACTTCATCGAAGACTTACAACTGGTTTTCAACAGTCTGAGGCGGTATAGATGGAAGCTTAATCCCGAGAAATGTGTTTTCGGGGTACCGGCAGGAAAGTTACTCGGGTTTATTGTCAGCAACCGGGGAATTGAGGCTAATCCAGATAAGATTGAAGCTATCATGAAGATGGAAGCACCTCGATCACAAAAGAAGGTTCAGCGACTTACTGGATGTATGGCAGCTCTGAGCAGATTTATATCCAGGCTGGGGGAGAAAGGTCTACCGTTTTACAAGCTACTCAAAAAGGTGGATAAGTTTCAGTGGACTTCAGAGGCACAGGAAGCTCTAGATGCACTAAAGAAATTCTTGACAACACCACCAGTACTGAAACCACCACGACGAGCCACGTCAACCCAATCGGCTGAAGATCTGTTGCTATATATCTCTTGCACGACTCACGTGGTAAGCACCACGTTGGTAGTCGAGCGAGCAGAAGAAGGACATGCCTACCCCGTGCAACATCCCGTTTATTTCATCAGCGAAGTTCTGGGTCTCTCGAAGAAAAAATATCCTCAAGTGCAGAAGCTATTATATGCAGTACTTCTGACTGCCCGCAAGCTGCGTCACTACTTTGATGACCACAAAGTCATAGTAGTCACCGGCTTTCCGATAGGGGATATTCTCCACAACAAGGAAGCAATTGGCCGAATAGCTAAGTGGGCCTGTGAACTGGGGTCTCATGACATCGAATTTCGACCTCGTACTGCCATAAAGTCTCAAGCATTGGTTGACTTCGTTTCAGAATGGACTGAACAACAAATACTAGAGAACCCAGAAACGGCAGAAGTATGGAAGATGTATTTTGATGGCTCGCTGAAGCTGCAGGGAGCAGGAGCAGGAATTCTCTTCACCGCACCTGGAGGCGAGCACCTCAAATATGCCCTCCAGTTGCTGTTTCCAGCCTCTAACAATGCAGTCGAGTATGAAGCTCTAATCCATGGACTAAACATTGCTATATCATTGGGCATCAAGAGATTAATGGTATACGGGGATTCTCTGGTGGTCATAAGTCAGATAAACAAGGAATGGGACTGTTCAAAGGATTCAATGGGAAAATACTGCACTGCCGTCAGGAAACTAGAAGATAAGTTTGAAGGTCTAGAATTTCATCATGTGGAGAGAGATCGAAACACGGCAGCTGATGTATTGTCAAAGTTAGGATCCAGCTGAACTCAGGTTCCACCCGGAGTCTTCGTGCAAGAAATACCACGACCGAGCATCTCAACAGATCAAGCAGAAGAATGCAATATCATGGATCAACCCGGGCCGGACCCCGATGACTGGAGAAGGCCGATCATCAGATATATAAAGAATGAAGAGGAGCCAGATGACAAAAACGCAGCCGAACGCATCGCCAGACAGTCAGCCCACTACACACTCATCGGAGAAACATTGTATAGAAGGGGTGCATCGGGCGTCTTCATGAAGTGCATTCTCTCATCCACTGGGAAGCAACTTCTAGAGGAGGTTCATGCTGGGCAATGTGGAGTACATGCAGCATCCAGAACACTAGTCGGGAAGGTCTTCAGATCAGGATTCTATTGGTCAACAACAAAGAGTGATGCTGCCGAATTAGTTCAGAGGTGTGAAGCTTGCCAGTACTTGTCGAAGCAACAACATCTACCGGCACAGCAACTGCAGACCATACCAGTAACCTGGCCTTTCGCATGCTGGGGACTGGATATGATTGGACCTTTCAAGAAGGCTCAAGGAGGATACACTCATGTATTGGTAGCAATCGACAAGTTCACTAAATGGATAGAGTTCAAGCCCATTGCCTCTTTAACCTCAACCAAGGCCGTGGAATTCATACAAGACATAATATTCAGATTCGGAATACCAAACAACATTATAACTGACCTGGGATCCAATTTCACAAGTTCGGAATTCTTCGATTTCTGCGAGCAAAAAGGCATTCAGATCAAGTACGCTTCGGTAGCACACCCGAGGGCCAACGGGCAGGTTGAACGAGCCAACGAAATGATACTGGAGGCACTCAGGAAGAAGGTCTTCGAAAAAATGAAAAGTTCGCAGGGAAATGGATAAGGGAATTACCCTACGTCGTTTGGAGCATAAGAACTCAGCCAAGCCGGGCTCTACATGGAAATACTCCTTTCTTCATGGTCTATGGGTCAGAGGCAGTATTACCCGCTGATCTCAAGTTCGGGGCCCCAAGGTTGGTCTTCGAGAGCATAGCAGAAGCTGAGGCTACTAGGATGGAGGATATCGATGTACTCGAGGAAGAACGGCTGAATACAGTAATTCAATCGGCGCGGTATTAGCAGACTCTGAGACGCTATCACGACAAAGTCGTGCGACAACGATCCTTCTCAATAGGAGATCTCGTCCTCCGCCGAATTCTAACGGGGGAGGGACGGCACAAGTTGTCGCCCTTATGGGAAGGACCCTTCGTGGTAACAGAAGTCACTCAGCCAGGATCATATCATCTCACTCAGATGGACAGCACAGAAGTCGGGAACTCCTGGAACATAGAACACCTCAGGAAGTTTTATCCCTAGCTGCATTTCAAAAGCTATCGGGACGACGATGAACTCTGTAAAATGGAAACATATCATCAATAAAGAAAGGCTTCAAATATACTCAGTTTGTTCACGGTTGACTTGCATTCTTACTTAACTCGGGGTGACCACTATGCCCTGCTAACGGAGCAATCGGTTTAAGTTGGCAACAACTTAAGGCAGTGCAACATGCTCACGCTTACTTGACTCGGGGTGACCACTATGCCCTGCTAACGGAGCAATCAGCTTAAGTTGGCAACAACTTAAGGCGGTGCAACATGCTCACGCTTACTTGACTCGGGGTGACCACTATGCCCTGCTAACGGAGCAATCGGCTTAAGTTGGCAACAACTTAAGGCGGTGCAACATGCTCACGCTTACTTGACTCGGGGTGACCACTATGCCCTGCTAACAGAGCAATCGGCTTAAGTCGGTAGCAACTTAAGCCGGTGCAACATGCTCGCGCCTACACAATTCAGGGTGACCACTACGCCCTATTAGCAGAAGCAATCGACTTAAGTCAATGGCGACTTAAGGCGGTTTGACGAGATCATAATTACTCATATAAGGACGGCTTCTATATCCCGCGAACAAATTTCAAACCACCGCATATCATTTTATTACTACAAATTTATGATCTGATGAATTCTGAAACAATATGAAAATAACAATATCGTCCAAATACTGAAATGACGTCCTCTAACAAATGTCTGACCATGCTAACCGCGCGCTCAAAGCATGCAAAGTGTTTTTCTATTTCGTAATATTTTTCTCAGGAGCAATCGACGAGGAAGGACGACTCGAGGAATCAGGGGCAGCATTCACATCAGCCCTTATGTCTTCGGGAACAACCACGCCGGGTCTCCTCATCAAGATTCGCCCCGCCCGAATAGCCTTGTCCATGGCTCTATCACGCTGGGCTCTGAGAGAAACAGAAGTTTCTTCGGCAACCTTGGCATCTAGCTGAGCAGTTTCTAACTCTTGGGCGATGGATTTCTTGGAAACTCGGAGCTCTTTGATAGTAGCATCCTTTGCTGATATCAACTGCTTGAGCCGGGTTACCTCATCCATGGATTCCTGCAGCTTACAACGTTGGTGGTCTAACTCCTCCATGGTGAAGCGATGACTCCTCTCCAAGATAGTCAGCGAATTGCTAGAATCACGATACAACCTTTCAAGATTGTCTCGAGAAGCAGCAAGGATGCGTTTTTCTTCTTGCAAACAAAAGTCAACTCCCTCAAACACCAAGCAAGTAATGGCAGAACAACAGGGCAAAGCGCAGTTTCATAAATCACCTTTTCAGAGTCGAGCTGAGCATGAAGAGAAGAACTCAGTGCATTGGCGTCATCTAAAGCAGCGGAGACCTGACCCAACTCAACCTGACTCTGAGAGTACTTTTCCTCAAAGTCAGTGCATCGCTGGGCCAATTCAGCCTGATCTCGGGAATGTTTTTCTTCAAGAGTGGAAATCTGCTGAGTCATGCCTAGCAGGAGATAATCAAACAAAATAATGGTCAAAATGTAGAGCAGTCTACAGTGAAGGCAAAGAGAAGCAAAAGGGCACTAACCAGCGTTGTTTGCCTCCAATTCAGAGACACGATGTTGAAGCGACACTGGATTCCAACGTGCAAGTGACGAAGCTATTTCTGGATAGAAGCACCCTGTAGCCTCAGCTGGCCAGCCATCCCATCCACCAAAGCCTGATGAGGAGAGCAGATTAATGTAATGACAGCAGTTCGTGTAATGTAATAAGCCGAGCTAAAATACATTACAGTACCTAGAGATTGGAAAAGAACGAAGGGATCCCCAAATCAGGAGAGATCAATTGGTAACCAGGCATAAGGCCACCACCCGAAGCAGCTTGCAACGAACCAGCAGTTATCAATTTGGTACCATCAACAGAGCCCAACACTTGGTCAGTGGGGACGCTATCCTCTAAAGCGACTCCCTGGTCCGAGGTTTGGGCTACCACCATACAGCCGGAGCATGGAGGTGACCCCGCATGAACGTCCACGGAAGTACTAGAGAAAGACCCCGCTCGGGCATCCTCGGGGGCTGGGTCACAGTTTGCACTGCCCACTTGAGCTGGATCATTCCCGGCAGCACCCTCGGGGGCTGGGCAGTGGCTTGCATTTCCCACCCGGATCAAGTCATCCTCGACAACATCCTCGGGGGCTGGGCACGTGTCAACACCATCCTTGGGGTCCAAGCTCTCCGTGGTAGCCACCTCTAAGGCTGATGGGCCCACAACTACTTCCATGAGACCAGGACGACCCAAGTCAGTCTCTCGATCCTCAAGATCGCGCTCTAAGGTCGACGAGGCACGGGATGACCTCAACCCAGCATCAAGCACATCAGCGCAAACCTCCATCACACCATCATCTGCTGGCTCCGATAACAAATCCTCTGGAACCATATCCTCGAGAGTCTGATCAAAATTGGCCAGGGACAGTTCTTGCAGACCAATGAGAGCAGACAAAGCAGGAGAAGGAACTCCACTACTTTCACCGCTAGCAATGAATTGTCGACTGTTTTTCCGAGTCAAAGGAACTTCATTTTCTCCCTCATCATCATCCACATTAGCAACACGGGCAGCACCCCCATTGGGATCAGCAACTGACTCGGGACACCCATTGGGATCAGCGTTAGTAAATTCAGTTGCAGGCACTTCTTCAGCATCAGGAACCGAAGTACCAACGTCCCGACCCAAACTGGGTACCTGCCGAAGGCGTCTCCTTTTCTTTTTCTGTTCATCAGCAGGAGGATCGGATGGATTGGCTTGGCAAGGGCGCCTCGGGCGAGTACCAGCAGGTTTCTGAGTATCTAAGGTCATACCAGCCTCTGGGAGGGGCGCCACCACTAATGCCCCAGCAGGAGCAGCGTCAGAAGAGTCCTCAGCCAGCAAATCAAGCATGGCACCTATCTCCGCATCACTAGGGTTTAGGGGCACCTCAAAATAAACCTGCCGTTCATCATCAGGAATTCCCCCAAGTGTGGCAACCAAGGCACTAACTTCTTCTGCAGAGGGCCGCACTCTAAGGCCCAAACTGCCGTCAGTATCAGGAGGATTCGACACAAAAAGAGTGAAAGCTTTGGGAGGAGGCAAGTTCCAAGCTGAGAATGCCACGGGAGCACCAACATTTGACACTTTGCCTCTAAGGATCATCTCAAGTCGGCTCACTAGGTCCGTAGAAGGAATTCTTCTGTTAGTGACCCGAGTTGAGTCGGCTAGGCCTCGATACAGATAAGCTGGGTACGCCCTGTCTTTCAACAGCTGAATATTCTTGAAGACAAAATCAGCAACCACGACTTCAGCGGTCAGACCTCTTTCTTTCAGCAATCCAACTTCAGCAAGCAAAGCACCTGCCTCAGTTACCTCCTGATCTATGGGAGACTCGGTCCAGCTGGGGGTGCGAACGTCCGGCTGTCTTCCCGACCGGGGGGGAGAGAGTTTCCATAATTCTCAACTATGAACCACTCCAAGCGCCACCCTTTGATGCTGTCTTTAAGAGGGATTTCGAGATACTCCGTCTTCCTCCCACGGCACATCTCCAAGCTGGCACCCCCAACCAATTGATGTTGCCCCCCGGCCATCCCGGGGCGACAGTGATACAAATACTTCCACAACCCGAAATGAGGTAGCACGCCAAGAAAGGCTTCACATAAATGAACGAAAATGGAGATTTGCAGGATGGAATTGGGATTCAAATGGGTCAAGTTAATATGGTAGAAATCAAGGAGGCCGCGGAAAAAGGGAGAAATGGTAAGGCCAAGGCCGCGGAGAAGGAAAGGGGCATAAATGACAGACTCATGGGTATCCTCGGTTGGGACAGTAACCCCATGGCAAATCCGCCAAGAGCAGAGTTCCCTCGGAGGAAGAACCCCGATGGACACGAGGTGGAGAAGTTCGGATTCAGAGATGACGGACATGTGCTTACCTGCGAAAGGCAACTGGCTGTTGGGATCGATTGGAGGAATCACCAAGGCGGACGAACTCGAGGTTTTCCTCTTGGGCGCCATCTCGATTCTACCGGCGAGCAGAGTAGGAGATGGAATGCAGAGAGGATTTGGAAGCGAGAAGGCAAGAACTAGGGCACGGAAAGCAGAGACGGCTAAAAGCGCAGCACTTAAGGGATATTCCCGAGCCAGATACTGTTTCAGAAAAGCGCCCAGTCAGCACGCGGCAGTTAGTTCCAAAACATCGGCGCGCCACATCATCACTCGGCAATTAACCTCAAAGTGGCCCACGCAGCCCGCTATCACTCGGCGTTACCTCTATAACGCCGACGTCGCCCTCCTGTCACTCGGCGCTACCTCTAAAACGCCGACATCGCCCTCCGGTCGCTCGGCGTTACCTCTAAAACGCCGACTTCGCCCTCCAGTCGCTCGGTGTTACCTCTAAAACGCCGACTTCGCCCTCCAGTCGCTCGGCGTTACCTCTAAAACACCGACTTCGCCCTCCAGTCGCTCGGCGTTACCTATAAAACGCTGACGTCGCCCTCCAATCGCTCGGCGTTACCTCTAAAATGCTGACATCGTCTTCAAGTAGCTCGGCGTTACCTCTAAAACGCCGACAGCGCCCTCAGGTCACTTGGAAGTTAACTCTAAAACTCCGACATCGTGTTCAGTCGTTCAGCGTTACCTCTAAAACACCGACAGCGCCCTCAAGTCACTCGGAAGTTAACTCTAAAACTCCGACATCGTGTTCAGTCGTTCAGCATTACCTCTAAAATGCTGACTTCTCCCTCAAGTCGCTCGGCGTTACCTCTAAAACGCTGACATCGTGTCAAGTCGCTCGGCATTATCTCTAAAAACGCTGACGTTGCAGTCGCTCGGCAGTTGATTCTAAAACTCCGACATCATCTATAAGTCGCTCGGCAGCTACCTCTAAAAGCGTTGAAGCAATGCCAGAGTTATTTACGTGCAAACTCCAAGGAAATCAGCTTCACAAATAAGCAGGATAATCACCACGGAGAAACCAACATCATTACTTCATTAAGGGAAAGATGTCATACTTGCAAATCAACCCTTTATGAGTTGATACTTCCCTATTACTACTAATACATTACATTACATTACTGCTACTACTACTACACTACACTATACTACTCTACACTAGTAATTACTACTACATTATTCTAACTATATTATACTAATATCTAAAAGACCAGTGGCATCTAGCCACTGGCCCTGTTGCTGCCGCCGTCGTTGCCGCCCTTGGTGCTGCCTCTTCTGCTGCCGCCACTGCCGCTGCCGCCCCTGCTGCCGTCGCCGTCGCCGTCCTTGCTGCCGCCCTTGCCGCTGCCGTCACCGCCACCGCCGCCACCGCCTTCGTCGTCGTCGTCATCGTCGTCGTCACCGTCCTCGTCCTCGCCGCCACCGTCCGAGTCCTCCTCATCCGAGGAGTACTCCGACTCATCCGAGCCCTCGAGCCCGGAGCGCTCGACGGCCCGGATGTACGTCCAGACCCCCGCCGCGAGCCCCTCGGAGTCGTCTGAGTCGTTAGACGACTCACACAGGGGGACGGGAGCCAGAGACCCTTCGGATTCAGAGGAGAACTCCTCTGAATACTCCGAGTCACCGAAATCCTCAGACGGAGGAGTCGGTTCGCGCTTGCGTTTCTTGCCCATGGTGGAAATGCAGATAGAAGAGAGAAGGCAGGTGTCGGCGTTTCGAGACCGGGGGGTCCCTAAGCCGACGAGTGAGTGTGCCGCGTGCCCCAGCCCAGATGGGTCGAGCGCGTGGGCGAGCGCGAAGGGGGGAAAGCGAGGTGGCCGGAGCCGAGTCGTGAGGGAGGTGGAGATCCCGCGACCTTCGTGTTCGTCCCGCGCCCAGGTCGGGTGCGCTTGCAGTAGGGGGTTACAAGCGTCCACGCGGGTGAGGGAAGCGAGCGGCCCCAAGAGAGCGCCTGCCCCATCCTCGTCCCCGCGCGGCCAACCTTCTCTAAGAAGGCCCTGGTCCTTCCTTTTATAGGCGTAAGGAGAGGGTCCAGGTGTACAATGGGGGTGCAGCAGAGTGCTACGTGTCTAGCGAGGGAGAGCTAGCGCCCTAAGTACATGCCAAGGTGGCAGCCGGAGAGATCTTGGCACCCAGCTGGTGTGGTGTCGTGGCTGTCAGTGGAGCAACAGAGCCTGGTGGAGGGACAGCTGTCGGAGCTGTTGGGTCCTTGCTGACGTCCCCCTGCTTCCGTAAGGGAGCTGAGAGCCGCCGTCGTCATGGGTCTAGTGGGGCGCCATCATTGCCTATCTGGCGGAGCTAGCCAGACGGGACGTCGGTCTTGTTCTCTGCGGCCCGAGTCGGCTCGGGGTAGGGTGATGATGGCGCTTTCCGTTGACGTGGCAGACTTGTGCCCTAGGTTGGGCGACGTGGAGGCTCCTCCGAAGCCGAGGTCGAGTCTGTCCTGCATGGCCGAGGCCGAGCCCGAGCTCCTAGGTCGGGCGAGGCGGAGGTCGTTCGGCAAAGGCCAGGGTGGAGTCCGACCCCTGGGGTCGGGCGAAGCGGGGTTCGTTGTCTTCCGGGGCCTAGCCCGAGTCCGAGCCCTGGGTCAGGCGGAGCGGAGTTCGCCGTCTTCCAGGGCCTTAGCCCGAGTCCGAGCCCTGGGTCGGGCGGAGCGGAGTTCGCCGTCTTCCGGGGCCTTAGCCCGAGTCCGAGCCCTAGGTCGGGCGGAGCGAAGCGGAGTTCGCCGTCTTCCGGGGCCTTAGCCCGAGTCCGAGCCCTGGGTCGGGCGGAATGGAGTTCGCCGTCTTCCGGGGCCTTAGCCCGAGTCCGAGCCCTGGGTCGGGCGGAGCGGAGTTCGCCGTCTTCCGGGGCCTTAGCCCGAGTCCGAGCCCTGGGTCGGGCGGAGCGGAGTTCGCCGTCTTCTGGGGCCTTAGCCCGAGTCCGAGCCCTGGGTTGGGCGGAGCGGAGTTCGCCGTCTTCCGGGGCCTTAGCCCGAGTCCGAGCCCTAGGTCGGGCGGAGCGGAGTTCGCCGTCTTCCGGGGCCTTAGCCCGAGTCCGAGCCCTGGGTCGGGCGGAGCTTCCTATGGCGCCTTTGGCAAGGCCTGGCTGCCTGTCAGTCTCACTCTGTCAAGTGGCACTGCAGTCGGGATGGCGCAGGCGGCGCTGTCCTTTTGTCAGACCGGTCAGTGGAGCGGCGAAGTGACGGCGGTCACTTCGGCTCTGCCAGGGGGCGCGCGTCAGGATAAAGGTGTCAGGCTACCTTTGCGTTAAATGCCCCTGCGACTCGGTCGGTTGGTGCGGCGATTTAGTTAGGGTTGCTTCTTAGCGAAGGCAAGGCCTCGGGCGAGCCGGAGATGCGTCTGCCGTAAAAAAGGGGGCCTCGGGCGAGACGGAAACACCTCAGGGTCGGCTGCCCTTGCCCGAGGCTAGGCTCTTGCGAGGCGTGATCGAGTCGCTCGTATGGACTGATCCCTGACTTAATCGCACCCATCAGGCCTCTGCAGCTTTATGCTGATGGGGGTTACCAGCTGAGAATTAGGCGTCTTGAGGGCACCCCTAATTATGGTCCCCGACAGTAGCCCCCGAGCCTCGAAGGGAGTGTTAGCACTCGCTTGGAGGCTTTCGTCGCACTTTTTTGCAAGGGGACCAGCCTTTCTCGGTTGCATTTTGTTCCAGTGGGTGCGCGCGAGCGCACCCGCCGGGTGTAGCCCCCGAGGCCTCGGAGGAGTGGTTTCACTCCTTCGAGGTCTTAATGCCTTGCATAATGCTTCGGCTGGTCTGGTGGTTCCCTCATGCGAACTGGCCGTAGCCTGGGTGCACGGTCGGGGCCCAAGTCCTCGGGCTAGTATGTTGACGCTGTCAACGGTTTGGCCGGAGCCGGGTTTGCGAGAGCAGCCCCCGAGCCTCCGCACAGGGCGAGAGGGCGATCAGGGACAGACTCGGCTTTTTTACATACGCCCCTATGTCGCCTTTCCGCAAGGAGGAGGGGGGAGAGCGCCATGTTACCCTCGATGGGCACCGAACATGGTGTCTCCGGTGAGCTGCAAGCGGGTAATCCGAGTGGACGTCCGTGCCCCATTCGTTGGGGGTCGGCTAGGGGCCCGGAGGCACGCCCAAAAGTACCTGCGGGTGATCTGCCGGACCCTGTCCCCTGGCGACGGGGTCCGAGGGCTCGATGCCTCCCTCCGATGGGATTCCGTTACAGGATCGCTCCCGCTGGTCTCGGAAATGTCCTAGGGTACCTCGGGAGCGCAGCCCGAGCCTCGGTTATGTATCGAACGTACCCCTGGTCATCCCTCGCTCGGTGTCTGAGGCGACTGTGAACCCTTCGGGGGGCCAGCCTTCGAACCCCTGATCAGTAATGGGCGCGGAGCCCGAGTAGCCTGAGGCGGCCGTGGAACCTTTCGGGGGGCCGGCCTTCGAACCTCTGACCAGTAGTGGGTGTCGGGCCCACGCGATCTGAGGCGGCTGTTGAACCCTTCGGGGGGCCAGCCTTCGAACCCCTGATCAGTAAGGAGGCTTGGAGCCTAGTTCCTTCACGGGGAAGGATCCCTTTCAGGCTATCCCCCTTTCCCGGTCCCTGTTGCAAGAGATAGAGAAAGAGGAAAAAAAGGAAAAAGGATACGAAACCGAACGATGCGGCGTACCTTTTTTGGTGCGGTTGTTTTGGCGAAGGCGAAGCGTCGCCCGCTGCTCCTGTCAGAAGCGCCGCCTGTCCAGCCGCGGAGTTAATGCGACGGGGCGAGTAGTTGGCGGGGCCGCCGTTGCGCGTGCGCGAGCCGTTCGAGGAACGGGTCACGGGCGTGTTGTCTTCACGCCGTGAGAGGGGGTTCTCTCGCTGCCTCCGGATGGGACGTGAGCTGGGCTGACGGCGTGACCGCTGCTCCCGCGTGTCTGCCACCGTCATCACTGCCGGCCCACTTTTGGCCGTGTTGACCGCTGCGTCAGGCTGGCGCTGCTGGGTCACGCGCTGGGTCGCCTCGGGTCGCGGTATCGATTCCGCAATCGAGGAGGTGCGGTGGTGGCGCAAGTGGTACAGTTGCTTGCATGCAGCATCCGGCGCGCCGGTCGCGCGACGCGTGGGCCTGGGCCTCCATGCTGGCGTGTCGGGAGTCGGAGAGGCGCGTCTACTTGGCGCGGTTGCATGCCGCCTGCATGGCTGCCCGCCCCTTTCGCCCGTTGGTCTGGGCAAAAGTGGAGGGTCACTTGTAACCGCTGGGCGGTTGCGTGCGCCATGCGCGGCGGTTTGGCTTCTTCTGCTCGGAGCCGGTCTGCATGACATGCGGGACCCAGCCCCCGCTCTGCAGGGGAGGGCTTTGGAGCGTGTTGGAGAAGACTCAGCCCGTGACGGTTGGGGGCGCAAGCAGGGAGAGTTGCCTTTAAAAGGAGGGCGACCCCTTTCGTAAGGCGACCATGTCTTCTTCCTCCCTTATGCACTGTGTCTTTCCACCTTCCAAGCCCCCGGATGGGGGAAACCGCCGTCCTTTCGCCCCATCGTTGGAGGAACACAACTCCGTGGGAGTTGGTACCTTTCAGCCATCGTTCGGCTTCAAGGATTTTCATCACACAGCCCAGTTGCCTCCCTCCGCTGGTGGTCACCCAAGGTGGTGACCTCTAGCTCCTGGATGGGGAGAGGCGAACCGGGCTGTGGTCTCGGCCCCGCCCTCAGTGTTGAGGGTGTTCGTCATCCTCGCCGGGGCGGGGAGTGAGGCGAGCCGGGGCTCTACCTCCTGCGCGGGTCGGCGGACCACCTCTTCTTCCAGCTTCTGGTGGTGGCAATCGCCCCTTAGCCCTACGGCGGAGACGTCCTCCAGCCATGTCGGGGAAGGCGAACTGTTGCTGCCCAGCTAGGATGCAACATTCCGTCCCCTTCCTCGCATGCGCGGCGAGGACGGCTGCGAGGATCTGCCGGGATGCTTGGGGTCGACCCGCGTTTTGCTGGTGATTCGCCCAGAGCTTGTCGCTCCACGGGCTTCCCCGGCATGGAGGTTGTCCATACCCGCGGAGACGGAACCGGAGTTCCGTTTGTAATGGCACTTCGAATGCCAGGGTTTTTTGTTCATTTCGGCTTTCGGGGCCTGAACATGTATGTAATTACGGCACGGAGCCGTGTTTTTTCCTCATTTTTGAGCACTAAGACTCGTCTGTTGACTATCTGAACCGCTTTACCAAGCATGAGTCACCCCGTGTCAAGGTGACGAGTGAGGTATCCGTATCCCGGAGGCGTAGGAGTCCCTCGGCTCGGTCGGCCTTGCTGTCCGAGGTTCCTCTAGCTTAGTTAAAGAGACCCCTCGGCCGCTCTTCGTCGAGCCGAGGCCAGGGGTAGCGATATCAGCATGAACAGAGGTGGAGTCGGCTCGAAAATGAAACCTGGTTGGCCGGAGCCTAGCCGGGTTGCCCGTTGGCCGGATCGATGTCGGAGCTGATCAGCCGAGGCTTCGAACCGGGCTGGCGCCCTCGGAAGATGGTTGGCCGAGGCCCTAGGGGTAACCGGCCGAGCCGCCTGCTCGGGCCGGATTCCCGGAGAAGTCCCTGGCGGCGATTGTTCGGGCGTGGTGATGACGTCGTCCTTCGGAGCGGAGACCCTCGGACCGCGTCGCCGTCCGAGGCTAGGTCGGGCCTCGCCGAAGGTGTCGCTGATGCCGAGGGTGTTGCTGCCCCCTTCCAGCGCCAAGACCCGAGCCTGCAGGATCAGATTGTCTTGTAGCGTGTGCCTTGTGCGGCCGTCAAGGCCAGAACGCACACCCTCGCTGCGTAGTAAAGCTGCGTCTCTTTTCCTCTTGTTTCGAGTATCTGGACTTTTTGTCGGTAACAGGGATGTCTGTGCGAGCGAGAGCTGCTTCTCGCGGAAGGTGATGAGTGAGGTATCCGTATCCCGGAGGCGTGGGAGTCCCTCGGCTCGGTCGGCCTTGCCGCTTAAGCGTACTTTCATCCGTCCATGAGGCCCTGTCACCGACTCGGTCGAGAAGGCTCGAAGGATCGCTTCGGCAGAAGGGCTTTCGAACGTAAAGACTTATTCGATCCGCGGAGCCACTTTATCCGAACGCGAGTTACTTATCGCAGAAGGTGATGAGTGAGGTATCCGTATCCCGGAGGCGTAGGAGTCCCTCGGCTCGGTCAGCCTTGGCTGCTTACGTGTACTCCATCGTTTCCATGACCCACTTTTCGAAGTAGTCAAAAAGCACGAAAGATATTCTGGTAGAAGAGATTTTTTCGAGGAAAATTTTGACGCAGAGGGGGTTTCCCCCCTTTTAGCCCCCGAGGGAGGGTCGGGCTTTGCCGAGGCGAGGCCGACCCTTCCTTGTTGACTAAACTTTGCGTGAGTGCAAGGTATATGAACAACTTGGAAACATCTTAAGGGTAGAAGCGACGTTGCTGTTGGATGTTCCATGCGTTGCCGTAGACCTCGCCTTGACTGTTGGCCAGCTTGTACGTTCCGGGCTTCAGGACTTTGGCGATGACGAATGGCCCCTCCCAGGGGGGCGTGAGCTTGTGCCTCCCTCGGGCGTCTTGCCGCAGTCGAAGCACCAGGTCGCCCACCTGGAGGTCTCGGGGTCGGACCCCTCGGGCGTGGTAGCGTCGCAGGGACTGCAGATACCGCGCCAAGTGTAGTAAGGCCCTGTCCCGAGCCTCTTCCAGCTAGTCCAGCGAGTCTTCTCGGCTAGCTTGGTTGCTTTGATCGTCGTAGGCCCTTGTCCTCGGGGAGCCGTATTCCAGGTCAGTGGGCAAGACGGCCTCGGCCCCGTAGACCAGGAAGAACGGCGTGAAACCCGTGGCTCGGCTCGGCGTTGTCCTCAGGCTCCAGACCACCGAGGGGAGTTCCTTCATCCATCGCTTGCCGAACTTGTTGAGGTCGTTGTAAATCCGAGGCTTGAGCCCTTGTAGAATCATGCCGTTGGCACGCTCTACTTGCCCATTCGACATGGGATGAGCTACGGCAGCCCAGTCCACCCGGATGTTGTGATCCTCGCAAAAATCCAAGAACTTTCTGCCGGTGAACTGGGTGCCGTTGCCGGTGATGATGGAGTTTGGGACCCCGAAGCGATGGATGATGTTGGTGAAGAACGCCACCGCCTGCTCGGACCTGATGCCGTTTAGGGGTCGGACCTCGATCCACTTGGAGAATTTGTCAACGGCGACCAGCAGGTGCGTGTAGCCCCCGGGCGCCTTCTGCAGAGGGCCGACGAGGTCCAGACCCCACACAGTGAAGGGCCAGGTGATGGGTATCGTCTGCAGAGCCTGAGCGGGCAGGTGGGTCTACTTCGCATAGAATTGACACCCTTCGCAGGTGCGGACGATTCTAGTGGCGTCAGCCACCGCCGTTGGCCAGTAGAAGCCTTGCCGGAAAGCGTTCCCGACGAGGGCTCGAGGTGCTGCGTGATGGCCGCAAGCCCCCGAGTGTATCTCTTGCAGGAGTTCCTGACCTTCGGCGATGGAGATGCATCGCTGGAGGATGCCCGAGGGGCTGTGGTGGTAGAGCTCTTTCTCTTCGCCCACCAAGACGAATGACTTGGCGCGTCGCGCTACCCACCGAGCCTCGGCCTGGTCGAGGGGTAGCTCTCCTTGGCGGAGATATTGCAGGTACGGGGTCTGCCAATCTCGATCAGGCGTGACCCCGCTCCGCTCCTCCTCGATGCGCAGCGCCTCGCCCTCGGGGCCGAGGGTTCCTCGAGCTGAACCGAGGACGCCTCGGGCTGGGCCGAGGGTACCTCGGACTGGGCCGAGGACGCCTCGGGCTCGGGCGTGTCGTTGATCTTGACGGAGGGTTGGTGCAGATCCTGGGAGAAGACGTCCGGGGGAACCGTCGTTCGCCCCGAGGCTATCTTCGCCAGCTCGTCCGCAGTCTCGTTGTAGCGCCGGGCGATGTGGTTAAGCTCGAGCCCGTAGAACTTGTCTTCCAGGCGTCGAACCTCATCACAGTAGGCCTCCATCTTCGGGTCGCGGCAATGGGAGTTCTTCATGACCTGGTCGATGACGAGCTGCGAGTCACTGCGAGCGTCGAGGCGTCGGACCCCTAGCTCGATGGCGATTTGCAATCCGTTGATCAGAGCTTCGTACCCAGCCACATTGTTGGATGCCGGGAAATGGAGACGCAGCACGTAGCGTAGGTGTTTCCCGAGGGGCGAGACGAAGAGCAGGCCCGCGCCGGCTCCCATCTTCATCAGCGACCCATCGAAAAACATGGTCCAGAGCTCTGGTTGGATCGGAGCCGTCGGCAACTGGGTGTCGACCCATTCGGCTACGAAGTCCGCCAGTACCTGGGACTTGATGGCCTTCCGAGGGGCGAACGAGATTGTCTCGCCCATGATTTCCACCGCCCACTTTGCGATCCTGCCCGAGGCCTCTCGGCACTGGATGATCTCCCCCAGGGGGAAGGATGACACCACAGTTGCCGGATGAGACTCGAAGTAATGTCGCAACTTTCGCCTCGTCAGGATCACTGCATATAGTAGCTTCTGAACTTGTGGGTAGCGGATCTTGGTTTCGGACAGCACCTCGCTGACGAAGTAAACTGGCCTCTGAACGGGCAATGCATGCCCCTCTTCTTGCCTTTCGACCACAATCGCGGCGCTAACCACCTGAGTGGTCGCGGCGACGTAGACCAAGAGGGCTTCTCCATTAGCTGGGGGTACCAAGATAGGCGCCTTGGTGAGGAGCGCCTTCAGGTTCCCGAGAGCTTCCTCGGCCTCAGGGGTCCAAGTGAAGCATTCGGCCTTCCTTAAGAGGCGGTACAGAGGCAGGCCTCTTTCGCCGAGGCGTGAGATGAAACGGCTCAAGGCCACGAGACATCCCATGACCCTCTGTACGCCTTTTAAGTCCTTGATGGGCCCCATGCTGGTGATGGCTGCGATCTTCTCCGGGTTGGCTTCGATGCCTTGCTCGGAGACGATGAACCCCAGGAGCATGCCTCGGGGCACCCCGAAGACACACTTCTCGGGATTGAGCTTGACGTCCTTCGCCTTGAGACACCGGAATGTCACTTCAAGGTCAGAGAGGAGGTCAGAGGCTTTCCTTGTCTTGACTACGATGTCATCGACGTAGGCCTCGACCGTGCGACCGATGTGTTCGCCGAACACATGGTTCATGCACCGCTGGTACGTCGCACCCGCGTTCCTCAAACCGAACGGCATGGTGACATAGCAGTACATGCCGAAGGGCGTGATGAAAGAAGTCGCGAGCTGGTCAGACTCTTTCATCTTGATTTGATGATACCCTGAGTAGGCATCGAGGAAAGACAGGGTTTTGCACCTAGCAGTGGAATCCACGATTTGATCGATGCGAGGTAGAGGGTAGGGAACCTTCGGACATGCTTTGTTGAGACCAGTGTAGTCTACACACATCCGCCATTTCCCCCCTTTCTTTCTCACAAGCACAGGGTTGGCAAGCCATTCGGGATGGAATACCTCTTTGATGAACCCTGCTGCCATTAGCTTGTGGATCTCCTCGCCTATCACCCTGCGCTTTTCCTCGTCGAATCGGCGCAGAGGCTGCCTGACTGGTCGGGCTCCGGCCCGAATATCCAGCGAGTGCTCGGCGACATCCCTCGGTATGTCGGGCATGTCCGAGGGACTCCACGCAAAGACGTCGGCGTTTGCGCGGAGAAAGTCGACGAGCACTGCTTCCTATTTGGGGTCGAGCCTGGAACCGATCCGGATCTGCTTGGAGGTGTCGCCCCTGGGGTCGAGAGGGACGGCCTTAACCGTCTCCGCCGGCTCGAAATTGCCAGCGTGTCGCTTCACGTCTGGCATCTCTCGGGAGAGGTTTTCCAGGTCGGCGATGAGGGCCTCGGACTCGGCGAGGGCCTCGGCGTACTCCACGCACTCCACGTCGCATTCGAACGCGTGTTTGTACGTGGGGCCGACGGTGATGACCCCGTTGGGGCCCTGTAACACCCGGTTTTAAAGAACAAAGCCGGGTGCATCTCATACATGCGCCAAGAAGACAACATATATAATAACAGAGTGTATAGAGATAAATGTCATAAAACATCAGAGTACTTATTACATAGCGGAAGTCTTATTACAAAATAAAGATAAATATAAAACGAACTAAGGATCGATGGCGCCAATGTCGACTGGGAAACGCCACCTAGATCAGATCGAACTCCTCAGTGTTAGGCAGCTCCTCTTCAACAACCTGTTCTTCTCCTGTGGGGGGGTGTGAGACAGCAAGAGTGAGCTCACATACGTTCATAGCTCAACAAGTCGTGGGGAATAATGTGGCATGAACTCACCAAAGGTGGGAGTTCATGAAGTGTAAGGCTGATCAATAAAATAAAGGCTGAGGCTGAGCATTGCTTTTATAAGTTGGTCAAAATTTTATTAGCAATTACTAAGTGTAAGTAAATACCAAACCTTAATAATAATAAAGAACAGTAATAGTAAAATAATCCCAAATGCGATGCAAATGTCAAATTAAACTTAAGTTCCATAGTTAATCATGTGAGGGTCCGAGCCGCTCATGACCGTGAGCACGGCTAGTATACTAGTTTTACACTCTACAGAGGTTGCGCATCTTTACCCACAAGTCGTGTATCCCATGTCGCCTGGGTTTGCAAGGCCCTTAGACACTACCGAGGTGAATGGCTAGGGATCCACTACGAGGCCTTTACAAAGTTCCACTAGCTTCCGAAAACCCGCTACAGTTTATAGGAAGATCCAGTATAGGGTTCCTGGCTGACAGCCATCGCAGCAAAATCAACCAGGGACCTCCCCGCACTGACCTCTCCCCTACTGCCCTTGCCCCTTTCGGGTAAGGTAGTCTTCCACTAGCTTTCCTAATTAGTCAACCAAGGGCGTCCCATTAAACCCTTGTGGTAGCACTGTTTTCCCGGGTGGTCGCTCCATGTTCCCATTAATTTAATGATCTTAACATGAACAACAATAATAACAGGATAATAACAGAATAATCATGAATAATGAATCTCCATACCCAATCCACATAAAGCAATAGCAAGTACTACCCAAAAATATTCCAGGGGTGAACAAGGTATAGAGGTAATCAAAACTGGGGTACATAAAGGATCCCATCAAAATTAACCTATGCAGATCATTAAAATTAATAAGAACATGGCTGGGAAAAGTAAGTGATCAAGGGCACAACTTGCCTGTAATGAGCTCCTGCTCAGCTACTTCTACTTGCTGAACCTCAGTTTCCACAGTGGCTTGCTCGTCTACTCGCATCAACACAATACATACATAGTATAGCCAAACTCAACATCACACCAAACAGATGAATGAAATATACAGTAAAAATCTACACATTAAAATGAAATCATAGGAACTGGAATCACTGAATTTGGAGTTATAGAATTTAAGTTATGAATTTTCTAAGATTTAAGGTGATTATAATAGGATTAGATGATAAATTAATTTTCTAACAGAGTTCATGTCAAAACAGTGATTCTAAATGATAGAGAATATTATTACAAAATTTTAGGAATTGGAATGACTCAATTTGGAGCTAAAATGCATTTTCTATGAATTATACAAATTTCTAGAATTGTTTTTGTATTAAAAACGAATTTCTAATATAAATTCTCTGTTTTTAATATTCCCAGGACTGGGCCTCGAATACTAAAAAGCGCAGGGGTCTCGGTGTAAGTCGGCCCAGACACAGAAAACAGTGAAAATAGGACGGCGGGTTGATTTCTTAGAAGTCTAGGGTCTCTTAAACAAAAAGCACCCGCGAAGGGGTACGGTGCGATCTCGGCCGTTGGATTAAACACCGAGGGCTCAGATCAGATTTGAAGGGCGCCGAAGCGGTACGCTCGGCGAGCGTTGGATGGGAGATCTACGGCCTAGATTTTAAACAACCAGAATAATCCGAGCGCGTAGGATCCAGATCGGACGGACCAGGATCACCCGATTGAATCGGTACGCACGCGTCTAATCAGAGCCGTCGATCAACAGACGGACGGCCCAGGCCTATTCTTCCCCCCCCCCCCCCCGACGCGCCCAGGCGGTGGCGCAATCCCACGCGCGGCGGCGCCTCGCCGGAGTATTCCCCCCTTTGCTACACCAGTGGATAATCCGCGCCCTCTTCTAAGTATAACCAAATTCACTACCCCCCGAACCTATTGGGACAAGAATTTTCCCGGATTGTGATCCCAGCGGCTCGGGCCACCACGATCCGCGGACAATGGTGAAGCGGCGGCGGTGCCCGGCCATTCGGTCTACCGAAGTTCGAATTCAAACACAGCTAAGGACAGCGGGGCGTGGTAGAAGTATTGAGCGAGGAGGAATTGCTCACCGATTAACGGGTTCGCGCAGGCTTCGGTTCTTGACGCCGGGACGGTGATTCGCTCCGGCCACGAATTACGGCGGCGTTGGTGGATGATTCAGCGAAACTCGGTCGCGGTGGTCTTCCTCACGGCCGAGAGGGCCCTTGGGCTCCACAGCCCCAGCTCGGTCTTCAGCAAGCCGAGAATCCCAATGCGGCGGATTTTACTCTCGGCGGCGCAGCGGAGGTGTTCTTGGTAGCTACTCGCTCCGGGGAATCGAGGCTCGCGTGAGAAGGTAGAGAGGAACGGTCCACGGGAGTTCCCCTTTTATCTCCCGGAGTCTGGGTCGGGAAGAGGGATACATAAAGGATCCCATCAAAATTAACCTATGCAGATCATTAAAATTAATAAGAACATGGCTGGGAAAAGTAAGTGATCAAGGGCACAACTTGCCTGTAATGAGCTCCTGCTCAGCTACTTCTACTTGCTGAACCTCAGTTTCCACAGTGGCTTGCTCGTCTACTCGCATCAACACAATACATACATAGTATAGCCAAACTCAACACCACACCAAACAGATGAATGAAATATACAGTAAAAATCTACACATTAAAATGAAATCATAGGAACTGGAATCACTGAATTTGGAGTTATAGAATTTAAGTTATGAATTTTCTAAGATTTAAGGTGATTATAATAGGATTAGATGATAAATTAATTTTCTAACAGAGTTCATGTCAAAACAGTGATTCTAAATGATAGAGAATATTATTACAAAATTTTAGGAATTGGAATGACTCAATTTGGAGCTAAAATGCATTTTCTATGAATTATACAAATTTCTAGAATTGTTTTTGTATTAAAAACGAATTTCTAATATAAATTCTCTGTTTTTAATATTCCCAGGACTGGGCCTCGAATACTAAAAAGCGCAGGGGTCTCGGTGTAAGTCGGCCCAGACACAGAAAACAGTGAAAATAGGACGGCGGGTTGATTTCTTAGAAGTCTAGGGTCTCTTAAACAAAAAGCACCCGCGAAGGGGTACGGTGCGATCTCGGCCGTTGGATTAAACACCGAGGGCTCAGATCAGATTTGAAGGGCGCCGAAGCGGTACGCTCGGCGAGCGTTGGATGGGAGATCTACGGCCTAGATTTTAAACAACCAGAACAATCCGAGCGCGCAGGATCCAAATCGGACGGACCAGGATCACCCGATTGAATCGGTACGCACGCGTCTAATCAGAGCCGTCGATCAACAGACGGACGGCCCAGGCCTATTCTTCCCCCCCCCCCCCCCCGACGCGCCCAGGCGGTGGCGCAATCCCACGCGCGGCGGCGCCTCGCCGGAGTATTCCCCCCTTTGCTACACCAGTGGATAATCCGCGCCCTCTTCTAAGTATAACCAAATTCACTACCCCCCGAACCTATTGGGACAAGAATTTTCCCGGATTGTGATCCCAGCGGCTCGGGCCACCACGATCCGCGGACAATGGTGAAGCGGCGGCGGTGCCCGGCCATTCGGTCTACCGAAGTTCGAATTCAAACACAGCTAAGGACAGCGGGGCGTGGTAGAAGTATTGAGCGAGGAGGAATTGCTCACCGATTAACGGGTTCGCGCAGGCTTCGGTTCTTGACGCCGGGACGGTGATTCGCTCCGGCCACGAATTCCGGCGGTGTTGGTGGATGATTCAGCGAAACTCGGTCGCGGTGGTCTTCCTCACGGCCGAGAGGGCCCTTGGGCTCCACAGCCCCAGCTCGGTCTTCAGCAAGCCGAGAATCCCAATGCGGCGGATTTTACTCTCGGCGGCGCAGCGGAGGTGTTCTTGGTAGCTACTCGCTCCGGGGAATCGAGGCTCGCGTGAGAAGGTAGAGAGGAACGGTCCACGGGAGTTCCCCTTTTATCTCCCGGAGTCCGGGTCGGGAAGAGGGAAGGAGAGTGCCCCGCTCCCGGCAATGGCGGCGACGTCTTCGGGCTGTTAGCGCGCGAGGAGGAAGAGCGAGTCGTTGTGCGTCCGAGCGAATGACAGGGCAGGCCCACCGCGCAGCGTCGTGAAAAAGGGGAGGCTGACACGCGGGTCCGCGCAGCAGAGAACGCCGGCGCGCGCGCGTGGCGAGACCGACGGTGCGGGCCCACCCGTCAGTGGGAGAACGGTGGAGACGGCGTGCGGCGGATTGAAAAGGGAAGCGGGCCGCGCGGGAGGGTTAGGGCATATAGGCCGAAATGGGGTTGTCCGGCCCAGGTAGCATTGCTATTCTTTTTCCATTTTCTTTTCTATTTTTTTCTTTTCCTTTCTCTCTATTTTCAAAACCAAATTTGAATTCAAACTTAAACTTAACTCTATAGAATTTATGCCTGTGGAATTAGGGCATTAGTTCTGGATATATTTATTTATGTATATTATTTATATTTTTCATATCATTTCTCTTCTTACTTTTAAACCCTAGTTTCCAATGTAGAGCTTAATCCACTTTCTAGTCATTTTATATTATTGTTATTTTTATTTAATGCACAAACATAAAAACTCCAACAGATGCACTTTTTCTTTATTTTAGAATAATTGTTTTATTTAGTCACTCTCAATTACATAGGTGCTCTTTTTGTGATGCAAATGAAACACACAAAATGAGGAACTCTCTTTATTACTCTTGGTATACAACTTGAGTATTACAAATCCTACCCCCTTAAAAATAATCTCGTCCTCGAGATTTAAGAAGATCTAGGGAAAAGGTGGGGAAAATCTATACGAAGCTCTTCTTCTCTTTCCCAAGTTGCTTCATCTTCACCGTGGTGGCTCCATTGAACTTTGCACATCTTTATAACTTTACTCCTCGTAACTCGAGTCAAAGTATCCAGAATCTTGATGGGGTACTCAGCATAAGTCAAATCTTCCTGAACACTAAGGTCTTCCATTGGTAACTGTTCTTCAGGTACCCTGAGACATTTCTTCAGCTGAGATACATGAAATACATCATGAACATCCGCGAGATGATCCGGTAACTCCAATTGATATGCAACTTCTCCCACTCGCTTTAAGATTAAGAAGGGTCCAATAAAGCGAGGGGACAACTTTCCTTTGACTTTAAATCTTCTCATGCCCCGGAGCGGTGACACCTTCAAATAGACATAATCTCCCTCCTTAAACTCAAGTAGTCTCCTCCGGGTATCAGCATAACTTTTCTGCCTGGACTGTGCAGTTCTCAAATTCTCCCTTATTTGCTGAACTTGTTCCTCTGCTTCTTGTATGATCTCAGGTCCAAACAACTGCCTTTCACCAGTCTGATTCCAATACAAGGGAGTCCTGCACTTTCTGCCATATAAAGCCTCAAACGGTGACATCTTCAAACTGGCCTGATAGCTATTATTATAAGAGAACTCCGCATAAGGCAGACTCTTATCCCAACTTCCACCATGCTTAAGTGCACAAGCTCTTAACATATCTTCCAGTACTTGGTTAGTCCTCTCAGTCTGCCCATCAGTCTGGGGATGGTAAGCCGAACTAAAATTCAATCTCGTATCCAATGACTCGTGCAACTTCTTCCAATATCGAGAGGTAAACTGTGATCCCCGATCTGACACAATCTTCTTTGGCACACCATGCAGGCATACAATCCGTGCCATGTACAACTCTGCCAACTTGGCTCCTGAATAAGTGGTCTTCACTGGAATAAAGTGGGCTACCTTGGTTAGCCTGTCCACAATCACCCATATGGAATCATATCCAGCAGACGTGCGGGGTAATCCAACAATGAAGTCCATGCCAATCTCTTCCCATTTCCACTCAGGTATCTTCAGTGGGTGCAATAGTCCGGCTGGCCTCTGGTGTTCAGCTTTAACTCTTTGGCATACATCGCACATAGCCACATGTGCAGCCACATCTCTCTTTAGTCCATACCACCAATACTTTTGCTTCAAATCCTGATACATCTTAGTGCTCCCAGGGTGGATAGAATAAACTGAATCATGTGCTTCCTTCAATATAGTTTCCCGAAGACTATCAATATCGGGAACACAGATCCGATTCTTGAACCATATCGTGCCTTGCTCATCCTCTGTGAACTCTGAGCCTCTTCCTTCAGTAATAAGATCCTTAATCTCCTGAATCTTAGCATCACCAATCTGACCCTTCCGAATTTCTTGTTCCAAGGTAGATTCCAATTCAATAGTCACTCCTTCCGTATGTGTAACAATCCCCAGGTTGAGTCTCTCAAAATCTTTTGCTAATTCATCAGGTAGCTGGACAACGAAAGCGGAGTGAACATGCTCCTTCCGACTCAAGGCATCTGCAACCAAGTTTGCCTTGCCTGGGTGATAGTGAATCTCCAAGTCATAATCCTTAATGAGCTCCAACCAACGGCGTTGCCTCAGGTTGAGATCCTTCTGAGTGAATATATACTTCAAACTCTTATGATCCGTGTATACTTGGCACTTAGTTCCCATAATGTAGTGTCTCCAAATCTTAAGTGCATGCACAACCGCTGCTAATTCCAAGTCATGGGTGGGATAGTTTAATTCATGCTTCCTCAACTGACGAGATGCATAGGCAATCACATGACCATCTTGCATAAGCACACATCCAAGTCCTTGGCCACATGCATCACAGTAAATGTCAAATCCCTTCTGCAGATCTGGCATAATCAATACTGGAGGTGACATCAATCTCTCCTTCAATTGATCAAAACTCTCTTGGCATTTCTCATCCCACTTGAATTCTTTTCCTTTCTCCAAAAGTGAGGTCATGGGCTTAGCAATCTTAGAAAATCCTTCAATAAATCTCCGATAATATCCTGCGAGTCCCAAGAAACTCTGAATCTCCGTAACTGTAGTGGGCACTCTCCACTCCATTATCTCCTTAACTTTAGCAGGATCCACTGCTATTCCTCCATTAGAAATAATATGACCAAGAAATGGCACTTCGCCAATCCAAAACTCGCACTTGCTGAACTTAGCGTAGAGTTGATTATCTCGTAGCTTCTGTAGCACCAACCTTAGATGTTCTTCATGGTCACTCTCATTCTTAGAATAGATAAGAATATCGTCGATGAATACCACGACGAATCTGTCCAAATATTCCATAAACACTTTGTTCATCAAATTCATGAAATAAGCCAGTGCATTGGTCAATCCAAATGACATAACAGTAAACTCATATAATCCATATCGAGTCGAGAAAGCCGTCTTGGGAATATCCGATGGTCTAATCCTCATCTGATGGTAACCGGATCGGAGATCAATCTTCGAAAATACTCTTGCTCCTCGCATCTGATCAAATAAATCCTCAATACGGGGCAACGGATACTTGTTCTTCACCGTAACATCATTAAGGGATCTATAATCCACACACATCCGTTGCGATCCATCCTTCTTCTGCACAAATAACACCGGCGCTCCCCAAGGTGAGGAACTTGGACGAATATAACCAGCCTCTTGTAACTCCGTCAACTGCTTCTTCAGTTCCTTCAACTCTTCTACGGACATTCTATATGGCCGTTTAGAAATAGGGGCGGTTCCAGGTAAGAGATCAATAACAAACTCAACTTCTCTATCAGGTGGCATCCCTGGTAACTCCTCTGGAAAGACATCCGGAAAATCCCTAACCACCCGGATGTTGTCACCAACAAACTCCTCAGGCATAAAGAACATTGCACGCATGGATGAGGAGGTCACTGCAATATTAACTTGAAACCTTTCTCCTTTAGTGGTAGTGAGTTCTATGGTACCTCTACCACATGCTATAACGGCCTTTGCCTTTCTTAGCCATGACATACCAAGGATCAGATCTATACTGCTTAACTCTAATATTATAGCAGTAGCTCCAAATTCTCTACCCATAATAGTCAATGTCAATCTACGTGTCATTTGATTCGCCTCAACAGGCCCTTTAGGTGTAATTACTATCAGGGGTTTTCTCATGTTTAGCAGTGGTATTTCATTTGTGTTGGCATAACGAGCAGACATGAATGAATGTGTAGCACCAGAATCAAATAATATGGTTGCAGGAATTGTATTAACATAAAACATACCAATTACGAGGTCCCCTCCATCCGGAGTATCATCAACGCTGACTTGATTCACCCTGGCTATAGAATATCCCTTGCCAGGGGTCTGTTGCTTGTTCTGAGCTGGAGTAGTAGCAATCCTCTGCGGGCAGACATTTGCATAATGACCAATCTTCCCACACTTGAAACATTGAGTGCCCGGACTCTGTCCTGCAAACTTCGTCGGGGTGCCCGTGGGTGTAGCCTGTCGAGTAGGTGTCCTCAGTGGTGATTGCTGAACTGGGCGCGGTCCTCCTGGTCGAGGCGGTGTACTCTGTGGTGAACTGTAGCGCGGACGAACACTGCTGCTACCCTGTCCTTGTGAGATAGCCTTCCTCTTCAAATCTCCCAGCTGAACACGCTTGTGTTCAATAGCCAGGGCCTTATCCAACAGTCTCTGAAATGATGGAAATGTGTGTGCCACTAGAGCATACGCTTGTGTTCACTACCCCCCGAACCTATTGGGACAAGAATTTTCCCGGATTGTGATCCCAGCGGCTCGGGCCACCACGATCCGCGGACAATGGTGAAGCGGCGGCGGTGCCCGGCCATTCGGTCTACCGAAGTTCGAATTCAAACACAGCTAAGGACAGCGGGGCGTGGTAGAAGTATTGAGCGAGGAGGAATTGCTCACCGATTAACGGGTTCGCGCAGGCTTCGGTTCTTGACGCCGGGACGGTGATTCGCTCCGGCCACGAATTCCGGCGGCGTTGGTGGATGATTCAGTGAAACTCGGTCGCGGTGGTCTTCCTCACGGCCGAGAGGGCCCTTGGGCTCCACAGCCCCAGCTCGGTCTTCAGCAAGCCGAGAATCCCAATGCGGCGGATTTTACTCTCGGCGGCGCAGCGGAGGTGTTCTTGGTAGCTACTCGCTCCGGGGAATCGAGGCTCGCGTGAGAAGGTAGAGAGGAACGGTCCATGGGAGTTCCCCTTTTATCTCCCGGAGTCCGGGTCGGGAAGAGGGATACATAAAGGATCCCATCAAAATTAACCTATGCAGATCATTAAAATTAATAAGAACATGGCTGGGAAAAGTAAGTGATCAAGGGCACAACTTGCCTGTAATGAGCTCCTGCTTAGCTACTTCTACTTGCTGAACCTCAGTTTCCACAGTGGCTTGCTCGTCTACTCGCATCAACACAATACATACATAGTATAGCCAAACTCAACATCACACCAAACAGATGAATGAAATATACAGTAAAAATCTACACATTAAAATGAAATCATAGGAACTGGAATCACTGAATTTGGAGTTATAGAATTTAAGTTATGAATTTTCTAAGATTTAAGGTGATTATAATAGGATTAGATGATAAATTAATTTTCTAACAGAGTTCATGTCAAAACAGTGATTCTAAATGATAGAGAATATTATTACAAAATTTTAGGAATTGGAATGACTCAATTTGGAGCTAAAATGCATTTTCTATGAATTATACAAATTTCTAGAATTGTTTTTGTATTAAAAACGAATTTCTAATATAAATTCTCTGTTTTTAATATTCCCAGGACTGGGCCTCGAATACTAAAAAGCGCAGGGGTCTCGGTGTAAGTCGGCCCAGACACAGAAAACAGTGAAAATAGGACGGCGGGTTGATTTCTTAGAAGTCTAGGGTCTCTTAAACAAAAAGCACCCGCGAAGGGGTACGGTGCGATCTCGGCCGTTGGATTAAACACCGAGGGCTCAGATCAGATTTGAAGGGCGCCGAAGCGGTACGCTCGGCGAGCGTTGGATGGGAGATCTACGGCCTAGATTTTAAACAACCAGAACAATCCGAGCGCGCAGGATCCAGATCGGACGGACCAGGATCACCCGATTGAATCGGTACGCACGCGTCTAATCAGAGCCGTCGATCAACAGACGGACGGCCCAGGCCTATTCTTCCCCCCCCCCCCCCGACGCGCCCAGGCGGTGGCGCAATCCCACGCGCGGCGGCGCCTCGCCGGAGTATTCCCCCCTTTGCTACACCAGTGGATAATCCGCGCCCTCTTCTAAGTATAACCAAATTCACTACCCCCCGAACCTATTGGGACAAGAATTTTCCCGGATTGTGATCCCAGCGGCTCGGGCCACCACGATCCGCGGACAATGGTGAAGCGGCGGCGGTGCCCGGCCATTCGGTCTACCGAAGTTCGAATTCAAACACAGCTAAGGACAGCGGGGCGTGGTAGAAGTATTGAGCGAGGAGGAATTGCTCACCGATTAACGGGTTCGCGCAGGCTTCGGTTCTTGACGCCGGGACGGTGATTCGCTCCAGCCACGAATTCCGGCGGCGTTGGTGGATGATTCAGCGAAACTCGGTCGCGGTGGTCTTCCTCACGGCCGAGAGGGCCCTTGGGCTCCACAGCCCCAGCTCGGTCTTCAGCAAGCCGAGAATCCCAATGCGGCGGATTTTACTCTCGGCGGCGCAGCGGAGGTGTTCTTGGTAGCTACTCGCTCCGGGGAATCGAGGCTCGCGTGAGAAGGTAGAGAGGAACGGTCCACGGGAGTTCCCCTTTTATCTCCTAGAGTCCGGGTCGGGAAGAGGGAAGGAGAGTGCCCCGCTCCCGGCAATGGCGGCGACGTCTTCGGGCTGTTAGCACGCAAGGAGGAAGAGCGAGTCGTTGTGCGTCCGAGCGAATGACAGGGCAGGCCCACCGCGCAGCGTCATGAAAAAGGGGAGGCTGACACGCGGGTCCGCGCAGCAGAGAACGCCGGCGCGCGCGCGGGGCGAGACCGACGGTGCGGGCCCACCCGTCAGTGGGAGAACGGTGGAGACGGCGTGCGGCGGATTGAAAAGGGAAGCGGGCCGCGCGGGAGGGTTAGGGCATATAGGCCGAAATGGGGTTGTCCGGCCCAGGTAGCATTGCTATTCTTTTTCCATTTTCTTTTCTATTTTTTTCTTTTCCTTTCTCTCTATTTTCAAAACCAAATTTGAATTCAAACTTAAACTTAACTCTATAGAATTTATGCCTGTGGAATTAGGGCATTAGTTCTGGATATATTTATTTATGTATATTATTTATATTTTTCATATCATTTCTCTTCTTACTTTTAAACCCTAGTTTCCAATGTAGAGCTTAATCCACTTTCTAGTCATTTTATATTATTGTTATTTTTATTTAATGCACAAACATAAAAACTCCAACAGATGCACTTTTTCTTTATTTTAGAATAATTGTTTTATTTAGTCACTCTCAATTACATAGGTGCTCTTTTTATGATGCAAATGAAACACACAAAATGAGGAACTCTCTTTATTACTCTTGGTATACAACTTGAGTATTACAGGCCCGGCATCTTGAGCTTCAGGTAGGTGTAGTTGGGGATGGCCCTGAACTTCGCGTAGCATGGCCTCCCCAATACCGCGTGGTAGGTTCCTCGGAACCCGACCACCTCGAACGTCAAAGTCTCCCTTCGGAAGTTGGAGGGTGTTCCGAAGCAGACAGGAAGGTCGAGCCGTCCGAGGGGCTGGACGCGCTTCCCAGGAACGATCCCGTGGAAGGGCACAGCGCCTGCTCGGATGGAGGATAGATCGACGCACAGAAGCCTGAGGGTCTCGGCGTAGATGATGTTGAGGCAGCTGCCCCCATCCATCAGGACCTTGGTGAGCCTGACGTCGCCGATGATGGGGTCGACGACGAGCGGGTACTTCCCCGGGCTCGGCACATGGTCGGGGTGGTCAGCTTGGTCGAAGGTGATGGGCTTGTCGGACCAGCCTAGGTAGACTGGCGCCGCCTCCTTCACCGAGCAGACCTCCCGACGCTCTCGCTTGCGATGCCGAGCCGAGGCATTCGCCGCATGCCCTCCGTAGATCATGAAGCAGTCGTGGACCTCGGGGAACTCTCATGCTTGGTGATCTTCCTTTTTGTCGTCGCCGTGGGCCCTGCCACCCTCTGCGGGTGGCTCGGCCTTGTGGAAGTGGCGCCGAAGCATGACGCACTCCTCGAGGGTGTGCTTGACGGGCCCCTGATGGTAAGGGCATAGCTCCTTGAGCATCTTGTCGAAAAGGTTAGCACCTTCGGGGGGCTTCCGAGGGTTCTTGTACTCGGCGGCGGCGACAAGGTCCGCGTCGGCGACGTCGCGTTTCGCTTGCGACTTCTTCCTGCCTTTATTCTTGGCGTCACGCGGAGTAGACGCCTCGGGAGCCTCTTCCGATGGGCGGCCCCGGGGGTGCTTGTCCTTTCGGAAGATGGCATCGACCGCCTCCTGGCCGGAGGCGAACTTGGTGGCGATGTCCATCAGCTCGCTCGCCCTGGTGGGGGTCTTGCGACCCAACTTGCTCACCAGGTCACGGCAAGTGGTGCCGGCAAGGAATGCGCCGATGACATCTGAGTCGGTGATGTTGGGCAGCTCGGTGCGCTGCTTCGAGAATCGCCGGATGTAGTCCCGAAGAGACTCTCCCGGCTGTTGCCGGCAGCTTCGGAGGTCCCAGGAATTCCCGGGGCACACGTACGTGCCCTAGAAGTTGCCGGCGAAGGCTTGGACCAAATCCTCCCAGTTGGAGATCTGCCCCGGAGGCAGGTGCTCGAACCAGGCGCGAGCAGTGTCGGAGAGGAACAGGGGGAGGTTGCGGATGATGAGGTTGTCGTCGTCCGTTCCACCCAGTTGACAGGCCAGGCGGTAGTCCGCGAGCCACAATTCCGGTCTCGTTTCCCCCGAGTACTTTGTGATAGTAGTCGGGGGTCGGAATCGGGCTGGAAACGGCGCCCGCCGGATGGCCCGGCTGAAGGCCTGTGGACCGGGTGGTTCGGGCGAGGGACTCCGATCCTCCCCACTATCGTAGCGTCCCCCACGCCTAGGGTGATAGCCTCGGCGTACCCTTTCGTCGAGGCGGGCCCGACGGTCGCGACGGTGGTGCTCGTTGCCGAGGTGGTCCGGGGCCGCAGGCGCGGTGTTGCGCGTGCGCCCGGTGTAGACCGAGGCTTCCCGCATGAATCGGGAAGTCGCGGCATGAGGTTCCGAGGGGTACCCCTGCCTTCGGGAGGCAGAGCTCTCGGCCCGCCGGGCCGCGGCGCCTTCCAGGAGATTCTTGAGCTCTCCCTGGATTCGCCGACCCTCGGTGGTTGATGGCTCCGGCATTGCGTGGAGGAGCATCGCTGCGGCTGCCAGGTTCTGACCGATCCCGCTGGATGCGGGTGGCGGCCTATCCCTGGCATCGTTGGCGACGCGGTGCTGGAAACCCTGGGGCAGGTGACGTATTTCTCCGGCCGGGGGCTGGCCCGCCCATACCTGCCCGACGTCCCGGCGGATCGACTCGAGCGCTCCTGCTCCCTCGTCGAGCCTGGCCTGCGCCCCGCGGACTTGCTCGAGCTGTGGGTCGTGACCCCCCACCGGAACGGGGACCACAGCTAGCTCCCGCAGGATGTCGGCACGAGGCACTGGCATAGGGAGATTGCCATCCTCCGGCATGCCAAGACGGTTGCCTTCGGAGGGATCCCCTAGCTCGACGTGGAAACATTCGCGGCTCGGGCCGCAGTCCTTGTCGTCAAGGCTGCGGCTGCCGTCGGAACAGTCGGAGAGGCAGTAGTCACATGCGGTCATGAAGTCCCGCATGGCACTGGGGTTGCCAGATCCAGAGAAATCCCAGCAGATGCTGGGATCGTCATCTTCCTCGGACCCAGAGGGCCCGTAGGTCGAGACGTCCGTCAATCGGTCCTAAGGCGACCGCACACGAAACCCCAGTGGGGTTGCACTCGCCTCAACGTGAGCGCCCGCCAAAGCGAGGTCGCTAGGCGGGTTGAGGTCGAGTCGAAAGGACGTAGGATGGGAATCAGTCGGTACCTTTTGGTCGACGAGGAGCGACGTAGTCACCTCGGGGACTAATTGCGCCATCGTCTTGGGTACGAGGGCGACGTCCTGCAGGTCCTCCGCGAGCGTGCTGGCGTCGTCCACTTGCTCGGGATTGGCGTGTCGCGGGGGGACGGCGCCCGCCTTCGTCTCAAACGCGAGGTCGATGCCCGACGCGTCCTCCGTTGGGGCGCTGGGGATGTCGATTCGCTCGACAGCCGACGGAGCGCAGCCTCCCGCCCGGCCTTGGTTGCCCCGCCTCCTCCTCCGATGGCGGGGGAGAGGACAGGGCGAGCTCGAATGTTGTTCTTCCACCACGCGGGGAAGACGTCGTCGATTCCGCCGCCGGTGGGCGGGCTGTCGGCCGCCATTGTCGTCGTCGCGCGGCGGTGGAAGGAGTATCATGTCGTAGCTGCCGTCGAGAGACATGAACTCGAGACTCCCGAAACGGAGCACCGTCCCGGGTTGGAGAGGTCGTTGGAGACTGCCCATCTGGAGCTTGACGGGAAACTGCTCGTCAACACGCAGCAGGCCCCTACCTGGCGCGCCAACTGTCGGCGTTTCGAGACCGGGGGGTCCCTAAGCCGACGAGTGATTGTGCCGCGTGCCCCAGCCCAGATGGGTCGAGCGTGTGGGCGAGCACGAAGGGGGGAAAGCGAGGTGGCCGGAGCCGAGTCGTGAGGGAGGTGGAGATCCCGCGGCCTTCGTGTTCGTCCCGCGCCCAGGTCGGGTGCGCTTGCAGTAGGGGGTTACAAGCGTCCACGCGGGTGAGGGAAGCGAGCGGCCCCAAGAGAGCGCCTGCCCCGTCCTCGTCCCCGCGCGGCCAACCTTCTCTAAGAAGGCCCTGGTCCTTCCTTTTATAGGCGTAAGGAGAGGGTCCAGGTGTACAATGGGGGTGCAGCAGAGTGCTACGTGTCTAGCGTGGGAGAGCTAGCGCCCTAAGTACATGCCAAGGTGGCAGCCGAAGAGATCTTGGCACCCAGCTGGTGTGGTGTCGTGGCTGTTGGTGGAGCAACAGAGCCTGGTGGAGGGACAGCTGTCGGAGCTGTTGGGTCCTTGCTGACGTCCCCCTGCTTCCGTAAGGGAGCTGAGAGCCGCCGTCGTCATGGGTCTAGTGGGGCGCCATCATTGCCTATCTGGCGGAGCTAGCCAGACGGGACGTCGGTCTTGTTCTCTGCGGCCCGAGTCGGCTCGGGGTAGGGTGATGATGGCGCTTTCCGTTGACGTGGCAGACTTGTGCCCTAGGTTGGGCGACGTGGAGGCTCCTCCGAAGCCGAGGTCGAGTCTGTCCTGCATGGCCGAGGCCGAGCCCGAGCTCCTGGGTCGGGCGAGGCGGAGGTCGTTCGGCAGAGGCCAGGGTGGAGTCCGACCCCTGGGGTCGGGCGAAGCGGGGTTCGTCGTCTTCCGAGGCCTAGCCCGAGTCCGAGCCCTGGGTCGGGCGGAGCGGAGTTCACCGTCTTCCGGGGCCTTAGCCCGAGTTTGAGCCCTGGGTCGGGCGGAGCGGAGTTCGCCGTCTTCCGGGGCCTTAGCCCGAGTCCGAGCCCTGGGTCGGGCGGAGCGGAGTTCGCCGTCTTCCGGGGCCTTAGCCCGAGTCCGAGCCCTGGGTCGGGCGGAATGGAGTTCGCCGTCTTCCGGGGCCTTAGCCCGAGTCCGAGCCCTGGGTCGGGCGGAGCGGAGTTCGCCGTCTTCCGGGGCCTTAGCCCGAGTCCGAGCCCTGGGTCGGGCGGAGCGGAGTTCGCCGTCTTCCGGGGCCTTAGCCCGAGTCCGAGCCCTGGGTCGGGCGGAGCGGAGTTCGCCGTCTTCCGGGGCCTTAGCCCGAGTCCGAGCCCTGGGTCGGGCGGAGCTTCCTATGGCGCCTTTGGCAAGGCCTGGCTGCCTGTCAGTCTCACTCTGTCAAGTGGCACTGCAGTCGGGATGGCGCAGGCGGCGCTGTCCTTTTGTCAGACCGGTCAGTGGAGCGACGAAGTGACGGCGGTCACTTCGGCTCTGCCAGGGGGCGCGCGTCAGGATAAAGGTGTCAGGCTACCTTTGCGTTAAATGCCCCTGCGACTCGGTCGGTTGGTGCGGCGATTTAGTCAGGGTTGCTTCTTAGCGAAGGCAAGGCCTCGGGCGAGCCGGAGATGCGTCTGCCGTAAAAAAGGGGGCCTCGGGCGAGACGGAAACACCTCAGGGTCGGCTGCCCTTGCCCGAGGCTAGGCTCGGGCGAGGCGTGATCGAGTCGCTCGTATGGACTGATCCCTGACTTAATCGCACCCATCAGGCCTCTACAGCTTTATGCTGATGGGGGTTACCAGCTGAGAATTAGGCGTCTTGAGGGTACCCCTAATTATGGTCCCCAACAGCAGGCAATGGAGAACATCGAGAGATGTGAAAAAATCAGGCAGGCAAGGGCACTATTTATAGGAAAAAGAAAGCAACCACTCACCTCCAAAGTGGTCACTGAACAGTCGCAAAGCATTCAATAAGCACTCCAACCCATCTGAAGACACGTCAGGCGGCGGACGCCGTTTCACGCAACACAACACCCATTGGGACTCCAGTCAACAGCGCGAAGGATATGATTACACTCGCCGTCGCATCACATTACTACTCAGAAGTAGCCGGCTAAAACACTCAGCGTACCAAGCCGTCCCTTGCCCACACCCATTGGGGGGGGATGCCCAGGAATTACCAAAATATTTTTCAAAACGGTCACATTCGTGCAGGGCATGCAGCGAATGCCTCAAGACAAAAATGAGATATCAGTGAGGATTAGAGGAAAGCCAAATATAGCCAGTGAAGTACAAAATATGGTCGACAGAAGCGACTTGAAGACTAGACAGAGAACGTCCATCAAATGTCCAATCGGTCACAGAGCAAATAAATTACACTACCTAGCAAGATATGGATGGATTGCGAACTCGGCTGCAAAAGACAAAATACATGCTGACCTCTGAAGCATAATACTGATGACATAATGCGGATGACATCATGCCGATTTTTACAATCAGAAAGGATAATCTTCAGCAAAAAGACACAAAAGGAAGACCTTCGAGTGGATTATCCTCAAAAATCCACTTGAAGGTCGGGGGCTACACCCATTGGGTGCACCTCCGGTGCACCCCATGAATCATCATTCCAAGCCAAGATAGTGCCGACTTCTAATGCATGGGACAAGATTAAAGACAAATCTGGCACCCAACCAAAATGCAGGAATAAAAATGGGAATAATTTCTGGTGAAGACCTTCGAGTAGATTATTTTATAAAAATCTACTCGAAGCTCGGGGGCTACACCCATTGGGTGCACCTCCGGTGCACCCAATGAAGTTTAGGGTCCTGCAAAGCGAAATGCCGACCTCTAAGGCACGGGTACGAAATAAAGCTTCTGTTTGTGAAGGATCAAAAGCAGGAGGAAATAGTAAGAAGTCGTTCTCTTCAAATCGCCTGCAAGCTGGACCTGGGATCTTTGGGCAGATTACTTCTAAATTAACCCAAAGATCGGGGGCTTGTGGGGGACAGATATCCCCCGGGTCCACTAGAAGAATAAAAGACCTCACGAAAGGCCCAAGGGCCCGATAAATCGTGAGGCTATTCTTTCGTGGGCCTGGAGAAGAATAATCAGTAGGGCAGGTCGACACGAGGCCAGATTGGTGTAAACCTGGACGGTCCACAATGTCGAGCGAGCGATCGCAACGGAGATCCGACTTTCCCGCGCTGGAGTTCTCATGCAACGGAGCCACGCGGGGATAGGTCGGCAGAATCATAGGAAGATAGACTCGAGCCGTTCACTATCTTTTAGGCGCACGTTGCTATCATATCCACATGTATTGTCCCACGGTCGAATATATAAGGTGTAGGGGGCACCCCTTCAAACCGATCGACCCTACGACTTAGCCACCCACTTCAACTCTCTGCATTCTCAATTCAGAGAGTCCCTTTTGTAATCTCACTCGCCAAACATACTCATCAGGACGTAGGGTGTTACGCATCTCTAAGCGGCCCGAACCTGTACACATTGTCCACTGTCCCACGTGCAATTGGCACGAACCATTTTGCTACAGTCGTCGACACCGTCCTACTCCTAAAAACACCTTGAGGGGCAACCCCGGGTGTGCGGTCGGACCAAAAACACCGACACTAGGTGCCCTAAATACTCAGGGGTAAAACTCTTTTCCTTTATTGAGCAATAATTAATTTGCTAAGCAAATCTTGTCCAAACAATTCCAATTTTACTAAGGGTTCATATGCTCAAGATAAGCTTACACAAATTTTCCTACAAGTTTTAGTGCTCTATTTTTATTACTAAAACTCATATTATCCTATTAAAATTAAGTTTTAATTATCTAAAATTAAGGACTTGCCTGAGAACCCCTAAAACTATTTTAACCTAGAGAACCCATTTTTGTGAGCCTAACGGAATTAACCTCACAACTGTTACTTTCTCCTGTAGCTCTAGGTAAAATTCACAAGGTCTATCTTTATTAGATAAATGAAAAAAAACTTCATCATCCGATTTGGACCCGGCTCGGCCCACACGGTAGGCTATACCAGGCAAAACTTGCCTGCGATGGCCAACAACAAACCATCCTAATACCCGGCCAACAACAAACCATCCTAATCCCCGGCCAACCACAACCCGATGAGAACCATAACGACATACACGGCTATGGAAAACCTGCTAAATTGATTTAAAATAGCAAAATGAAGATCGGGATCGACGACAGCTCATCCCAAGGTAGGGAGTATGGAGCACCACATGGCAACGCAGCAGGACAACAATTTGCCGAAGCTCTAAAAGACCAGGACGTTGTAATAGTGAGGTGAAACTCGACGACGCCGAATCTGTAAAGCGATGGCGAGGACGAGGATGGTGACACCAAAATAGCACGACGACGACTATTCCCAAGGGAATGACGAGCACGTAGGGTCTGTGGCCAGAGCTCGACGGCCCAAGGGCACTCTTGCATGGTGACCAGAGAAGGGGCTTCGGCACCTGGGGCGACAGCGATAAGGCGCGCGTTGAGGCTCGGAGCTAGGCGTGCGAGTGGCAAGGCAAGCATTGAGGAGACCAAGCGCATAGCAAGAGAAGGTCTCGATCGATGTCCAGACTTCACCGGGTGTTTCGCAGCTGCTACTCTACCGTTGGGGAGGAGGAGAGGGAGATGACGCGGAGGAAGGAGAATTGAGAGCCGAGCGTTTTGGACTTCTAGAGAGCCAGCGTGAGGACTGGAGGTTTGTAACGGAGTGATCGTGCTTTGGCTAGGAAGCAGGAGGTGGTGTTGAAGATCACCAGGGACTGACGCGTGTACGTAGGGATAAAAGATGCTAGGAGATTGCAGCCTACGGTAGATAAAGAGGACTGAATGTGGGAGGAAAAAAAGGATTTTTCTCCCTTCTTCCATTTTTGTACCCTTTCATTTATCACCTTTTTAGATATCTATCCAATACTGCAGCTCAAACTGGCACTAGTGAGACACAACAGAGATGTGGGAATGCTTCTTTCTCCCCAAAACAGAATTAGGTTTCAGTTATCTGAAATGAAGTTCAGTGCACACAACTTGGTTGATAGCTCGAATTGGAGCGAAGCTTTCTCCCAATTCCATATGCTAACTTGATATACTTTCTTACTAGTAGTTCCTCTATGATTACTCTCCAGCTTTTTTTCAACGGCTACTAGCTAACTCCAAATAAATCTCAAGTTACAAAGAGCCAAACTTGGGTTGAAAACACAGTAACTCAAATTCAGCTAACTGAAAAAAAACTGAATGCAACACCTGACATAGAAGATTGCAGCACACATTTCTCCACATTTTACACAATAGCAAGCCCTACTCCTCTCATGAAACTTGTTCACCATCATCTAGTCTTTGACTGTGCTATACAATGTTTAGCCCACAACCTCATGAATTGGCCACAGAAGAGCTCCAAACTGAGCAACCTGCTGCAATTCAATTTTCAGCTAATCTGAACAAAATTCAGTCAGTGCAAACTGACAGTCCATTTTTAGATAGCTTCCACTCTATTTTCCATGCATCCCCAAGCCAAACCTTCTCAAAGAGATTTATTCACCAACATATTGTCTTCAATTCTTTTATATAACCCACAGTCCAAAACCTTATGGATTAGGCACAAAGAAGCTCCAAAAGTGCACTCTCAACACTAAAATTCAGATTCAGGTAATTGCACTAAGTCTGAAAACCACAATTTCTATCAGCTCATGCTTGGACCAGTTTTTCTCCTAGTTTCATATGGTTTTAGGGCTACCACATCTCATAAACATTGTTCTCCTATAGTTACTCTACAGGTTTGTTATAACAACTGTTTCCAAAATACTCATGTATTAAAAGTTACAGGGATACAAAAACAGATAAACAAAACTGTTTTAGGCTGATTCCAACTGACCCAAATCTGAATTTTTGCAAATAACTTCAAATTCTCCCACATCACTTGGAGAGCTCCAAATATGAAAATTGTTCACTTTTTCAAGCTCTGCAACTTTGATATATGAACTTTTAGCAAAATATAGCTAGATCTTAAAATCCACTTTTGGGCTAGTTTAGAGTTGAAATTGGACTGATGTCCTTCAAGTGTTTCATCAATTTATTGCATCCTACTAAAAACAAGGTTAACCTTAAGCTCAAACCCAACTTCGGTGTATATTGCTCATGTCCAAATTTCCATTGGTTTAAAAGTTGTTTGCTTGTACTAGATTTAAAACAAGGTGTCTCAACTTCTCTTGCTCTCTTCGAAACGACACAACCTCACCATTTTGCAAATTTGTTACCCTAGTGAATGCATTCTAGGTGTATCAAGCAAGTTAATGCAAGTGCATATGATGAAATGTCAATTTTTTAGTTCTCGTAACACTAGGGGTGTTACAACGGCTAAGGCCTCTGGGGCACTTATAGGCGAGGGCAAGGTCCAGACACGCGGGGCGGGGCGACCACGCGCGGGGCGCGCGCTGCCGCGGCCAGTCCGCGCTCGGCCGGTCAGGCAAGCGATCGAACACGTGGCCTCGCTTGGTCTGGTCATTTTCAAACGCTAATTGGCTCACGATCTTCTCGTAACGCTCCCAAATCCATGCACACGATTTGTTCTTTGTTGTTTACTCTTTGTTTCTCTTACAAAACTTGAGTGGATTTGATCTCGGAATCGTGAGATATGAGGGGGCGAAGTTGGGTTTGTCGTTCGACTGAAAACCGAGGCTAAAGTCGAGTCAACATGTGTCAAACAGTTTTTGTTTGATTTCAAACTTTACCAGAGTATGTTCAAGGTAATTTGGCGCCACTTTCATATTTGGGTTTTGTAGATTTGAGTTTTGGAAAACAGAGAACACGGCTGAACTTTATAAAGGGGTAAAAATCCAGTTCTGAATTTTCTGAATTTCCTTTTTGAAGTTTAGCTTGAGGGGTCTTTTTGAGAATTTTGCAAAGCTCCACTGCTCAAACTTTCTTACTATATTTTGTAGTTTATTTAGTGCACTTTAACTTTGTTATTTGGTTCTCATCATGATTTTGTGTTTTTCAAAATCTTTTTACAAGTTTTCCCTTTTTGCACTTAAATGGCCTACTTAGGGTTATTTAGGGTTTGTGAATTCTTCTCACCTTGAGGTGCATGATATGATTAAGGCATAATCCTTAAGATGAAAAAGACTTAATTAAACCTTTGTTCCAAATTTTTGATGTCCTTTGCTCAATTTGGTTCACATGTGATAATGGTTTTGAGTTAGCTCTGAGAAGAAACCCTAAGTGACACTAGGGTGTCACAGCCTTCCCCCCTTGAAGGAATCTCATCCCAAGATTTGGGTTGGAGTCCTCCGGGGTGAAGAGAATGTTTATTGCTTACTCGAATTGGGTGGTTTGTTCATTAAGGTTCTTCTTGGCAAACTGCTCTTCGAATGTCATCTTCTTTGCAACTTCAGAAGGAAGTCCTTCTTGATTTAGTTTTACAACTAACTTATTTTATGTTAAGGTCATTCTTTTTATACTTAGATTCAAAGGGCAGGGAGAGGGGCTAGGCATGGGTACGTACCAATTCCCTTAGGTAGACAATCAGGGAAGTTCGAACGTAGAAATTCCTTAGTATCCCAAGTAGCCTCTTCCTCTGAGTGATTACTCCATTGGATCTTATACATCTTGATCGATTTAGCCCGAGTTGATCTGGCTCTATCTCCACTTCTGGTTCTGCTATGATCTCGGTCGGCAATCGAACACACTTCTTTAGTTAGGATACATGGAATACATTGTGGATGGCAGGCATTTTTGGAGATAACTTCAATTTGTATGCCACGGGTCCACATGCTTCTATGATCTCATAAGGTCCAATGTAATGAGGGGCTAGCTTGCCTTCGATCCCAAACCTTTGCACTCCTTTGGTGGGTGATACCTTCAAATATACGAAATCTCCCACTTCAAACTGGAGAGGTTTTCTTCTCTTGTTATGGTAACTATTCTTCCTGGCCTGAGCAGCTTCTAGATTCTTCCTGATTAGTTTGACTTTCCTTTCGGCTTCAGTCACTAAGTCAGGTCCGAAAATTTCTCTTTCCCTAGGCTGAGACCAATTGAGGGGTGTCCGACACCTTCATCCATATAGGGCTTCGAAGGGTGCCATCTTTAGGCTAGAATGGTAACTATTGTTATAAGCAAACTCTGCCAAAGAGAGGTACTTATCCTAGTTTCTGCCGCAATCGATCGCACAAGCCCTCAGCATATCTTCAAGAATTTGGTTTACCCTTTCAGTCTGACCATCAGTCTGCGGGTGGTAAGCTAAACTTCTTATTAGCTTGGTTCCCAAAGACTCTTACAGTTGTTCCCAAAATATGGCAACAAATTGGGCTCCTCGACCAGAGACAATGGTCTGGGGTAAACCATGCAAACACACGATTCAGTCAATGTACAATTCTGTATACTTCTGAGCCTTATTAGTGGTGTGCACTGGAAGAAAATGTGCCACCTTTCTCAATCGGTTCACAATGACCCAAATTGGATCATGATGACGAGAGGTGTTGGGCAGACCCACAATAAAATCCATGCTAATGTCATCCCATTTCCATGAAGCTATTGATAGGGGTTGCAAGGCACGAGCTGATTTTAAGTGGCTTGACTTTATCCTCTAACATGTGTGACAATCTGATACATATTGGGCTATCTCCCTCTTCATTCTGGTCCACCAATACAAGGGCTTCAGATCATGGTACATTTTGGTGCTTCCTGGATGCATGGAGAATTTGGAGAGATGAGCTTCATCCATGATCTTCTTCTTGAGATCATTACTTTTAGGAACCACCAATCTACTTTCAAACCACAATATACCCTTCCCATCTTGGTGGAAACACTTATACTTCTTTGTCTTCTGATGGAGGTTCTCTTTAATGATTTGCACTCCCTTGTCACTGAGTTGGGCCATAATTATCTGGTCATGCAAGGTTGGCTCAATGGAAATGTGAGACAAAGCACCAGAAGGAATCACTTCAATCTTCATTTTGTTCAACTCATCACACAGGGCGTTGATGCGAGAATCCATCATAACACAGTTGCATTGCGATTTCCGACTCAAGGCATCAGCTACCACATTGGCTTTCCCTGGGTGATAGTGTACCTCCAGGTCATAGTCCTTGATCAGCTCTAGCCATCTTCTCTGCCTCATGTTGAGATTAGCCTGAGTAAAGATATACTTGAGGCTCTTATGATCTGTGAAGATGTTGCAGTGGGTTCCCATCAAATAGTGTCCCCACATCTTCAATGCATGAACCACGACTGCTAACTCCAAGTCATGAGTGGGATAATTTTGCTCATGAGGCCTAAGTCCTCTTGACGCGTAAGCAATGACTCGGTTGTCTTGCATCAAAACACAACCTAGTCCAGTGCCATAGGCATCACAGTACACATCAAATGGCTTGCCGCTGTCAGGTTACGCTAACACCGGTGCTGTGGTCAGATGTTGCTTCAATGTGTGGAAGGAATCTTCGCACTTCTGACCCCAAACAAACTTAGCTCCTTCCTTCAACAATTCAGTCATGGGCTTCGCTATTCGAGAGAAATCTGGAATGAATCTTCGATAATAACCAGCCAATCCCAGAAAACTTCGAATCTGATGGATAGTCGTTGGCGGCTTCCAGTTCATCACCTCTTGCACCTTATCAGGATCAACAGCTATGCCCGCCTGAGAGATAGTGTGACCCATGAATTTGATTTCCTTTAGCCAAAAATCACATTTTGACAATTTGGCATAAAGATGGTGCTCTCGAAGACGTTGAAGCACTACATGCAAATGACCGGCATGCTCTTCCTCGTTCTTTGAGTACACCAAGATATCATCGATGAAAACCACCACGAATTTATCTAGTTCAGGCATGAAGACCGAATTCATTAGATACATGAAGTATGCTGGTGCATTAGTCAGCCCAAACAACATCACCAAAAATTCATACAGCCCATATCTGGTTGAGAAGGCAGCCTTTGGAATATCACTTGCTCGTATCTTGATCTGATGATTGACGGAGCGAAGGTCTATCTTGGAAAACACTTTGGCTCCAACCAATTGATCGAAAAGAGCATCGATACGAGGCAAAGGATACTTGTTCTTGATAGTCACCGCATTAAGTGGGCGATAATCTATGCACAGCCTCAAGCTTTCATCTTTCTTCTTCACAAACAAGGCTAGACATCCCCAAGGCAAAGTACTTGGGCGGATGAAACCCTTGTCTAACAATTCTTGCAGTTGCTTCTTCAATTCTGCCAATTCCACGGGTGGCATCCGGTAAGGCCTCTTGGAAATAGGTGCCATTCCCGGTTGCAATTCGATGACGAATTCAATATCCCGGTCTGGTGGCATTCCTGGTAATTCATCAGGAAAAACATCTGCATACTCACAGACCACTGGAATCTTCTTCAAAGGTAACTCTATCATAGCAAGAGCACATGATCGAGTAGAATCTTGGCTGGGCAGAAATAAGGTGAAACTCCCATAGATTGGGGATTTAATTTCAACGATGTGGCTGGCTATATCTAGCACCACTTGGTGTCGGGTCATCCAATTAGCTACCAAGATAATGTCCACATTTTCCAATCCTAGAATAAGGAGGGTGGTTTTGACAATGTGGCTTCCCAGCCGAATGGGCACACTTTGACTTAATTGGTTTGTTTCAACCTTGCCTCCTAGCGTTGCGATCATAAAAGACCCTCGGGTATGACAGAAAGGCAATTGACACTTAGCACTGAACTTCTGGCTAATGAAGCTATGAGATGCACTAGAATCAAATAGAATTAATGCAGGTTGATTAAAAACTGAAAAGATACCAGTCATGATGGGGGCTCCCTTAGGTAACTCCTCCAGAGTAGTGAATTTGAGCTTCCCTTGCCTGACTTGCACCTTCTGCTTTCTTCCCCTATCTTGATTTGGTGCTGGCATCTGCTTCTGCTGATTCCTTGGGCAATTCTTGGCATAATGGCCCACATTGCCACAAGTGAAGCACTTGTTCCCATTTCCCTGGCGGAACTGTTGCTGCTGCGGAGGTTGATTGTTCCATGAAGCGGGAGCTGGAAAACGATTGGGTGCTGGCTATTGCTGCTGAGGTAGCCTGATCACCCATCTGCCTGCCTGCTGAAATCCTCTGCTCCGATTGTGGGAAACAATCCTGAACCTCTGGGTTTGAGCAGAGGGTGTTGACATTGGTGCCTTCCTCTTCTTCTCTGCCCGGTGAGCTATAATACAGTCTTCCTATGAGATGGCCAGGTTAACCAATTCATTGAAGCTATCAGCCCGAACAGTGTTGAGACGCTCACACAACTTGGTGTTGAGACCCCAGCAGAAATGGTCTCTCTTCTTCTCATCAGAATCAGCATGATACCCTGCATACTGGCACAGGTCGTTGCAGGCCTGAGAATACTGCAATACCGTGCGGGTTCCTTGATTGAGTGCCAGGAATTCATTTAGCTTGCGGTCAAGAATTCCAGCTGGGATGTGGTGTCCTCTGAAGGCAGTCTTGAATTCCTCCCAAGAAACATCATGACCAACAGGTAGCAAGGCGCGGAAATGGTCCCACCATGTCCGAGCAGGTCCGCGAGGCTGCTGCGTAGTGAAGCGAGCCTTGGTGTCATCAGGGCAATCTCCCGTGAGGAGAGGAAACTTGGACTCCACGACGCGTAACCACATGTCAGCGTCCAACGGATCCTCTACCTTGGTGAACAAGGGCGGCTGCATAGTCGAGAACTCCTGGTAGGTCGCTGTGGCTGGCCTCCACTATGCTGCTAAGGGTGGGGCTGGTGCTGCAAGAGCTATCGCAGAATTTTGTTCTGCTAAGCCATCAGCTCCTGCACCGTGGGAGCTGGGGGAGGTGGCGGGGGAACTTGCTCGTCATGCCCATGATGCTGCCTAGCTGCCATCTGAAAATAGAGATTCTCGCCATTGTTATCCCAATTCAAAATTTCGAACAATATGCTTTTATCTCATACAGAAAGAAATTGTCATAATCATAACATTAATTTTGAACGAGGATAACATGGTTACAAACATTTCACTGATCCCAAAAGTTCTCATGGGTTACATCAATTAGGGGAAAGTACCTATAAGCCTAGTTCAAAATCTGCCGTTAACTAAGCTCGCGTGGGTTTCTATCCTTGTAAAGCATCAAAATGACTCATCAACCCTAAGTAGTGGAAGCGACACTGGATACGGGTGAAGGGGGCATCTCGGAGGCAGTCGCATTGGTACCAGGGGCTGGTCTTAACTCCTCGGGAGCCTCTTCTTCCTCGCTTCCGGCCTCATTGGCCTCCATCTCTAGGTGGTGCATGTCCGGGTGGTCATTAGCTTCCTCAAGCTCCTGCTGCACATCGTGGAGCTAGTTTTCCAGGAAATCAATGGTGTTGTCCCGGATCTCCACCTACTGCTCCAAGATGGTGATGCACTGGCTCAACCGTTCCACCTGTAGGTCCTTCTCCACCAACTCTGAGGACAAGTCGACCACAAACTCCTCTGAGCTATCGAGGGTGAGCTTGGTGGTCTGAGCGAGGTTAGCAAGATGTGTCATAGTGTTGCTCTGTAGGGCCTGAAGGCGGTACAGTGCGCTCATGCACTGAACAGTAATTCTCCCAACCAAGTCGGGATACATGGCCCATACGTCCTTCACATGGCTCACACGGTTGCACCACATGGGGTCGTCCCTCTTCTCGGCGGGGAAGAGTCCCAAGGGGTGCATCACCATCTCTAGGGGATGGTAGCCACAGAAAGTTGTTAGGGTCTTCATAGCTGCCGCCTCGGTGGTGTTGTCCGTCCTAAATCCAACAGTCTCGGAGTCAAGGGAACGCCAACCCGGTTGAAGGGGATGAGCCTCCAGAGTCAGCCAGGCTCGGCAACGTGGTACCCAATGCTCCTCATACAGCTGCATTGTGTACAAAGGGGGCATAGGGTAACCGGCGGAGTTGAGCACTTCCCACAAGATGGAAGGAAAACCCTCGTGAGAAAGGAAATCAGAACTAAAATGAGTGTCTCCTCCATTGGCGGGGTGGGTGAAGTCATCTGTGGAAGAGTATCAGATGTAAAGATTATGGTGGAAGAAAAAAATAAAAGAGCCTGGGTGGTTTAAAAAGAAGCGGGTTAGGTCAAATTTTTACTTCTTTAATTTCTAATCCTTTTAATTTTTATAATTCATGCATGCTGAACATAACGTCTCCTCTCCAAATCAGAAGGGTGCTTTTTAGGGCATCCTTTAAAAATCCTAAGGCTGGCCCATAGGGCCTACTTAATTAGCCACCTATTTCCCCCACTATCCCTAAGGCCTTTCATCTTAGGTCTAGTGTTCTAGTCCTAACGATTCAATTACTGGTTTTTAAGCAAGTTTTAGATTTTTGAAAGTTGGTATTCATGGTTTATTGCTTTCTCTGTGGGGGGTATTTGCTCTGATACCAGCTGTGGCAGAACCGCCCAAATTATTCCAGCTTAAGTGCCCAAGTCATGCCTCAGAGGTCGCAACATACTTAAATCGGAATAACCCGTCAGTCCCTCAGATCTAGTCTGATAAAGCCACTTATCCAGGATCAAATACCACAAGCTCACTCGAAGGTGAGTCATAGAGGAAATACAATAAAACAGGAAACCTCAAATTAAAGTACTGGAGTTATTACATAAATCGGAGTTCTTCAAGTAACTAAAATAAGGTCATAAGATAAATTGTAGCAGATAATCGATATCGTCGAAAGATGAGGAATAGGGCAGGGCCTAGCCCACTACTCTTCTTGCTCCTCTCCCGCTGGAGCAGCATCCTACTCGACCGTCCAACCCGGTGGCAGGGGGTAGGCCAAGTCACACCATCAACCATATCCTAAAGCGTACCTGCAAAAATTATGCCACAAGCAAGTCTGAGTATACTAATACTCAGCTAGACTTACCCGGTGTAAGGAATCTACTCCTCTACCTCTAGACCATGCAGCTATTTGGCTGAGGGGTTTGGTTTACCAAAGCATTAGCTGAGTCTAAGATTAATTTTAGCTTTTCCAATTCTAATATCAATACTTTTAGCTAAGTTTACTCCTTCTAAGCATACATGGTACCAATCATTTAATACAATCAACATGTTATCTCATGTAAAACCTCATTTCACTTCTTAGTCAATGTAGTACAAGGGGTCAAGCAGTCTCATTGGCTGCGAGAAGCAGACGATTCGAATCGAGTTTTAACCTTACAAGGTAAACCTAAACACACGACATGTGGGGGCACTCGTTCCCACACACATCAACCGTCCCCATCGATTCCCCGTTTGCGGCCAGGACTCACTGCCTTAGCATATAATGCTCCACTGACCCTGGCTGCCGCCGTGCAGTGACCGCACTTGTACCCACCATAGCTAGCATGGGAGACCCAGTCTTAGGACGAGTGAGGGGTAAAGTCCGCGCCCGGCTTCACTCAGGTACTAGGTTTACCGGTTACCATATTTCTCGACATGTGTTTAGTACATTCAAACGCTTGACTCAGGTATCCACACATTAATCCTTAATTCCTTTTCCCGTTTCATGGACAAGGCATCCCCCTTGGATCCATGTCCATAGACCATCATAGATCCCAATATCAAGATGAATACAATCAATTCCTGACCTCGCGCGAGTGCTAGAAAAATCACTCGACTTCTACCGAGATCCTAATTAGCAAAGCAGCTACTCGACCTAGCATACTAGTATCCATCTCAAAAAGGGAATCCTAAATTCATGCAACTAAGGGTTTCAAGCAACTCCTACACTTAAGTGCACATTACAAGCCTACAAACATTAAGTGTAGTAAAGTAGCATATATATGAATTGGTTATGCATAAAACTGGGGCTTGCCTTCAATTGTTGGGGCTGTGGGCTCGATGGTAGGCTCAGGAGCTGGCTCCTGATCTTCCTCGTGGACAGCTCCTTGCTCAGGGATGTGCATGTACTCTCCGTCAGCGAGGTTGCAATCTAATGAATGCAATGGATAAGATATATGTATGGTATGATATGCAATTTAGCAACTAAAATGGTATGGTGAAAGATTAATTAAAAGGAAATAGATCTAAGTCATGCTATTAGAGATTTCTAGGGTATACTTAGTAAATTAGGGTCAAGTTTGATTACTGGATGGTTAGACTATTTTTTTTGTTCCACTGATTTTTCCTCTTCATTCTTAGTGATATTTTAACAAGATTTTTAGCTGCATTTATTGGGGTGAGACTTATTATTCTTTCCAATGTATCTCTTCTTTTCCTTTTTCTTTTGTGCTTTTAAGGTGGGTTTGAACTACAAGCCAGTGTTATAAATTTTCAAAAGTTCTGTAAAAAATATAGTGGCTTCTCTCTGGTCTATAACTCTCTGTCTCAAAACTTGGGGCTTAAAAAGTTAGGAGTTCTCTCTGTACAAAATTATCAAATATTAGGGCAGAGGGCGGATGCTTTGAACTACAACTCCCTTTTAACAGTGGGTTATTCTCTAAGGCTTATTTTTGCTGGCATTTAGGTATAATAACATAGCTTTGTACAAAGTTTTAGCCACTAATACTTATTAATTATTTTACTATGATTTTCTAAAGTTTCTAGCCAATGGGGTGCTTTCTACTACCACTATACTTGAAAAATATCAAACAACAGATTTCTAAATTTTCCTATCTTCTTCTTTGCGCAAGAGCAATCATTTTAGAGTTTGGCAACTTTTTGCTTAAGGGAAAGGGTGGTAGGAATTTCTTGAATTAAATGGCCTTTTTCATGAGGTAGGGGGCAATGGGTGTTATTTTGTATTTTTGAATAGGTTTTGCATTTTTCTCTGGTGGTCTACTTCATCAACAATTTGGTAAAAATTCATTTGCCCATTGTTGCATACTTTTTGGCTTTCTTATGATTTAATTGGAACATGGCTAAGAATCAAGTTTTAATTGTTCAACCCACTTATGATGATGGGCTGGGGTGTTTATCATTTTTGTAGGGGTGTTCTAGTAGTTAGGAGTCCACTGAATTTTTCTTAACAATTTTGAAATGGTCCTTATATTTTTAATTATGGCCTTTCTGGATTTATTTGAGCCTAATAAAATATTTCACCTTGGATTTGTTCTGGACTAAGGTTCTTTGTATTTTTCCTAGGTTCTTCATTACTTAAGTGGACTAGGAAAAATATGTTCATCCACTGTTCATTAATTTCTATTGTCTTTCTTATTTTCCTAAGTTTTGGGCAGGTATAGTTTTTAATAGATAACCCTATGTTAATCTTGTATAATGGGGTGCTTAATATTTTTAAACAGTGCCTAAGTTGGGTTTCGACTTCTACAAATTTTATTAAGTCCACAACAGAAGCACAACTATTTTTCCTTATTTTAATAAGGTTTGGGCAATTTCCTTATTTAATTCCAAACTCTAATAATCACTACAGAAACCATAGGGTTCAACATTTTTATTCGATAGTTCTTAATATTCTGAATCCAGTAAAATTAGTCTGACTAAATTTGGTTAAATATTTCTCAAGATATGAATTTCCTAAGTTCTCTACTCATTTAAAAAGAACAAACAGAAATGGTTAAAGGAAAAAGGTTTTGCATTGGGGTCCCTGGCGAAAGTTTCTAAGTTTCATTGCAGACGGGTCCTCGGGTTACTATTCACATGAGTCTCTGACTACGCAGAAAACCCCCTAGGGTTCTAGTAAATCAAACTCGTGGTCCTTCCCCTAATGAAACAGTAATCGCAGCGGAGGAAAGGGCAGAGGGGCTTACTGGCGGCAAGATTGCTTCGGTGAAGTGGTCGAGGGTGTAGGGGTGGTCTTGACGGTCACGCCGATGTGCGGATCGTCTCCGGTGATGGTCGGAGTAGGTTGGTCCACGTGCGCAGGCAGGGGAGCTCATCGGCGGCGAGGGCTCCAGCCTAACCAGGGCGGTACAGTTCAATTGAATTGGTCAGTGATCTTCACCAGAGGTCAGGGAAGACATAGGCGCGAGGAATTGAAAAATGGCTCACCTGACAGCTCGGTTCACGCACGGTGGCGGGTGGCTGAAGTCCGGCGAGGGTTATTCCGCTTCTCCGGTGAGACAATGCCTCGGCTCAAGCTTGGAGAAGCTTCACAGCCTCTCGGGGAAGCTATCTAGGGGCTAGGGCGAGGCTAGGAGTCATTAGAAAAGATTGGTCACGATGGCCATGCTCTAGCAGTGATGGTGGGCGGTGGCACTCGCTTTCCACGGCGAACTTCGGTGATCTCTGGCTCGGGCGGGGCTTTGGGTGCACGAGTGCAAACGACTAAGGCCTCTGGGGGCACTTATAGGCAAGGGCAAGGTGCAAACTTGCGAGGCACACGCTACCGCGGCCAGTCCGCGCTCGGCCGGTCAGGCAAGCGATCGAACACGTGACCTCGCTCGGTCTAGCCATTTTCAAACGCTAATTGGCTCGCGATCTTCTCGTAACTCTCCCAAATCCCTGCACACAATTTGTTCTTTGTCATTTACTCTTTGTTTCTCTTGCAGCACTTGAGTGGATTTGATCCCGGAATCGCGAGATACAAGGGGGCGAAGTTGGGTTTGTCGCTCGGCTGAAAACCGAGACTAAAGTCGAGTCAACATGTGTCAAACGGCTTTTGTTTGATTTCAAAATTTACCAGAGTATGTTCAAGGTAATTTGGCGCCACTTTCATATTTGGGTTTTGTAGATTTGAGTTTTCAATAATAGAGAACACGGCTGAACTTTATAAAGGGGTAAAAATTCAGTTCTGAATTTTCTGAATTTCCTTTTTGAAGTTTAGCTTGAGGGGTCTTTTTGAGAATTTTGCAAAGCTCCACTGCTCAAACTTTCTTACTATATTTTGTAGTTTATTTAGTGCACTTTAACTTTGTTATTTGGTTCTCATCATGATTTTGTGTTTTTCAAAATCTCTTTACAAGTTTTCCTTTTTGCACTTAAATGGCCTACTTAGGGTTATTTAGGGTTTGTGAATTCTTCTCACCTTGAGGTGCATGACATGATTAAGGCACAATCCTTAATATGAAAAAGACTTAATTAAACCTTTGTTCCTAATTTTTGATGTCCTTTGCTCAATTTGGTTCACATGTGATAATGGTTTTGAGTTAGCTCTAAGAAGAAACCCTAAGTGACACTGGGGTGTCACACAAACACAAGTCTTGGAGCTCTTGTGTTTGCCCCCAACATATTTGGCAACCACTTTGCCTGATTTGTTAGTAAGTGAAGCATCAAAAGTCTTAAATGAAACATTGTGCTCATTTGATGCAACAGGAAGTTTCTTTCTAGGCATTTTAACATGTGTGGTATGCCTAGAGCTAGAACCCTCATTTTTATACATAAATGCATGGTGAGAAACAGTGTGAGGTTTTCTAGCATGAATTTTCCTAATTTTGTGCTCAGGATAATTAGCAGGATATAAAATGTAGCCTTCATTATCCTTAACCATGGGAGTCTTGCCCTTAACAAAGTTAGACAATCTTTTAGGGGCATTAAGCTTAACATTGCTCCCCTGTTGGAAACCAATGCCATCCTTAATGCCAGGGCGTCTCCCATTATAGAGCATGCTACGAGCAAATTTAAAATTTTCATTTTCGAGCTCATGCTCGGCAATTTTAGCACTTAATTGAGCTATGTGATCATTTTGTTTTTTAATCATGGCAAGGTGATCATCTATAGCTTCAACATTAATATCTCTACATCTAGTGCAAATGGAAACATGATCAATAGTAGATGTAGAGGGTTGGCAAACATTTAATTCTTCTTAGATTTCAATCTAGCATTCTCATCTCTAAGATAGGAAATAGAATCATTGCAAACATTTATATCTTTAACCTTAGAAACTAGGCTAGCATTTTCATTTCTAAGGCTAGAAATTAAATCATGACAAATGCTAAGCTCCTTAGACAAGTTCTCACATTTCTCTACTTCCTGAGCATAAGCATTTTTCAATTTAACAAACTTTTTGTTTTCTTAAATAAGGAAGTCCTCTTGGCTATCCAATAGTTCATCCTTCTCATTAATTGCTTCTATTAATTCATTCAATTTCTTCTTTTGATCCATGCTAAGGTTGGCAAAGAGAGACATTGAATTATCTTCACTATCACTAGAGCTACCCTCATCACTAGATGTTGTATACTTGGGGGTGGCTCTAGATTGTACCTTCTTCTTTTTGCCGTCCTTAGCCATGAGACACTTGTGGCTGACGTTGGGGAAGAGGAGGCCCTTGTTGACGGTGATGTTGGCGGCATCCTCGTCGGAGGAGGAGTCGGTAGAGCTCTCGTCGGAGTCCCATTCCTGACATACGTGGGCATCACCGCCCTTCTTCTTGTAGTACCTCTTCTTCTCCTTCTTCTTCCCTTTCTTGTTGTCGTCCCTGTCACTTTCACTAGAGATAGGACATGTAGCAATAAAGTGACCGGACTTACCACACCGATAGCACACCTTCTTGGAGTGGGACTTGTAGTTTTTCCACCTCCTTTGCTTGAGGATTTTGTGGAAGCTCTTGATGATGAGCGCCATTACCTCGTTGTCGAGCTTGGAGGCGTCGATTGGAAGCCTACTTGGTGTAGATTCCTCCTTCTTCTCTTCCGTCGCTTTGAATGCGACGGGTTGCACCTTGGGTGTAGAGGTGGCACCTTGCTCCAAGTTGACAATGTGTTTGGAGTCTTTGATTATAAGTTCAAAGCACACAAACTTGCCAATAACCTCCTCGGGAGACATTAGTTTATATTTAGGATCCCCACGAATTAATTGCACTTGAGTAGGATTACAAAAAACAAGGGATCTTAGAATAACCTTAACCATTTCATGGTCATCCCACTTGGTGCTCCCGAGGTTGCGCACTTGGTTCACCATGGTCTTTAGCCGGTTATACATTGCTTGCAGCTCTTCTCCTTTTTTGAGAACGAATCGATCGAGCTCCCCCTCGATCGTCTCCCTCTTGGTGATTTTGGTCACTTCGTCCCCTTCGTGCGCCGTTTTGAGGACGTCCCAAATTTCCTGGGTGGTCTTTAATCCTTGCACCTTATTACACTCCTCTCGACATAGAGAGGTGAGGAGTATAGAAGTTGCTTGGGAGTTAAAGTGCTGTATTTGGGTGGCCTCGTCCGAGTCGTAATCCTTGTCTCCCACTTGTGGTACCTGCGCTCCAAATTCAACTATGTCCCATATGCTTTCGTGGAGTGAGGTTAGGTGATGCCTCATTTTATTACTCCACATACAATAATCTTCACCATAAAAATATGGTGGTTTGCCTAGGGGAACAGAAAGTAATGGAGCGCTAAAAGTCGCCTAGAGGGGGGTGAATAGGGCGAAACTGAAATTTACAAAATTAATCACAACTACAAGCCGGGTTAGTGTTAGAAATAATAATGAGTCCGAGAGAGAGGGCGCAAAACAAATCGCAAGCGAATGAAGAGTGTGACACGCGGATTTGTTTTACCGAGGTTCGGTTCTTGCAAACCTACTCCCCGTTGAGGAGGCCACAAAGGTCGGGTCTCTTTCAACCCTTACCCTCTCTCAAACGGTCCCGGGGATCGAGTGATCTTCTCTTCTCAAATCAAAACCGGGAACAAAACTTCCCCGCAAGGACCACCACACAATTGGTGTCTCTTGCCTCGGTTACAATGGAGTTTTGATCACAAGAACAAGTGAGAAAGAAAAGGAGCAATCCAAGCGCAAGAGCTCAAAAGAACACGGCAAATCTCTCTCGCTAGTCACTAAAGCTTTGTGTGGAATTGGAGAGGATTTGATCACTTGATTGTGTCTAGAATTGAATGCCTAGCTCTTGTAAGTGGTTGAGAGGTGGAAAACTTGGATGTCTTGAATGTGGGGTGGTTGGGGGTATTTATAGCCCCAACCACCAAACTAGCCGTTTGGTGGAGGCTGACTGTCGTATGGTGCACCGGACAGTCCGGTGCACACCGGACATGTCCGGTGCGCCAGCCACGTCATCCGGCCGTTAGGGTTCCGACCGTTGGAGCTCTGACTTCTGGGCCCGCCTGGATGTCCGGTGGCGCACCGGACATGCACTGTAGAGTGTCCGGTGCGCCAGCATGGGCGAGTCTGACTTCTGCGCGCGCTGGCGCACATTTAATGCGCTGCAGGTAGCCGTTGGCGCCGGAAGTAGCCGTTGCTTCGTTGTCACACCGGACAGTCCGGTGTACACCGGTCATGTCTGGTGAATTATAGCGGACTAGCCGTTGTGAATTCCCGAAGCCGACGAGTTCAGAGTCTCTTCATCCTTGGAGCACCGGACACTGTCCGGTGTACACCGGACAGTCCGGTGAATTATAGCGCGACGACTCTGAGAATTCCCGAAGGTGCAAAGTTCAGCTTGGAGTCCCCTGGTACACCGGACACTGTCCGGTGGCACACCGGACACTGTCCGGTGGCACACCGGACAGTCCGGTGCGCCCAACCAGGGTGCCTTCGGTTGTCCCTTTGCTCCTTTGTTTGAACCCTTTCTCTTGATCTTTTTATTGGCTTATTGTGAACCTTTGGTACCTGTAGATCTTATAGACTTGGGCAAACTAGTTAGTCCAATTATTTGTGTTGGGCTATTCAACCACCAAAATTAGTTTAGGAAATAGGTGTAAGCCTAATTCCCTTTCAATCTCCCCCTTTTTGGTGATTGATGCCAACACAAACCAAAGCAAATATAGAAGTGCATAATTGAACTAGTTTGCAGAATGTAAATGCAAAGGTTACTTAGAATTTGAGCCAATAAATATTACTTACTAGATATGCATGGATTGTTTCTTTATTTTTAACATTTTGGACCACGCTTGCACCACAAGTTTTGTTTTTGCAAATTCTTTTGTAAATTCTTTTCAAAGTCCTTTTGCAAGATAGTCAAAGGTAAATGAATAAGATTTTGAGAAGCATTTTCAAGATTTGAAATTTTCTCCCTTTGTCTTAAAATGCTTTTCCTTTGACTAAAACAAAACTCCCCCTCAATAAATTCACCTCTTATTGTTCAAGAGGGTTTTAAGATATCAATTTTGAAAATACTACTTTCTCCCCCTTTAGAACACAAAGAGATACCAATTTGAAATTTACCAATTGAAAATCATTAATTTTAAAATTAGGGTGGTGGTGCGGTCCTTTTGCTTTGGGCTCATACTTTCTCCCCCTTTGGCATGAATCGCCAAAAACGGATACTTTGAGTGAGATATAAGCCCTTGTCTAACTACTATCTCCCCTTTGGCAAATAAAATATATGAGTGAAGATTATACCAAAGACGGAGAGTGATGCGGAGCGACAGCGAAGGATGAGTAGTAGAGTGGAGTGGAAGCCTTTGTCTTCGCCGAAGACTCCAATTCCCTTTCAATATACCTATGACTTGGTTTGAAATACACTTGAAAACGCATTAGTCATAGCATATATAAAAGAGACATGATCAAAGGTATACTTATGAGCTATGTGTGCAAATTAGCAAAAGAAATTCCTAGAATCAAGAATATTGAGTTCATGCCTAAGTTTGGTAAAAGTTTGTTCATCTAGTGGCTTGGTAAAGATATCAGCTAATTGATCTTTAGTATTAATGTATGCAATCTCGATATCCCCCTTTTGTTGGTGATCCCTAAGAAAATGATACCGAATGGCTATGTGTTTAGTGCGTCTATGCTCAACGGGATTATCCGCCATGCGGATTGCACTCTCATTATCACATAGAAGACGAACTTTGGTTAATTTGTAACCATAGTCCCGCAGGGTTTGCCTCATCCAAAGCAATTGCGCGCAACAATGGCCTGCGGCAATGTACTCGGCTTCGGCGGTAGAAAGAGCAACTGAATTTCGCTTCTTTGAAGCCCAAGACACCAAGGACCTTCCCAAGAAGTGGCAAGTCCCTGATGTGCTCTTTCTATTAATCTTACACCCTGCCCAATCGGCATCCGAATAACCAATCAAATCAAATGTGGATCCCCGAGGGTACCAAAGCCCAAACTTAGGAGTATAAGCCAAATATCTCAAGATTCGTTTTACGGTCGTAAGGTGAGATTCCTTAGGGTCGGCTTGGAATCTTGCACACATGCAAACGGAAAGCATAATGTCCGGTCAAGATGCACATAAATAAAGCAATGAACCAATCATCGACCGGTATACCTTTTGATCGACGGATTTACCTCCCGTGTCGAGGTCGAGATGCCCATTGGTTCCCATGGGTGTCTTGATGGGCTTAGCATCCTTCATTCCAAACTTGTTTAGAATATCTTGAGTGTACTTTGTTTGGCAAATGAAGGTGCCCTCTTGAAGTTGCTTTACTTGAAATCCTAAGAAATACTTCAACTCCCCCTAGACCCAAATATAATATCATCAACATAAATTTGGCATACAAACAAATCATTGTCAAGAGTTTTAGTGAATAAAGTAGGATCGGCCTTGCCGACTTTGAAGCCATTAGCAATAAGGAAATCTCTAAGGCATTCATACCAAGCTCTTGGGGCTTGCTTGAGCCCATAAAGCGCCTTAGAGAGCCTATAGACATGGTTAGGATACTCATTGTCTTCAAAGCCGGGAGGTTGCTCAACATAGACCTCTTCCTTGATTGGTCCATTGAGGAAGGCACTCTTCACGTCCATTTGATAAAGCTTGAAGCCATGGTAAGTAGCATAGGCTAATAATATACGAATTGACTCAAGCCTAGCTACGGGTGCATAGGTTTCACCGAAATCTAAACCTTCGACTTGGGAATATCCCTTGGCCACAAGTCGAGTTTTGTTCCTTGTCACCACACCATGCTCATCCTGCTTGTTGCGGAAGACCCACTTGGTTCCTACAACATTTTGGTTAGGACGTGGAACTAAATGCCATACCTCGTTCCTAGTGAAGTTGTTGAGCTCCTCTTGCATCGCCATCACCCAATCCGAATCTTGGAGTGCTTCCTCTACCCTGTGTGGCTCAATAGAGGAAACAAAAGAGTAATGTTCACAAAAATGTGCAACACGAGATCTAGTGGTTACCCCCTTATGAATGTCGCCGAGGATGGTGTCGACGGGGTGATCTCGTTGGATTGCTTGGTGGACTCTTGGGTGTGGCGGCCTAGGTTCTTCATCCTCCTTGTCTTGATTATTGGCATCTCCCCCTTGATCATTGCCGTCATCTTGAGATGGCTCATCTCCTTGATCTTCTCCTTCATCAACTTGAGCCTCATCCTCATTTTGAGTTGGTGGGGATGCTTGCGTGGAGGAGGATGGTTGATCTAGTGCATTTGAGGCCCTTCGGATTCTTTAGGACACACATCCCCAATGGACATGTTCCTTAGCGCGATGCATGGAGCCTCTTCTTCACTTATCTCATCAAGATCAACTTGCTCTACTTGAGAGCCGTTAGTCTCATCAAACACAACGTCACAAGAAACTTCAACTTGTCCTGAGGACTTGTTAAAGACTCTATATGCCCTTGTGTTTGAATCATATCCTAGTAAAAAGCCTTCTACAGTCTTAGGAGCAAATTTAGATTTTCTACCTCTTTTAACAAGAATAAAGCATTTGCTACCAAAGACTCTAAAATATGAAATATTGGGCTTTTTACCGGTTAGGAGTTCATATGATGTCTTCTTGAGGATTCGGTGTAGATATAACCGGTTGATGGCGTAGCAAGCGGTGTTGACCGCCTCGGCCCAAAACCGATCCGGTGTCTTGTACTCATCAAGCATGGTTCTTGCCATGTCCAATAGCGTTCGGTTCTTCCTCTCGACAACACCATTTTGCTATGGTGTGTAGGGAGAGGAGAACTCATGCTTGATGCCCTCCTCCTCAAGAAAGCCTTCTATTTGTGAGTTCTTGAACTCCATCCCGTTGTCGCTTCTAATTTTCTTTATCCTTAAGCCGAACGCATTTTGAGCCCATCTCAAGAATCCCTTTAAGGTCTCTTGGGTATGGGATTTTTCTTGCAAAAAGAACACCCAAGTGAAGCGAGAATAATCATCCACAATAACTAGACAGTACTTACTCCCGTCGATGCTTATATAAGCGATCGGGCCGAATAAATCCATGTGTAGGAGCTCCAGTGGCCTGTCAGTCGTCATGATGTTCTTGTGTGGATGATGAGTGCCAACTTGCTTCCCGG
>JAOPSE010000075.1:9452238-9600184 GCA_029449295.1 Zea luxurians | reverse complement strand
AGTAAACCATAAAAAAATTAGGAACTAGAATAAAACAAAATTTTTAGCAAGGTATAATATATATAGTAGAACATAGGTTTGATCGATATGACCAACTTTTGAAGGGATACCAAAGTCAAGGTGATAACAGGGGTCTATAATCCTTAGAACGGCCATTCTACTCTAGATTAGCGGTCCTAAAGTTAGCACGGCTTTGATACCACCTATGTCACACCCGGTTTTAGAAGGCAAACCGAATGCAAACCATGTACGTGCCAGGATCAGCAATTCACGTACACAGCAGTTACATAACTAGACATCATCACACAGTGCTCAAATAATAACATAAAAGGGTATTAATCGTCGGTTACATCATAATGTCTGAGACATCCACATAGTCTTTAACAATGATCAAAGTGCGAAAACGAAACGTAGATACACGTGGCCTTCACTGCCGCTAACCCACGCCTAAAACTCTTTGTACTCTTGGAACTCCTGGAAGTCTTCCTCCACAGCTTCATCTTCTCCTAGGCAGGGGTTGCACCGTGGACAATCTGTGGGGGGGTTTGGTGTGTAAAGCAAGGGTGAGTACACATCAACATACTCAGCAATTGTCCCGTTTGGCTGTGGTGGACTAGCTCTATGTGGGGTTAAGTCAAGCAGTTGCTTTTAGTTTGTCAGGTTATTATTACTAGTAGAGAGCCAGGTTTTAGCATTAACCCAAGTTGTTAACCCAAAAGTACCCTTTCCAAACGGAAAGAATAACCATCATCCTCGTCAGCACCTGTAAACCAGCCCTCTCTGATCAAGTATCTCTAATCACTGGAGATACCTTGGCCACTCATAACCATGAGCACGGCTGATATATTAGTTTCATGACACTCTATAGAGGTTGCGCACTTTAGCCACAAGTCATGATTCCCTTTCTGCCTAGAGAGAGCTACTCCCCATTGACCACTACTTAGGTAGCTTGGCAGAGCATCACTACGAAGCCTTTACAAAGATTCCCTAAGGTTGTAGCCGCCCGTTAGGTTTCCTAAATGTACCGCACTCCTCCCCAAGGGGCAAACCAACCTTAGCAGAGCGAGCCACATACACCGAGCCCCATTAACGGCACGATGGTGAAGCGAACTACACCCCAGTTCCTCTAATTATTAAGCTAAGGGCGTCCCATTCCACCCTCATGGTTGCACTGTTTTTCCAGGCGGTCATCCAACGAACAGGTCCTTACTGAGAGGCACTCGAGAAACCGCTCGAGCCCCCTTAAATGCCACAAGTATATCATCATAATAAAAGGGAAAACAACGTATCATAGATAATCTCATCATGTTCATTGATTAATGTGAAGCACTAGCATGAAGCTAAACCAAAATAACCCAACCCAAATAGGTAAGCAAGGACATGATAAACAAAAGCTAGTCAATCCTTAGGTATAAACTGTGTAAATGCGGAAAATGAATTATAGAGTGTATAGAACATAGATAGTCAAGGGACACTTGCCTCCACCGACCAGCTGCTGCTCGGGGTCTTCTCCTGTGATCTCTTCGGACTCCGCAAACAGACCGTTATCTATGCGAGTGCAAACATACATCCATATCCTTGAATTAGGAAATAAACAGTACATCATACAAGAGAGCAGATCAATTGAACATGCACATGACATATGGTTTGCATTTGTAATTACGAGAAAGAGAAAAAGGAATCGCAACGGCTAAAGCTATAGTCGAGAAATATCACGTGCATGCTTTGCCATTAATCATTGTAACATTTAATTCCACCTAGCCATATTAATAGGTTTTAACCACATGCACTAATAGAGTTACACTTGGTTTCCGATTGACTGACACTAATAAAGTCGTCGTTTGACTATGTGAGATAATTAATGTGAACGGTTCTAAGTGAAGTGGATTACTGACGTTAGGCGAGGGTCGTCTTGGGGGTATACGAGGTAGTCTAGAGGGTAGACAGCGTAGTCTAAGGGGGTATACGGGGTAGTCTAAGGGGGTAGATGGCGTAGTCTAGGGGGGTGATGGTAGACGGACGTCATCAGAAACCCAACAACGTGCCACACGCACGTGAACACTAGTGCAAGCTATGGAGGCACGCTTTGGGCTACAGAGTGCGAGCGGTTCGACGAACGCGTCGTGCGGTAACGCTAGTGGCTACACCGAGGCACGTCGCGCCAAGGCACGCTGCGCAAGGTGGCGCGGGTAGCCGTGTTGGGGCACGTCGCATGGGAACACAGACAGCCACGCTGGGGCGACACTTCCGACCCTCGCGCAAACTGTGCCGGGGCACGGGCACGGCAGCCGCAAGCCGCACCGCGGGCACGTTGGCTGCATGCTACGCAGGCTGCCGCGGGCGAGCCGGCCGCACGCGCGCCTGGGGCCAGACCACGCCAAGACGTCGCGCGAGGGCGGGGCCACGCCAGGCACCGCGTGCGCCGCGGCGGGCCACGTAGGGACTGCGCCGGGGGCACCGCGTGCGCCAGGATGAGCATGGGCATGCCGTGCCATGCCGGGGGCACCGCGCGCGCCGCAGCGGGCCACGCCGGGACTGCGCCGGGGGCACCGCGCGCGCCAGGACATGCCTGGGCACGGCGGACCGCGCCAGGCCGCACCAGGGAGGGAAGGACACGGGGGGGGGGGGGGGGGGGGGCGCCGCACGCCATGGCCGGCAGCGCTGGGAACCGCGCGCGCCACGGGGCGCCGCGGCCGCACCACGACCACGCCAGGGGAGCGCGAGGGGGCCGCGGCAGGCACGACGAGCCGCGCCGGGACGGGACGGGACGAGAGGAGAGGAGGGGTGGGGGATTTACCTTGGACAAAAGACGGCGAACGGTGGAGCTCCAATGGGGACGGCACGGCCGGTCCGGGGGGAGATAAAAACTGCAACAGAGAGAGAGGAAGGTGGGTGCGCACATCGCAGGGAGGGTGATGGAAGAAACGAGCAATGGGAGGTTGAGACAATGGCGGGCGGGCCCTACGGGCAGCGACGGCGGTGGCCAAAACTGCCGCGCGCAAGTGCCGGCTGGGCCATGGGGGCCACGGCGCCGAGCTGTGCCACGGACGCGCCGAGGCGCGGAGCTAGGCCGCGCGCGGGGAGGGGAAGCTGGGCCGCGGGCATCGGCTAGGTGGGCCAAGGGGGAGAGCAGCTGGGCCGCACGGGGAAAAGGGAGAGGGGGTGGGGAAGGCAGGCCGTGGCTGGGCCACGCGACAGGTTGGGCCGAGGGGGGAAGAGAAGTTGAGTTTTCCCTTTTTCGTTTTTCCTATTTTTCCTATTCTCCGTTTTAACTCTAGTTTCTTACTAATTCATGCTTCCCAAAAGCCAAGCAAACACACACAAAAAATGCATGATCCAGCATGATGCAACAACCATAGGAAATATTTCCAGGGTTCACCTTTACCCGATTTCGAGTTAACCCTCGTTAGAATTTTGGGAAAGGGCAAGGCATAGTGAGAAGAAAAAGAAAAAGAAAGGTAATGCCTGAATTTGGTGAGTGCTAGAGAAAGAAAATTTTAACTCTCAAATTCGGGGCATTACATATACCTTCTCTTTGCATTATTGTAACAGTGGGCTGAAATATTACAGGCCTAGCTAGAAGAAGAGAGGAGGGAATAGATGGAGATGGAGGCGAGGATGAGGGCGGAGCGAGTGGCTCGCTTGGCGAATCCGTAGAGGATGGCGGAGATGTTCCAGTACATGCAGAGCCTTGGCGCTGCATAGGGTTTTGCTCCACCACCTTTGTTGTTCCCTCCAGCTGACCCTGCTTAGTTACATACTCATGTGAGTATCAAAATTTTAGTCTTGCATGATATATATTCATCTGGTCTCACAGATGCAATCTCTTCTCTTTGTAGGGACAATCGGCAACATCGAACAACCCTCACGCTTCTCCTAGCTCTTTGTGGAACCAATCTAGCAGACCAGGTCGCTGATGACATTTGTGTTAGTGACATGTTTGAGAAACTTGTTGTGAGATACTTAGTGACACTAGTTGTGAAACTTGTTAGTGAAACTTTTGTGAGATACTTGGTGAGACTTATGTTTGTGAAATTTATTTGATGCGTTGATATTTGTGAGATATATGGTGTTGGTGATACATGTGTTGATTCTATGATATATGTGATGTCAACGATATATATCTTTTGCTTGTTTAGATTTAATAATAAAAACAAATAAAAAAGGGGTTTTCTGGTCACTTTGCCTAGTGTTATGGCCCCGGCACTCGGCAATGAGACTGACAAAGGGGCCCACTGGTGCTCTCCTTACCGAGAGCTAGCCTAGCAGACACTCGGTAAAGAGGACGTGAAAGGTTTAGAAACGTTGGATTACCTAGACAATTTACAAGATTGAGCTTGTTCCACTGAACAAGGCGATGCAATTGTTTTTCAATCCGAAGTGTGTCGACAAAGCATTTTAAGTATAATATTTTGTTGATATTAATTTAACATCTGATATATCATGTTCACTTTGATATTAAAATTATTTTTATGGATATTTTAGTGGGGATTGTCTACTATATTGACTTACCATCCTCTCGCATGTCACTGAGCCGTTGCACTGCTGGTCTTGCCCATCTCAACAAATGCTATTAAATATGATTTTGTGTCATCGCATATAATTATTTGCCAACAAGCAATAAGAACTAAATTTATACAAATCAAATTATACTACAATTACAACTAGAGACCGGATGTCGTTGTCACAGTTGGCCAAGCTCCCTTGTGGCCACAGATGGGGGCGTCCTTTCCTCTGATAAATTGTCGTTGCACAGAAACTAACCTCGAACCAGTGCCTGTAGTACAGAAAAATGTAGGTTATATTGTTATAAGTTATAGTGATATATGTTTCCGTTGCACTGCACATGTACTCACCTAGTGTATTTGAAGAAGCACAACAGTAAAACGACAAAGATCCGAAGGCCACGCAATGTTCGACAACTTTGTAAGAAACTGTCGACAGTTTCCTTATGTCTGACATCATCGGTTGGCCCTTAGAAGTAACAGTTATCTCCGACAGCTATACTGACAGCTGTCAGAAAGGTTTACGCTTTATTTCCGACGGCTTTGACCATCGAAAATTTTATGTTTTACTACTGTGAAGCATCAGTTCTGTTACTATATACTGGCCCATATTGTTTAGACCATAAAAATCATATAAAGACCGAGTTCTTTTTATATGCTCTAGAAATGTATATTTCTACCAGTAATGAAACTGGATCGAGTTCTTATATCCACCAGTATTAAAACTGAATTGAGTTCTTATGTCCACCAGTATTGAAATTGAATTGAGTTCTTAGGTTATTCATGATAGGGATTTCATAGCACTCTTTACAATAATGCCACATCATCAAGAGTGACATGAAACTAAAAATGAATTAATGTTTCTCAATTCAAATTTTCATTTCACTATTTCATATATTAACATACTAATTAAATGCTGTAATTAAATGACCAATAAAGGTTAGTAAAATATGTCAATATGAAACAAACCACTCTCAATTGAGGTTCCACACAGTTTCCAAGACCTTGGAAATGGGTTAACATGGTTTCATCCCTATAAAACTAATTTCATCCCATGAAACCCATTCCTGTTAAATGCCATGCCATGTCATCCAAAATGCTGGCATGACACACCATTAAATGTGTAGGAAACTCCCATGAAACTTCTATTGAGAATAGCCTTATATCTAATGAAATAGAATTAGAGGAAGGGAGTAGCATCTGAATGCGTGAAGGGAGTGCACTGATGAAGACGTGAACCTATAATTAATATGATGGTCCACATCAAGAGCTACAGTCATTTTTGGTGGCTAACATTATTTTCGGCGGCCATGGCTCGGTCGCCGATTGTGTCAGTGGCTGCTGAAAATAAGACCTCATTTTCGGCGGTCGATCCTTGGCCACCGAAAATAAGCCTTTTTAAACGCTGGTTTCCTTCTTCCTTCCTGTCTTCCTCCCGAATTTCTTCCTCTGAAAGCTATCGCTCTCCAGCCCACCGCCATCCACTTCCAGACGTGCCGCCTCGCCTCGACCCTGACGCACCCGTCTCCTGTCGCTAGGACCCACCATGCTACCCCTGCCCCGCAGTTCCCGTCGTCCGACCGCCACCGAGGTCTCCTCCCGTCACCACTTCACCACTGAGGCCTTCTCAATCAAAAGGTTAATTTTTTTGCGTATTTTATTGCATATTTTTGGCGGTTGTTATTTAATTATCGTCGAAATTAGTATATATCTGTAATTGTGTTTATTTGATTAGTGTGTGATTAATATTATCGTTTAGTTCAATTTCATAAATGTATTAGTGGTATATTTGGTTCAGTAATTAGGGACATATTGTATTTGTGGCATTACTTTCATATTAAAATGTGGTACTATTATATTATTAGTTTTATAAGTACATTATATTGGTATGTCATACAGTTGCATTATTAATATTATGTTGTACTTAGTTTGATTTGATTAATAGCATATCATTCTTTGTTTTATATATAAATAATATATTGTATAGTGGCAGCGAGATTATGCTGCTGAAATTTTCTTTGTGTTATGCTAGGTTGTGGGTTTAGAACCTATCCTTGCCTATAGATGTAGGACTGATACCCTTGACGAAGTTGAATAATGTTTTCATGATATGGTCCGGTTTAACAGTCTAAGGCATGGCTGAAAATCATGCATGGATGTACAATGGCTGGAGTAGGAATGGACGTCATTTGATGATTGGGTAGTCAAGACCAAAGATTCTGTGGACCATGTATTTTCCTTGTCATTAATCGGCACTGTTAGATGCCCTTGTAGGCGGCACAAAACAGTATATTCCTTAAAAGGAAAGAGTTAGCCTAGATCTTTGTCATTTTAGATTTATTCCAAGATATGAGGTGTGGGAACATCATGGTGAGGTAGTACCCAACCTGAATGTAGAAGAGGAGGAGAACAATGGGCTAGCGATGATGCGATGCATAAGATGGTAGATTCGCTACATCCAGAGTTAAAACTAAGCTTCGAGGATCCTGCCACACCAGAGGTTTCCAGATTTTTAAACTACTAAAAGACTTTTAAGAGCCATTGCATGAACACACAGATGTGAGTATAGTCGCTTTTGTGACCCGGCTTATGGCTATTAAGTCCAAGTATTTTTTTTCTCGAACAAATGTTACAATGATATTTTAAAGTTATTAGGAGATGTGCTGCCAAAGCCCAATAAGTTTCCTAAAGACGTGTACCATTCAAAGACAATTATCAAAGGTCTCGGTATCGATTATGAAAAGATTGATGTGTGCAAAAATAATTGTATGCTTTTCATGAAGGAGCATGTGGGAGAGAAAAGGTGTCTGAAATGTAGACAATCTAGATTTGTGGAAGTTGTTAATGATGAGGGTGACAAGGTGATGATAGATGTTGCACATAAGAAGCTTCACAAGGTGATGATAGATTTGCTTATTTTACTGTACATTATATATAAGACATGATTTTCTTGTTTTTTTACCATGTGGCTAATGGGATGACATGTCTTTCGATGGTTGAGGTCACCATAGACAGGTTAATCAAGTCTTAGGTAACCTATGTCGTCTACATAATCCTGGAATTGTAATCGACTTGAATGGTGTGGTGGTTCCTTGCACTAGCTGGTCGCGCTTCGCACTAGCTCCACATCCTACATATGGAACATCTCAGGGCATCGTCATGCACGACTTTTGGGTAAGAGTATTGTTTGAAACTAACATTTTATGATTTGTTTCATACTAACTTTATTTTCGATGTTGGAAAGAGACGCTATCGTGTGGAACCCGAGGCTCAGGAGCATGCAGACCGAGTATTAGAGAAAATGCAAAGAAGGTGTGCAAGGATGCATTTTTCAATGCTCGTCTACAGGTTGTGAACGCATACATGAAGCGCCAAGGGCATTCTATCAGCAACTTTTGACAATATTCGGATTTCTACTTGACTGTGGACCAGTACATGGAGGTAAAAATCTAATTTAGTAGCTCATTCAGATGTGAATGTAATTTTGTGCTAATGCTTAGACGCAGGTAACTCTTCCATGGATCAAACACAGGCCACAGGATTACAAGGATATGTCTGAGATATGGGCTTCGCCAAACTAGATTGAGATGTCAAACATGAATCGACATAGGCAGCACCATCAGCAGGACAGGGACGATGATGAGGTCGTAGTCAACCATACCTATGGGGCTGATGGACACATTCGGTTGGTGAAGCGAATAGTGAGTATGTAGTATTCTATTTTACTCAGAAATGGAATCGGTTTAAACTCATATATTTGCAGGAGGCTCAAACTGGAGTTGTCCAAGCCCAATTGATGTTTATAGGCGAGGGCGTAGAGCGAAAACAGTGAAATCTTTGATGAGCTATGTAGTCAAGTGGTCATTGAGCGTATGGTTAGTAGTTGTTAGGATTAATGTTTTCTAGCCATATAGCTATACATTACATGTGTGCTGAACCTTCATATTGTATTGCTGGACGGACAGGAGATGGTTAGAAAGTATGGAGAAGACTATGATTTGCGAGGAGCGCCTACCATCGACACTGAAGTTGTGCATTCTATTGGAGGAAAGGCCCATGGACGTTATGAACTTATGATTTTTCAATAATATTGAAACTATGACCGAATAGCTAATTTTCTTGTTTTTCAAGATATTCTATGTTTACTGGTGTGATCGATTCGACAGAGTTGTGGTCTCGTGGCGGCTCTTCGTCGTAGGCGGGTTGTGGTAGCAGTCATAGTCGGCGCTTGAGCATGGAGGACGCTATGAGGGAGCAGCAAGAAAGGTTTCGTGAAGAGCTGTGGCAACAACAAATGACATTCCTCCAACAACAATCAGAGTACATAGCTGCTTACAATGCACAAGCGCAACAAGCAATGAACGTGAGTGCCTTATTTACTCTCAACACAGTCGTATATTTGTCCTATAACTAATATATTGTGTTTGCAATAGTCTTGGTTTCCAGAGTAGGCACAATAGCAACCATTCGTTTTCCCTTAATTTCAGCCCTCAATGCCTCAATGGGGAATACATGCTTTGGCACCTCTACCTCAGGTGCTTCAATTTAGTTTAAAGTTGTCGTTTGTTTTAACCTTTCAAATCTTGACTAAACTTGATTTTGTAGGGATCTGGGGTTATGGGCCACAACACGCCACCACGGTGGTAACAGCACTAGGATGAGCTTATGGAGGGGAGGGAGTTACTAGAGGTGTGGTTAGTTTGACAAACAATTCATTTGAATAGTGGTCATATAAACACTATAGTTATTAATGTCTTCTTCTTTCTTTAGACTCCAAACCAGATAAACGACTTCGTTAACGACTTGTTTGCTTCTGGAGGTAGTGGTCACAACTCAAACGACCCCTATATGTGATGATTTGACTCTTGTGGTGAATTGTGAGTTTGTGTTATATTGTAATGGACTATGTGATGTATTTGTGAAGAATTGTGAACTGTGGACTCTAGTGGTATTTGGTGAACTGTGATGTATTTTTGAAGAATTGTGGTATTTTGTGTTAAATGTGTGTAGTTCTAGAATTACTGTTTCTGTCATATTACTTTGAATATATTGTTGTTAAAATTGCTGTTTTTTCATTTCTTTCACATTTTTTCTCTGAAATTGCTTATTTTCGGCGACCAAATGTGGTGCCGCCGAAAATAAGCCTGGGAAAATTTTTGCGGTCGGCTCATAAGCCGCCGAAAATAGCTTATTTTCGGTGGCCGAGCTCTTGCCGCTGAAAATCAGTAGTTATTTTTTGCTAATTTTTGGTGGCCAGGAACCACCGAAAATATACCTCAAGCCGCCGAAAATAACTTATTTTTAGTGGCAAAGGACCTATTTTCATCAGCTCCTAGCCACCGAAAATGAGCTATGTTCCTGGAGTGGCCATAGAAAAGGGAGAAGCATACCAGGACCATGTTAAACCACTTTGGCTAGCCCGCCTCATGCAGCCGTGTTGCATCTGCAGTACCTCCGGTGATGACCTACTGTAGGGAGGATGCCAGCGGTCCTCCTGTGGGGAGGGTAACAATCACGTGCCGCGATGTGCAGCTATTGCCAGAGGGCATCTTGAGAGCACCTAGAGGGGGGTGAATAGGTGATCCTGTAAAATTTCAACACTAATAGCCACAAAACTTGGTTAAGTGTTAGTGCAATAGAACCAAGTGGCTATAGAGGAGCTCTTGCGAATCACAATAGTCACAGAGAAAGGCAACACAAGAGACACAGTGGTTATCCCGTGGTTTGGCCAAGTATAACACTCGCCTACCTCCACGTTGTGGCGTCCCAATGGATGAGGGTTGCACTCAACCCCTTTCAAGTGATCCAATGATCAACTTGAATACCACGACTTTTCTTTGCTTATCTCTTTTTCCCATTTGCATGGAATCTCCACAAGTTGGAGTCTCTTGCCCTTACTACAAAGATCACAGTGAAAGCACTAGAGTAAGGATGGGAAGCAACACACACAAATCCGTAGCAATACACACGCACACAAGCCAAGACTTGAGCTCAAAAGAAGCACAACGAGTTCATAGCTAGAACGGAGCTCAAATCACTAACACAATCGATCAAGTGCGCTGAGACGGAGTGTGGAAGACTTAGAATGCTTAAAGTATGCTTGGGTGACTCCTCCATGTGCCTAGGGGGTCCCTTATATAGCCCCAAGGCAGCTAGGAGCCGTTGGAGGCATTCTTGGAAGGCTAATCTTGCCTTCTGTTGGGTGGCGCACCGGACAGTCCGGTGCACCACCAGACAGTCCCTGTAGCTGTCAGGTGCGTGATCTCCTTCCTTTTCTAGTGCATTCGGCCGTTGCAGATTTGTGGCAGTTGGAACACCGGACACTGTCCGGTGCACATCGGACAGTCCGGTGCCCCTGTCGCACGCGGATTGCACGGCCGACCATAGGCGCAGTCGACCGTTGGCTCAGCGGACAGTCCGGTGCACCGCCGGACAGTCCGGTGAATTTTAACCGTACGCCGTTGAACGTTTCCCGAGAGCGACGACTTCATCGCGGACGACTCATCGGACAGTCCGGTGCACCACCGTACAGTCTGGTGAATTATAGCCGTACGCCGCCGTCGAGTCCCGAGAGTGGCCTGTTCACCGGAGGCTAGTCTGGCGCACCGGACACTGTCCGGTGCACCCAGACCGAGCAAAACTCATTTCCAATTTGTTTTCTCCTGTTTCTAGCACTTAAACACAATACATTGGTACTCAAAACAATGTACTAAGTCTAGAAACGTACCTTGTAACATGATTTGCACTTCTTCAATCTTTGGCACAAATTGACACTTGGAGAATATGTATTGGGCACTTAATCACCAAAACACTTTAGAAATGGCCCAAGGGCACATTTCCCTTTCAATCTCCCCCTTTTTGGTGATTTATGCCAACACATCAAAAAGCAACCAAAGAAGTGCAACATCAATGCAATTGAGAACAAAAATGGTTTTGGATTCAAATTTGGCATATTTGGATCATTCTTTGCCACCACTTGGTTTGTTTTTGCAAATCAAATTCATTTTCCTATCTCTAAGTCAAACACACTTGTTTAAGCACAAAGACAGATATTCCAATGGAAAAATTGATCAAGATTCAAAAACTCCCCCCTTTTTCACATAATCATAGATTCTCCCCACAAGAGACCAAATAGCAAATGGATTAGCTACCACTTGTGAAATTTCAAAAAGAGTAGAGTTAGCACTTTTGATTTGTCAAAATACTCTTTGATTTGTCAAAATACTCTTATTTTGACAAATCAAAGAGTATTTTGACAAATCAAAAGTGCTAACTCTACACTTTTTGAAATTTCACAAGTGGTAGTTGATCCATTTGCTTTGGCCTTAATTTCTCCCCCTTTGGCATTAAGCACCAAAACAGGATCATTCTTGGCCCTTTAACCCCATTGCCTCACCAAAATTGTCAATTAAGAGCAAAAATGCAATAAGAGCATAGATATGAACTTGGAGTTAATACCGGAGTGCAGTGGAAGTCTTTGCATGGTCCAAGTTCACCTTTCCCTTTCAATTCACCTTTGAGACTAAATTAAGAACTCAAACACAAAGGTTAGTCTCAAAGGGTCAAGTTGTAGCATGCCTTCCCCTAAATAAGTGCATCACTTGCAAATGAACTTATGAGGTCCGGGGATCATGTATACAACTTGAGCACCACAAATGAACAATATAGATTGAAATGCATAAATTAACATGATCAAAGGCATAAAACACATGTATGCTCTAGATCAATCCAAGTTACGCGAATCTAAGACATTTAGCTCACTACGCAACCTGCAAAACCTTTTCTCATCTAAAGGCTTGGTGAAGATATCGGCTAGCTGGTTTTCGGTGTTAATATGGTACACCTCGATATCCCCCTTTTGCTGGTGGTCTCTCATGAACTGATGCCGGATGTCTATGTGCTTAGTGCGGCTGTGTTCAACAGGATTATCCGCCATGCGGATTGCACTCTCATTGTCACATAGGAGTGGGACTTTGCTCAGATTGTAGCCAAAGTCCCGGAGGGTTTGCCTCATCCAAAGTAGTTGCGTGCAACACTGTCCTGCGGCAACATACTCGGCCTCAGAGGTGGATAGGGCAACAGAAGTTTGTTTCTTTAAGCTCCAAGACACCAGGGACCTTCCTAGGAATTGGCACGTCCCTGATGTACTCTTCCTATCAACCTTGCACCCGGCATAATCAGAGTCTGAATATCCAATTAAGTCAAAGGTATACCCCTTTGGATACTAGATCCCAAAGCAAGGCATAGCAACTAAATATCTAAGAATCCGCTTAATGGGCACAAGGTGACATTCCCTTGGGTCAGATTGATATCTAGCACACATGCATACGCTAAACATAATATCCGGTCTACTAGCACATAAATAAAGCAAAGAACCTATCATAGACCAGTATGCCTTTTGATCAACGGACTTACCACCTTTGTTGAGGTCGACATGTCCGTTGGTTCCCATTGGTGTCTTTGCGGGCTTGGCGTCATTCATCCCGAACCGCTTGAGCAAGTCTTGTGTGTACTTCGTTCAGGAGATGAAGGTGCCGTCCTTGAGTTGCTTCACTTGGAACCCAAGGAAGTAGTTCAACTCGCCCATCATCGACATCTCAAATTTCTATGTCATCACCCTGCTAAACTCCTCACAAGACTTTTGGTTAGTAGAACCAAATATTATATCATCAACATAAATTTGGCACACAAATAGGTCACCATCACAAGTCTTAGTGAAAAGAGTTGGATCGACTTTTCCAACCTTGAAAGCATTAGCAATTAGGAAATCTCTAAGGCATTCATACCATGCTCTTGGGGCTTGCATAAGTCCATAGAGCGCCTTAGAGAGCTTACACACATGGTCGGGGTACCGTTCATCCTCAAAGCTAGGGGGTTGCTCTACGTACACCTCCTCCTTGATTGGCCCATTGAGGAAAGCGCTCTTCACATCCATTTGGAACAACCTAAAAGAGTGGTGAGCGGCATAGGCTAATAGAATGTGAATAGACTCTAGCCTAGACATAGGAGCAAAAGTTTCCTCGAAATCTAAACCTGCGACTTGGGCATAACCTTTTGCCACAAGTCGAGCCTTGTTTCTTGTCACCACCCCGTGCTCGTCTTGCTTGTTGCGGAACACCCACTTGGTTCCCACAATGTTTTGCTTGGGACATGGCACCAGGCTCCAAACTTCATTCCTCTTGAAGTTGTTGAGCTCTTCCTGCATGGCCAGCTCCCAGTCCGGATCTTGCAAGGCCTCTTCTACCCTGAAAGGCTCAATAGAAGAGACAAACGAGTAATGCTCACAAAAGTTAGCTAATCTTGAGCGAGTAGTTACTCCCTTGCTTATATCACCCAAAATCTGGTCGACGGGATGATTCATTTGAATCATCGCTCGGACTTGAGTTGGAGGGGCCCGTGGTACTTCTTCCTCCATTGCTGGGTCTTCTTGTGCTCCCCCTTGATCACACGCCTCCTCTTGAGGAACCTGTCCATCATCTTGAGTTGGGGGATGCATCGTCGTTGAGGAAGAGGGTTGACCTTGCTCTTGGTGTTCCTATGGTCACACATCTCCAATTGCCATGGTGCAAATTGCGTCCGTTGGAACATCATCTTCATCTACATCATCAAGATCAACTTGCTCTCTTGGAGAGCCATTAGTTTCATCAAATACAACATCGCTAGAGACTTCAACCAAACCCGATGATTTGTTGAAGACTCTATATGCCTTTGTATTTGAGTCATAACCTAGTAAAAACCATTCTACAGCTTTGGGAGCAAATTTGGAATTTCTACCTTTCTTTACTAGAATATAACATTTACTCCCAAATACACGAAAGTATGAAATGTTGGGTTTGTTACCGGTTAGAAGTTCATACGAGGTCTTCTTGAGGAGGCGATGAAGGTAGACCCGGTTTATGGCGTGGCAAGCTGTATTCACAGCTTCCGACCAAAACCACTCGGGCGTCTTGAATTCTCCTAAGCATCGTCCTCGCCATGTCAATAAGCGTCCTGTTCTTCCTCTCTACCACATCGTTTTGCTGTGGTGTGTAGGGAGCAGAGAACTCGTGCTTGATTCCTTCCTCCTCAAGGTACTCTTCCACTTGTAAGTTCTTGAACTCGGACCCATTGCCGCTTCTTATCTTTTTCACCTTGAGCTCAAATTTGTTTTGAGCTCTCCTTAGAAAGCGTCTTAGGGTCCCTTAGGTTTCTTATTTATCCTACAAAAAGAATACCCAAGTGAAGCGGGAAAAATCATCAACAATAACAAGACCATACTTACTTCCCCCAATGCTGAGGTAGGCGACGGGTCCGAAGAGGTCCATATGAAGTAGCTCCAGAGGTCTTGATGTGGTCATCACATTCTTGCTGTGATGAGTGCTTCCCACTTGTTTACCTGCTTGACAAGCTGCACAAGGTCTATCTTTTTCGAAAAATACATTGGTTAGACCTAACACATGTTCTCCCTTTAGAAGTTTATGAAGGTTCTTCATTCCAACATGTGCTAGACGGCGATGCCACAGCCAGCCCATGCTAGTCTTAGCAATTAAGCATGCATGTAGATCGGCCTCCTCTTTCGAAAAATAACCTAAGTAGAGTTTGCCGTCTAGTACACCCTTAAAAGCTAGTGAACCATCACTCCTTCTAAAGACAGACACATCTACATTGGTAAATAGACAATTATAACCCATATTACATAGTTGACTAACAGACAACAAGTTGTACCCGAGCGATTCAACTAAGAACACATTAGATATGGAATGCTCGGATGAAATGGCTATCTTTCCTAGTCCTTTAACCTTGCCTTGGTTCCCATCTCCAAAGATGATCGAATATTGGGAATCTTTGCTCTTGACGTAGGAGGTGAACATCTTCTTCTCCCCCGTCATGTGGTTTGTGCATCTGCTGTTGTCGGGGACCATAATTAGGGGTACCCTCAAGACGCCTAATTCTCAGCTGGTAACCCCCATCAGCATAAAGCTGCAGAGGCCTGATGGGTTTGATTAAGTCAGGGATCAGTCCATACGAGCGACTTGATCATGCCACGCCCGAGCCTAGCCTCGGGCGAGGGCAGCCGACCCTGAGATGTTTCCGTCTCGCCTGAGGCCTCCTCTTTCACGGCAGACGCATCTCCGGCTCGCCCGAGGCCATGCCTTCGATAAGAAGAAACCCTGACTAAATCACCGCGCCGACCGACCAAATCACTGGGGCCTTTAACGCAAAAGGTAAGACTGACGGGTAGCCAGGCTTGGCCGAGAGCGCCAGAGGAAGCTCTGCCCGACCCAGGGCTCGGACTCGGGCTAAGGCCCCGGAAGACGGCGAACTCCGCTCCGCCCGACCCAGGGCTCGGACTCGGGCTAAGGCCCCGGAAGACGGCGAACTCCGCTCCGCCCGACCCAGGGCTCGGACTCGGGCTAAGGCCCCGGAAGACGGCGAACTCCGCTCCGCCCGACCCAGGGCTCGGACTCGGGCTAAGGCCCCGGAAGACGGCGAACTCCGCTCCGCCCGACCCAGGGCTCGGACTCGGGCTATGGCCCCGGAAGACGGCGAACTCCGCTCCGCCCGACCCAGGGCTCGGACTCGGGCTAAGGCCCCGGAAGACGATGAACTCCGCTTCGCCCGACCCAGGGCTCGGACTCCGCCCTGACCTCTGCCGAACGACCTCCGCCTCGCCCGACCTGGGAGCTCAGGTTCGGCCTCGGCCATGCAGGACGGACTCGACCTCGGCCTCGGAGGAGCCTCCACGTCGTCCGGCCTAGGACACAAGCCCGCCACGTCAACAGGAAGCGTCATTATCACCCTACCCCGAGCCGACTCGGGCCGCAGAGAACAGGACCGACGTCCCATCTGGCCAGCTCTGCCAGATAGGCAATGATGGCGCCCCACTGGACCATGACGACGGCGGCTCCCAGCTCCCTTACGAAAGCAGGGGGACGTCAGCAAGGGCCCAACCTCTCCGACAGCTGTCCCTCCGTCCGGCTCCATCGCTTCTCCGACAGCCACGACGCCACACTAGCTGGGTGCCAAGATCTCTCCGGCTGCCACCTTGGCATGTACTTAGGGCACTAGCACTCCCCCGCTAGACACGTAGCACCTTGCTACACCCCCATTTGTACACCTAGATCCTCTCCTTACGCATATAAAAGGAAGGACCAGGGCCTTCTTAGAGAAGGTTGGCCTCGCGGGAACGAAGGGCGGGGGCAGGCGCTCTCTCGGGGCCGCTCGCTCCCCTCACCCGCGCGGACGCTTGTAACCCCCTACTGCAAGCGCACCCGACCTGGGCGCGGGATGAACACGAAGGCCGCGAGAATTCACCGACTCCCTCACGACCCGGCTCCGGCCACCTCGCTCTCGCTCTCTCTCCCCCCTTCGCGCTCGCCCACGCGCTCGACCCATCTGGGCTGGGGCACGCGGCACACTCACTCGTCGGCTCGGGGACCCCCCGGTCTCGGAACGCCGACAGTTGGCGCGCCAGGTAGGGGCCTGCTGCGTGTTGACGAGTAGTTTCCCGTCAAGCTCCAGATGGGCAGTCTCCAACGACCTCTTCAACCCGGGACGGTGCTCCGTTTCGGGAGTCTCGAGTTCATGTCCTTCGACGGCAGCTACGACATGATACTCCTTCCACCGCCGCGCGACAGCGACAATGGTGGCGGACAGCCCGCCCGCCGGCGGCGGAATCGACGACGTCTTTCCCACGTGGGGGAAGGACAACTTTCGAGTTCACCCCGTCCTCTCCCTCTTCATCGGAGGAGGAGGCGGGGGAACCAAGGCCAAGCGGGAGGCTGCGCTCAGTCGACTGTCGAGCAAATCGACATCCCCAACGCCCCAACGGAGGACGCGTCGGGCATCACCCACGCGTTTGAGGCGAAGGCGAGCGCCGCCCCCCCGCGACACGCCGATCCCGAGCAAGTGGACGACGCCAGCACGCTCACGGAGGGCCTGCAGGACGTCGCCCTCGCACCCAGGACGACAGCACGATCAGCCCCCGATGCGACTTCGCCGGTCCTCGTCGACCCAAAGGTACGGGCTGATTCCCATCCTTTGTCATTTCGACTCGGCCTCAACCCGCCTAGCAACCTCGCTGTGGCGGGCGCTCACACTGAGGCGAGTGCAACCTCTCTGGGGTTTCGTGTGCGGTCGCCTTCGGACCGATTGACGGGTGTCTCGACCTACGGACCCTCTGGGTCCGAGGAAGATGACGACCCCAGCATCTGCTGGGATTTCTCTGGATCTGGCAACCCCAGTGCCATGCGGGACTTCATGACCGCATGCAACTACTGCCTCTCCGACTGTTCCGACGGCAGCCGCAGCCTTGGCGACAAGGACTGCGGCCCGAGCCGCGAATGTTTCCATGTCGAGCTGGGGGATCCCTCCGGAGGCAGCTGTCTCGGCATGCCGGAGGATGGTGATCCCCCTAGGCCAGCGCCTCGCGCCGACATCCCGCGGGAGCTAGCTGTGGTCCCCGTTCCGGCGGGGGGTCACGACCCACAGCTCGAGCAAGTCCGCGGGGCGCAGGCCGGGCTCGATGAGGGAGCAGGAGCGCTCGAAGCAATCCGCCGGAACGTCGGGCAGGTATGGGCGGGCCAGCCCCCGGCCGGAGGAATACGTCACCTGCCCCAAGGTCTCCAGCACCGCATCGCCAACGATGCCAGGGACAGACCGCCACCCGCATCCGGCGGAACCGGTCAGGACCTGGCCGCCGCAGCGATGCTCCTCCGCGTGATGCCGGAGTCATCAACCGCCGAGGGTCGGCGAATCCAGGGAGAGCTCAAGCATCTCCTGGAAGGCGCTGTGGCCCGGCGGGCCGAGAGCTCTGCCTCCCGAAGGCAGGGGTACCCCTCGGAACCTCGTGCCGCGACTTCCCGACTCACGCGGGAAGCCTCGGTCTTCACCGGGCGCACACGCAACACCGCGCCTGCGGCCCCGGGCCACCTCGGCGTCGAGCACCCTCATCGCGATCGTCGGGCCCGCCTCGACGAGAGGGTGCGCCGAGGTTATCACCCCAGGCGTGGGGGACGCTACGACAGCGGGGAGGATCGGAGTCCCTCGCCCGAACCACCCGGCCGCAGGTCTTCAGCCGAGCCATTCGGCGGGCGCCGTTTCCGCCCCGATTCCGACCCCCGACTACTATCACAAAGTACTCGGGGGAAACGAGACCGGAATTGTGGCTTGAGGACTACCGCCTGGCCTGTCAACTGGGTGGGACGGACGACGACAACCTCATCATCCGCAACCTCCCCCTGTTCCTCTCCGACATCGCTCGCGCTTGGTTGGAGCACCTGCCTCCGGGGCAGATTTCCAACTGGGAGGATCTGGTCCAGGCTTTCGCCGGCAACTTCCAGGGCACGTACGTGCGCCCCGGGAATTCCTGGGACCTCCGAAGCTGCCGGCAGCAGCCGGGAGAGTCCCTTCGGGACTACATCCGGCGATTCTCGAAGCAGCGCACCGAGCTGCCCAACATCACCGACTCCGATGTCATCGGCGCGTTCCTCGCCGGCACCACCTGCCGTGACCTGGTGAGCAAGTTGGGTCGCAAGACCCCCACCAGGGCGAGCGAGCTGATGGACATCGCCACCAAGTTCGCCTCTGGTCAGGAGGCGGTCGAGGCCATCTTCCGAAAGGACAAGCAGCCCCAGGGCCGCCCGTCGGAAGATGCTCCTGAGGCGTCTACTCCGCTCGGCGCCAAGAAGAAAGGCAGGAGGAAGTCGCAAGCGAAACGCGACGCCCCCAGCACGGACCTTGTCGCCGCCGCCGAGTACAAGAACCCTCGGAAGCCCCCCGGAGGCGCCAACCTCTTCGACAAGGCACTTAAGGAGACGTGCCCCTACCATCAGGGGCCCGTCAAGCACACCCTCGAGGAGTGCGTCATGCTTCGGCGCCACTTCCACCGGGCCGGGCCACCCGCAGAGGGTGACAGGGCCCGCGATGACGGCAAGAAGGAAGATCACCAAGCAGGAGAGTTCCCCGAGGTCCGCGACTGCTTCATGATCTATGGAGGGCATGCGGCGAACGCCTCGGCTCGGCATCGTAAGCAGGAGCGTCGGGAGGTCTGCTCGGTGAAGGTGGCGGCGCCAGTCTACCTAGACTGGTCCGATAAGCCCATCACCTTCGACCGGGATGACCACCCCGACCACGTGCCGAGCCCAGGGAAGTACCCGCTCGTCGTCGATCCCGTCATCGGCGACGTCAGGCTCACCAAGGTCCTGATGGATGGAGGCAGCTGCCTCAACATCAACTACGCTGAGACCCTCAGGCTCCTGCGCGTCGATCTGTCATCCGTCCGAGCAGGCGCTGCGCCCTTCCACGGGATCATTCCCGGGAAGCGCGTCCAGCCCCTCGGACAGCTCGACCTTCCTGTCTGCTTCGGAACACCCTCCAACTTCCGAAGGGAGACTTTGACGTTCGAGGTGGTCGGGTTCCGAGGAACCTACCACGCAGTGTTGGGAAGGCCATGCTACGCGAAGTTCATGGCCATCCCCAACTACACCTACCTGAAGCTCAAGATGCCGGGCCCCAACGGGGTCATCACCGTCGGCCCCACGTACAAACACGCATTCGAATGCGATGTGGAGTGCGTGGAGTACGCCGAGGCCCTCGCCGAGTCCGAGGCCCTCATTGCCGACCTGGAAAGCCTCTCCCGAGAGGTGCCGGACGTGAAGCGACATTCCGGCAACTTCGAGCCAGCGGAGACGGTTAAGGCCGTCCCTTTCGACCCCAGCGGCGATACCCCCAGGCAGATCCGGATCAGTTCCGGGCTCGACCCCAAATAGGAAGCAGTACTCGTCGACTTTCCCCGCGCAAACGCCGACATCTTTGCGTGGGGTCCCTCGGACATGCCTGGCATACCGAAGGATGTCACCGAGCACTCGCCGAATATTCGGGCAGGAGCCCGACTCGTCAAACGGCCTCTGCACGGACGACGCTCGGGGGCTACGCCCTTCCCCCACTCACACACGAGAATCAGTCATCAGGGAAGGGTCGGCCTCGCCCCGGCGGAGCCCGACCCTCCCTCGGGGGCTAAAAAGGGGGAACCCCTCTCGTCGAGTTTGGATGCGCCTCTCCGCGTCGAAAAATTCTTTTTTTTTCGATCAAAAAGGGGGTTTTTGCGTTCTCCCGGATACGTCAGAAGCAGGGACCCGAGGAGCGAACTTGGGTACAAATGAGTGGCGAGACCGACTGAGCCGAGGAACACCTATGCCTCCGGGCTAGGGACACCTCACTCATCGCCTGCCACGAAAAAGGACCCAGCTCGGGAAATCACCCTGTTATGGACAAGTCGGGCCAGGCGCGCAAATTGAGAACAGAAAAAAGTATGACTTCACGCAAGAGAAATAAAGTGTTCAGGCCTCGGCGGCCGCGGCAAATCGCACATCAAACAGAAATCATCCCAACAAAAGTCAGACGTCGCCTTGGGAAGGCGCCGCGCCTTCAGCTCCACTCCCGCCGTCGGTAAGGTCCACCTCCGCTTCCGGCGGCGGCGCAGGAGGAAGAATCTCCGCCTCGAAGATGGTCGCCAGCGCCGCGCTCGGACTCGCAGCGACCGCGTCGAGTCGCTGAACTTCCGCCAGGGCGGTCTCGTCTTCGTCAGGAAGGCAGTACCCCTCACTGACCCGCTCCAGGTCCACGACGTAATGGGAAGCGAGCACGGCGAAGGCCCGCCTGACGCCGTGGTGTAGCGCCCCGCGGACTTTACCGCGCGCATAACCACCCAGGGCTTGGAGACGGCTTTGGGGGGAGCTTCCTGAAGGGACGTCGCCGGGACCAAGGGCCTGATAGGCATCCGAGACGGCCTCGGACATGGCCGCGAGATCGGCCTCCCTCTGCTCGGCAGCCCCAGCGAGCGCCTCGGCGAGCGCTTTGGCAGACTCGTCGAGGGCAGACTCGAGCTCTGCGAACGACCAGAAGATAGACCTCAAACACAAGCGGAAGAAACAGGCAAGAACGAGAACCGAGGACGGTCGAACCATACCTCCGGCTCGGACGCGCTGCTCCGAGGCCGCGACTTGGGCTGCGGTCAGATCGGCCGCGAGGGTCTTGGCCCGGCTTGCGGCCTCGGCAGCCTGGCCCCGAGATTGGTCCCGCTCCTCGGCAACCCGGACGAGCTCCGACCGCTGCCGTAGCACCTCTGTGCGCGCCGCCGCCGCCTCGGCCCTCAGGTCAGCACAGAGCAACTGGAGGTCCGCTATCTTGGCGTCCTGCTGAGAGAGGCGCGAGGTAGCCTCGGCGAGCGAAGTCCTCAGGGACCGCAGCGAGCCCCAGACATCGACCTCGCGGCGGATGAACGACGACTTGGCGGCGCTCCGGTCCGTCAGATCCTGGAAAGGAAGGCAAGGCGTCACGACGAACGCCTCGCTCGCAGAAGGGAGAAGGTATGCCTGAAACCGTTACCTGAAGGATTTTGGGGACGTCCCCGCAAAGAACCTCCAGCGATGATCGGAGCGACCCCACCGCTGCTTCCACACGATTGCGGAGCTCGTCCCAGGACCGGTCCTCCTGTTCGTCGTCAAGAACGAAGATGGGGTCCGGAGCCTCGCGGGTCCGGAATCGGAGCAACTGGCCCCGGGCCTCGGGGCTCCGCCGCGCAGCGACAAGGCTGCCGCCCACCTGGATGAACTACGCGTCCATGCCCACCTCTTCTGAAGCCCTGGGCGCCGACGCTACGGCCGTCTCGACGCCAGCAGCAACCATCTGCTCTCCGACTGGGACGGTGCCAGCTGTGGTGGCGGCAGGCGCCGGCGTGGCCGACACGGCAGGCAGGCTCGGGACCGCGTCGGCGCCGGCCGCCTCCCCGATCACGATGGCCGCCTCGGCAGAGGAGCCCGCCTCGGGACCTGCTCCCCCGGGACACGCGACGCCTGAGCCCCAGGCGGTGGGGCGCCCTGGGGAAGGGTCGACTGAGCGGCGGGGCCCGAGATGGCGCCTGCCGCCTGGACCGACGCCGTCTTAAGGGCCTTCCGGGGCGCCAGGTCGGTAGGGCCATGGCTCCGCTTACTGGAAAAAAGAAGGAAGGGAAATTCACGGCCAAGACGTATGAATGAAGCGCCGGGACGGAGACATTCCAAGGTACTTACCCGCTCCGGGCCATGATCCACTGTGCCTGGGGGGAGGTCTCTTGGCTCCCGCTCCCTGGAACCACCGCCAAGGTCCGCCTCGCCGGCAGCCCTGGAACCGCCCTCGCCTTGGGCGCCCCTGACGCCCGGGAGGCGGACTGCCCAGGCGCCGCGATGGCCACCTGAGGACCGCTCCCCCGCGCTGCCGGCGCGGGGGACGGCTCTCGAGGGACGAACCCCTCAGCCCGGCTCCCTGGAGTCGCGTCAGCTCCTCCAGCCGAAGGGTCAAGTACCCTCTCGGGTTGCCCTCGCCCCTCGGGTCGGGGATCCGGCGTCTCGGCCCCAGGAATCGACGACATCGGCCCGCTCGGGGGCTGACTTGACAACTCTCGGCCACACCCCAAGCTGGGGCTGAGGCCGAGGCGGGCGGCCATGTCATCCTCCTCCTCCTCATCGTCATTGTCGTCGTCGTCGTCGGACGTCTCCGGCGACAGCTCCCTGGGGAGTCCTTCCCTCTCCTGCTGGCGACGGCGTTTCTCCAGGGCATCCCGAGCTCGCCTCCGCTTGCGGGCCCGGGCCTTCTCCGCGTCCTTTTTCTTTTTCTCCTCCTCCGTGGCGACCCGCCGCGCTGCCCGACCCACCGCGTCCTCCGGGACCCGCAGCAAGGAGGGTTTGTGCCGCCCCACCTCCTAAAAGGAGGGGGAGGGGAAAAGAAACCCAATCATGAGAACCGGAAGCAACCCGGTATATGAGGAAGGAAGGAGCGAACACTTACCAGAACGATGCACCCCTGGTCGGGGCGCATTCGAGGTTGGGAGAAGGCGTGGGGGTCTGGCTTCCCCATCGCGGCTGACACCCGCCATTGGAGGGCGTCACGGGGAAGAGGATCAGGGGACATCCGTGACCCCTCCCAGTCGGCCTCCAGGGTCATCTCCCAAAGCGACAGCCGCCGTTCCGCCAGGGGGAGCACCCTCCGACGGTGGATGGCAGCAACCACTCCTGCGGCGGTGAGTCCTTCCTCCCGCAACGCCTTCAGGGCCTGAAGAAGGGGTTCGAGGTTCTTCTGCCTCTCGTGTGGAGTCCCGTGGCGCCAGGCGTCGGGAGCGGCGGTGACCACCCGCTGAGAGAACGGCGGGAGCAACTCTCCGTCGTTCCGGAGGTAGAACCACCGGCGCTGCCAACCCTTGTTCGAGGATGCGAGGACGGCAGGGATATACTGCAACGACCGCGACTGCCTCAACAAAAGGGTGCAGCCGCCGGCCCGCACCGCTGCACGGACCTTCCTCATCCCTGTCGGCGAGGCAAAAAGCTCGGCGAAGAAGAGATGGGTCCACAAATCCCAGTGGGGAGCGATCCCCAAATACCCCTCGCACACCGCCACGAAGATAGCGGCCTGCGCGATGGAGTTGGGGGTGAGGTTGTGCAACTCCACCCCGTAATGGAACAGGATGGCCCGCATAAAGCGGCTCATCGGCACACCAAACCCCCGCTCATGGAAGGAGATGAAGCTCACAACATACCCCGGCGGAGGGGATGGAGTGACTCCACCCGCGGGAGGAATCCATTCCGGCCGCTGCTCATCGGTGAGGGGGCGGAGCAAACCCTTGCCGACGAGGTCCTCCAGGTCACCCGCCGTCACCGTGGAGAAGGGCCACGGGTCGCGCGGCGGGATGATGGTCCCCCGGTCAGCCATCGCTGAAGCAGAAAGGGTGGCGGCGCGAAGGACAGGGGAGGGCGGTTTTCTTTTCCCTGGCTGGATCTCTCAGACTGCGAAAAAGCCTAAGAGGGAGACAAGAAGAGGAGCCGAGAACCGTCACCGGGCCCTCTCCGGGGTATATAAAGACCCAGGTGAAGACGGTTCCAACGCACCGCCCGAACCGGGCGCGGGGTTCAAAAAACGCAAAACAAAACAGTCGTTCCTCGAACGGCTCGCGCACGCAACGGCAGCCTCGCCGACCGCTCGCCCCGGCGCATTAACTCCGCGGCTCGACGAGCAGCGCTTCTAGCGGAAACAGCTGGCGACGTTTCGCCTTCGCCGAAACGGCCACACCAAAAAAGGTACGCCACGTCGTTCAAATTTCGTATCCCTTTTCCCTTTTCCTTTCTTTCTCTATCTCTTGCAACAGGGACCGGGAAAGGGGATACCCCCAAAGGGATCCTTCCCCGTGAAGGAACTAGGCTCCGAGCCTCCTTACTGATCAGGGGTTCGAAGGCTGGCCCCCCGAAGGGTTCAACAGCCGCCTCAGATCGCGTGGGCTCGACACCCACTACTGGTCAGGGGTTCGAAGGTCGGCCCCCCGAAAGGTTCCGCGACCGCCTCAGGCTACTCGGGCTCTGCGCCCATTACTGATCAGGGGTTCGAAGGCTGGCCCCCCGAAGGGTTCACAGTCGCCTCAGACACCGAGCGAGGGATGACCAGGGGTACGTTCGATACATAACCAAGGCTCGGGCTGCGCTCCCGAGGTACCCTAGGACATTTCCGAGACCAGCGGGAACGACTCTGTAACGGAATCCCATCGGAGGGAGGCAACGAGCCCTCGGACCCCGTCGCCAGGGGACCGGGTCCGGCAGATCACCCGCAGGTACTTTTGGGCGTGCCTCCGGGCCCCTAGCCGACCCCCAACGAACGGGGCACGGACGTCCACTCGGATTACCCGATTGCAGCTCACCGGAGACACCATGTTCGGTGCCCATCGAGGGTAACATGGCGCTCTCCCCCCCTCCTCCTTGCGGAAAGGCGACGTAGGGGCGTATATAAAAAGCCGAGTCTGTCCCTGATCGTCCTCTCGCTCTGTGCGGAGGCTCGGGGGCTGCTCTCGCAAACCCGGCTCCGGCCGAACCGTTGACAGCGTCAACATACCAGCCCGAGAACTTGGGCCTCGACAGTGCACCTGGGCTACGGCCTGTTCGCATGAGGGAACCGCCAGACCAGCCGAAGCATTACGCAAGGCATTAAGACCTCGAAGGAGTGAAACCACTCCTCCGAGGCCTCGGGGGCTACACCCGGCGGGTGCGCTCGCGCGCACCCACCGGAACAAAGTACAACCGAGAAAGGCTGGTCCCCTTGCAAAAAAGTGCGACAAAAGCCTCCAAGCGAGTGTTAACACTCCCTTCGAGGCTCGGGGGCTACTGTCGGGGACCATAATTAGGGGTACCCTCAAGACGCCTAATTCTCAGCTGGTAACCCCCATCAGCATAAAGCTGCAGAGGCCTGATGGGTTTGATTAAGTCAGGGATCAGTCCATACGAGTGACTTGATCACGCCATGCCCGAGCCTAGCCTCGGGCGAGGGTAGCCGACCCTGAGATGTTTCCGTCTCGCCTGAGGCCTCCTCTTTCACGGCAGACGCATCTCCGGCTCGCCCGAGGCCATGCCTTCGATAAGAAGAAACCCTGACTAAATCACCGCGCCGACCGACCAAATCACTGGGGCCTTTAACGCAAAAGGTAAGACTGACGGGTAGCCAGGCTTGGCCGAGAGCGCCAGAGGAAGCTCCGCCCGACCCAGGGCTCGGACTCGGGCTAAGGCCCCGGAAGACGGCGAACTCCGCTCCGCCCGACCCAGGGCTCGGACTCGGGCTAAGGCCCCGGAAGACGGCGAACTCCGCTCCGCCCGACCCAGGGCTCGGACTCGGGCTAAGGCCCCGGAAGACGGCGAACTCCGCTCCGCCCGACCCAGGGCTCGGACTCGGGCTAAGGCCCTGGAAGACGGCGAACTCCGCTCCGCCCGACCCAGGGCTCGGACTCGGGCTATGGCCCCGGAAGACGGCGAACTTCGCTCCGCCCGACCCAGGGCTCGGACTCGGGCTAAGGCCCCGGAAGACGATGAACTCCGCTTCGCCCGACCCAGGGCTCGGACTCCGCCCTGACCTCTGCCGAACGACCTCCGCCTCGCCCGACCCGGGAGCTCAGGTTCGGCCTCGGCCATGCAGGACGGACTCGACCTCGGCCTCGGAGGAGCCTCCACATCGTCCGGCCTAGGACACAAGCCCGCCACGTCAACAGGAAGCGTCATTATCACCCTACCCCGAGCCGACTCGGGCCGTAGAGAACAGGACCGACGTCCCATCTGGCCAGCTCTGCCAGATAGGCAATGATGGCGCCCCACTGGACCATGACGACGGCGGCTCCCAGCTCCCTTACGAAAGCAGGGGGACGTTAGCAAGGGCCCAACCTCTCCGACAGCTGTCCCTCCGTCCGGCTCCATCGCTTCTCCGACAGCCACGACGCCACACTAGCTGGGTGCCAAGATCTCTCCGGCTGCCACCTTGGCATGTACTTAGGGCACTAGCACTCCCCCGCTAGACACGTAGAACCTTGCTACACCCCCATTTGTACACCTGGATCCTCTCCTTACGCATATAAAAGGAAGGACCAGGGCCTTCTTAGAGAAGGTTGGCCTCGCGGGAACGAAGGGCGGGGGCAGGCGCTCTCTCGGGGCCGCTCGCTCCCCTCACCCGCGCGGACGCTTGTAACCCCCTACTGCAAGCGCACCCGACCTGGGCGCGGGACGAACACGAAGGCCGCGGGAATTCACCGACTCCCTCACGACCCGGCTCCAGCCACCTCGCTCTCGCTCTCTCTCCCCCCTACGCGCTCGCCCACGCGCTCGACCCATCTGGGCTGGGGCACGCGGCACACTCACTCGTCGGCTCGGGGACCCCCCGGTCTCGGAACGCCGACAGCTGTCAATAATCCAGCTTGAGCCCCCGGATGCATAAATCTGCAAGGCAATTTAGGCTTGGGTTTTAGGTACCCAACTCTTGTTGGGTCCTACAAGGTTAGTTACAATAGCTTTTGGGACCCAAATGCAAGTCTTGTCTCCCTTGCATTTGGACCCCAACTTTCTAGCAACCACTTTTTCATTTTTACATGAAAGTACAAATGTAGTGTTGCAAGCATGAAAGACAGTGGTAGGTTTATTACACACTTTCCTAGGAGCATGAGATACAAAATTTCTCCTAGGCCTACTATTAAAATTAGAACTTGAAGCAATCATAGCATGTGAATCAAAAGCATTATAACTCCTATTATAATGAGAATTTCTAGAAAATTTTATATCATTGTACATGAAAGCATGATTCTTTTGACTACTACTAGCCATAGGGGCCTTCCCTTTCTCCTTGTTGGGAATGGGAGCCCTTTGACTTGTTAAGTTCTTGGCTTCCTTTCGAAAGCCAAGTCCATCCTTAATTGAGGGATGTCCACCAACGGTGTAGGCATCCCTAGCAAATTTTAACTTATCATAGTCATTTTTGCAAGTCTTAAGTTGGGCATTAAGACTTGCCACTTCACCATTTAATTTTGTAATAGAAGTAAGGTGCTCAACACATGCATCAACATCAAAATCCTTACACCTATTACAAATGACAACATGTTCTACACAAGATCTAGTTTTATTAGCTACTTCTAGCTTAGCATTTAAATCATCATTAACGCTCTTTAAATTAGACACAGTTTCATGACAGGCAGATAATTCAGAAGACATCATTTCATTCCTTTTAATCTCTAAAGCAAGAGATTTTTGTACACTAACAAACTTATCATGCTCTTCATACAAAATATCCTCTTACTTTTCTAAGAGTCTATTCTTTTCATTTAAAGCATCAATCAATTCATTGATTTTATCTACTTTAGTTCTATCTAAACCTTTGAATAAACTTGTGTAATCTACTTCATCATCACTAGAGTCATCATCACTTGAAGTAGTATACTTAGGGGTATCTCGAGCGCTTACCTTTTTCTCCTTTGCCATGAGGCAAGTATGGCGCTCGTTGGGGAAGAGAGACGACTTGTTGAAGGCTGAGGCAGCGAGTCCTTCGTCGTCGGAGTCGGAAGAAGAGCAGTCCGAATCCCATTCTTTGCCAAGCTGCGCCTCACCCTTTGCCTTCTTGTAGGCATTCTTCTTCTCTCTCTTCCCGCTCTTTTCTTGTTCCTGGTCATTAGCATTATCGGGACAATTTGCTATAAAATGACCAGTCTTACCGCATTTAAAACAGGAGCGTTTTCCCTTTGCTTTGCTCTTGTTGGGCTGCTCCTTGCGTCCTTTTAGCGCGGTCTTAAATCGCTTGATGATGAGAGCCATCTCATCCTCGTTTAGCCCAGCAGCTTCAACTTGCGCCACCTTGCTAGGAAGCACCTCCCTGCTGCTGCTTGTTGCCTTGAGTGCAACGGGCTGGGGCTCATAGATGGGCACTGGGCCGTTCAATGCATCATCAACATATCTTGCTTCCTTGGCCATCATATGCCCGCTAACAAACTTTCCGAGTATCTCCTTGGGCGTCATCTTTGTGTACCTAGGATTTTCACGTATGAGGTTCACAAGATGAGGGTCAATAACAGTGAAAGACCTGAGCATAAGTCGGACGACGTCGTGGTTCATCCATCTCGTGCTTCCATAGCTCCTAATCTTGTTGACCAGGGTCTTGAGCCTGTTGTACGTTTGTGTTGGCTCCTCCCCCCTGATCATCGCGAACCTTCCTAGCTCGCCTTCCGCCAACTCCATTTTTGTGATCATGGTGGCGTCGTTCCCCTCATGCGATATCTTGAGGGTGTCCCATATTTGCTTGGCGTTGTCCAAGCCGCTCACCTTGTTGTATTCATCCCCGCACAACGATGCTAACAAAATAGTGGTAGCTTGTGCATTCTTATGAATTTGTTTGTTAATGAAAACAGGGTTATCCGTACTATCAAATTGCATTCCATTTTCAACTATCTGCCATATACTAGGATGGAGAGAAAATAAGTGACTACACATTTTGTGACTCCAAAAAGCGTAGTCCTCTCCATCAAAGTGTGGAGGTTTACCAAGAGGAATAGAAAGCAAATGAGCATTGGAATTGTACGGAATGCAAGAATAATCAAATGAAAAATTTGAATTAACCGGTTTCTTTTTCCCGTCGTCGTCGTCTCTTGGGGAAGAAGAAGACTCGTCGCTGTCGTAGTAGACGATCTTCTTTATGCGCCTCTTCTTCTTCCCGTCCTTCTTCTTGTGACTCAAGCCAGAATCAGTGGGCTTGTCGTCCCTTGGCTCGTTGAAGATGGACTCCTTCTCCTTATCGTTGACCACCATCCCCTTTTCCTTAGGATCCATCTCTTCAGACGATTAGTCCCTTACGTGAAGAGAACGGCTTTGATACCAATTGAGAGCACCTAGAGCGGGGGGGGGGGGGGGGGTGAATAGGTGATCCTATAAAATTTCAACACTAATAGCCACAAAACTTGGTTAAGTGTTAGTGCCATATAACTAAGTGGCTATAGAGGAGCTCTTGCGAATCACAATAGTCACAGAGAAAGACAACACAAGAGACACAATGGTTATCCCATGGTTCGGCCAAGTATAACACTCCCCTACCTCCACGTTGTGGCATCCCAATGGACGAGGGTTGCACTCAACCCCTTTCAAGTGATCCAATGATTAGCTTGAATACCACGACTTTTCTTTGCTTATCTCTTTTTCCCGTTTGCAAGGAATCTCCACAAGTTGGAGTCTCTTGCCCTTACAAGAAAGATCACAGTGAAAGCACTAGAGTAAGGATGGGAAGCAACACACAGAAATCCGCTACACACGCACACAAGCCAAGACTTGAGCTCAAAAGAAGCACAACGAGTTCACAGCTAGAACGGAGCTCAAATCACTAACACAGTTGATCAAGTGCGCGGAGACGGAGTGTGGAAGACTTAGAATGCTTAAAGTATGCTTGGGTGACTCCTCCATACGCTTAGGGGTCCCTTTTATAGCCCCAAGGCAGCTAGGAGCCGTTGGAGGCATTCTTGGAAGGCTAATATTGCCTTCTGTCAGGTGGCGCACCGGACAGTCCGGTGCGCCACCGGATAGTCCCTCTAACTGTCCGTTGCACGATCTCCTTCCTTTTCTAGCGCATCCGACCGTTGCAGATTTGTGGCAGTTGGCACACCAGACACTGTCCGGTGCACACCGGACAGTCCGGTGCCCCCTGCCGAGTATTGGTGCGCCCACGCGTCGTGCACGGATTGTGCGACCGAGCATTGGCGCTTTCGACCGTTGGCTGACCGGACAGTCCGGTACACCGCTGGACAGTCTGGTGAATTTTAGCCGTACGCCGTTGAACGTTTCCCGAGAGCGACGACTTCGCCGCGAACGACTCACCGGATAGTCTGGTGCACCACCGGACAGTCCGGTGAATTATAGCCGTACGCCGCCGTCGAGTCCCGAGAGTGGCCTATTCACCGGAGGCTGGTCTGGCACACCGGACACTGTCCGGTGCACCACTGGACAGTCCAGTGCACCCAGACCGAGCAGAGTTGGCTGTACACAGCCAACTCATTTCCAATTTGTTTTCTCCTGTTTCTAGCACTTAGACACAATACATTAGTACTCAAAACAATGTACTAAGTCTAGAAACGTACCTTGTAACATGATTTGCACTTCTTCAATCTTTGGCACAAATTTACACTTAGAGAATATGTATTGGGAACTTAATCACCAAAACACTTTAGAAATGGCCCAAGGGCACATTTCCCTTTCACATCTGATATCCTAGCCCCTGGGATGGTGATATCCTAGCCCAAGGCTTAATAGAATTAATAGAGTATCCATACCAATAAGGTGCATCTTCTTTTTTGGAAACCTATCTTGAAAGAACCTCCAAGTTAAGCATGCTTGGCTTGGAGCAATTTGGGATGGGTGATCGACCGGGAAGTTTTTCTCGGGTGCGCATGAGTGAGGACAAAGTGTGCACAAAAAGACCCATGTTGGTCTGTGGGGACAATATATGATCCTAGAGAGTAGGCAGGAGTAAGTACTGCTGGTCCAAGGATTGGACGAGGTGTTACAAGTGGTATCAAAGCCGACCCTCGCGGTTTCACAGGCGTGTGTGTGGTTAGGGGGTTCGGGTATATGGCGCATAGCGCATGTGGGCTCGGAGTGGTCACATGGCATGGCATATGACGACACTAGACACACATATGTGACTAAGAGGGGAGGTTCCTGGATTGGGGTTGACCGATAAGGACGTCAGATTTCTAAGGGGGGTGGATTGTGATATCTTAGCCCCTGGGATGGTGATATCCTGGCCCAAGGCTTAATAGAATTAATAGAGTATCTATACCAACAAGGTGCATCTTCTTTTTCGGAATCCTATCTCGAAAGAACCTCTAAGTTAAGCGTGCTTGACTTGGAGCAATTTGGGATGGGTGACCGACCGGGAAGTTTTTCTCGGGTGCGCATGAGTGAGGACAAAGTGTGCACAAAAAGACCCGTGTTGGTCTGTGGAGACAATATATGATCCTAGAGAGCTGCTAGGAGTAAGTACCATCATTCTAGGGATTGGACAGGGTGTTACAGGGCACGTTCCGATCAGATCAAAGAACTTGAGCGGCATGGTCAAGGTCATGCAGCGTGAACATGCAAGCGCTGAAAATATTAGATTGGCACAACATAGGAGGGAAAATCGGTTCAGTTGCCAAATACAATATTTGAGGTCTAGTTGTTGGAGAACATTGTTTTTCGACAATCCTAAATAGGTTAAATCAGTAAAAAAATTTAGGGCCTCAGTTTAGGATCTCTTCAAGAGTTGTTCTAAATAAGTTTGCACCAACAGTTCTGTATAAGGTGTCTTTGTTCGTAATTGTTATTAACCTTTCATGGTTGTACAAGCACGAAACGTGAGAGACAATATGCTTAGAACCATCGACAATAATTTATAGTTAGTTGCTTGTGCATCACTACAGTTTCTATATCTCTACTACCCATTAAACCAATAGTGTAGATCACAGCACTACCATGACTCCATCCTCACCAGGCTCCACCCCCGCGCCCGCGCCCTCCCTGAGCCAACTACCCCATCCGCCCCTTCCGCGGAGGGCACACACATGCTCGCTTTCATCTCATATTTTACAAAAAGATCCTTGTACTCTTTAGAATCAAACTGGCAGTCCTATAACTAAACCCCAATGTTGCGTGGCTGGGCACCAGCTGGTCCAGGTCCGTGCACCCCACCCATTGGCCTCAATCCTGAAACAAAGATCAACCACGACGCCCCATCTCCAGAATCCCCACTACTAAAACTCTATCAGTCAGTGGTCCCGACACCGTGACATGGCTGACGGCACCACCCCCATGCGCAAATCAGCCCCAGACTGGCTGAATAGCCAGATCTGGTCCATGCCTCCCCCATCCCCATGCTAAAACACCCCTCCCCGCATGACACCATCCCCCCTTCAACTGCCACCGTATCGCCTGCCCCCTCGGCTTCGCACGACGTGTCGATGAGCAGCGGCTTCATTGGTAGGCAGGCCACATTAACGTTGGACGAGCATCCCCCGTTCCCATTCCATAGCTCTTCTCCATGCACGACACCATCCCCCCTTAGTCGTCGCGCATCTCGCCTGCCCCCTCGACCTCGTGCGACGTGCTGACAAGCAGCGACTTCAACGATAGATTTGTGTGCACGTGGGGATCCTGTCTCGCCATTTTCTTGTGGACACGTGGGGCCTCACAGTTGCATGGGCGAATGCATCGATGACTCTGGTTTATTTCCAATGGCATCACCGTGCCAACGGTTTTGCACCCAAGTGTGCCCATCTACGACGGCAAATGCCACCTCTTCACCACGGTGAGTGGAACAACATCACCCTGCACTATGGTTTTCTCAAAAGATCATTTCGTTGTCTTTCCAATTCAGCGAACGATTGATGGACACTCGATTGTTGGATCTATGAAGTTCTCCTAATCTAGAAATTGATCTCGCCTTTGCAATGTAGGGATGGTGGTGATTAGGACGACAAACATGCCAAAAAGTTTTCTTGCATGCAGTATAAGGCACTACAACTTTGGTGATGCTCATAAGCTGGTCGTGGCATTACCTGCAAGGTTCGACCTCCTTTTTATCTTCTACAACCGGTAGCCACTAGTAGCAAGTCGGTTGTTTTTTCATTTTCTATGCTCTTCCTCTAACCCCCTATGCTTGTTACAAAAATATTTATAGGGAATTGTCATGTTTAACAATTTGAAATTTGTTCACTCCTATTAATCACTCATCTAAATGATGGGATTCTGTGGGGCGACAAGTGCACCATGTAGATCAGTGCATATAGCTCACCAGGTACATGCTATAGCCTGCCTAATGTTCTTATCACTATCGGACTTTGTAATGTCAAAGCGTTCTCAGTTATATGACTAGCAGTAGGGGATTTGCTGATGTGCTTACGATGCGAGCAGTTTGGATCAAAGGATGTGAGGCTTGCGTTTTAGGGGAGGTTTTTGGATTGATTGTGTCATGAGGACTACAATATTTTTTTCTTATCGTCGGATGTTGGTGTTGAAGGTCCATTTCAAGTTTGGCATTCGGGTGATTGGGATTTGGAGCTTGTAGGATAGGGGTTTTCTCTACTCGGTTTTGTGGTGTTGGATTCTGTGTTTATGGATGATGGTTGCGAAGGTCTAGATCAAATTTCACATTCAAATGACTGGGATGTGGAGCTTGTAGGATATGGATTTCGTCCTCTAGATTTTGTGCTCTTGTTTTCTGCTATTGGGATGTTGGTGGTTCAATTCAAATTTCACATTCATAACACCTGGGTTGGAGCTTCTAGGATTGGGATTTTGTCTTCTAAATTTGGTGTTATTTGTTTCTACTATTGGGACAAAGAAAATTGGACCATTCATAGGTTTATTGACGTCGATATGAACCATGCTTGGAGAAAAAAAGACAAAGCACATATATTGTCCATGCATGGACTGCAAAAATGTTGTTGTATTTGATGACATAAAATAAATCATTTCTCATCTGGTATGCCGAGGATTTATGAAGGAATACTTAATTTGGACAAAGAATGGAGAGGGTAGCTCTTCGCCTTATACAACTAGAAATCCTACGAACAATGACCACAAAATTCAGTTTGTTCACGAGACACAAAAACCTCTTCCATACAGTGAACATGTACCACCAAATATTACTGTTCATGGTTGCGCTAGAGGAAATGAACGTTATAGTACTCATGCTCTGCCAAATAATATGAATGAGGAAGATGCAGTGTTGTTAGAGGCAATATTGTGTCGTCGTACAGATCCATCGATGTTCTTCATGGGAGGTATGGAGTCCCTGATGAAGGTAACAAAAGAGCCTTTGTATGATGAGTCTAAAGGTTGTACCAAATAGTTCACGATGATGCGATCTGTGCTAAAGTTGTTGATGTTAAAAGCTAGATATGGTTTGCCTGATGCTGGCTTCGATGAGTTCTTAAGTATTATCGTAGACATGCTTCCAAAGGAGAACAAAATGCCTGCTAACACATACTATGCAAAAAACTAATCAGTCCACTCACTATGGGTGTGGAGAAGATCCACATGTGTAGAAATCACTGTATCCTTTATCGAGGTGATGATTACAAAGACTTGAGCAGAAAAAAGTAGACTATTATGCACTCAAAAAGATTCCTGCTTTGGTGATGTGGTACATCCCTATCGTCGATTGGTTGTGGTGTTGTTCGCTAAACCTGTGAATGCTAAACTTATGAGCTAGCATACTTCTGATGAGCACAAAAACGCTGGGAAGCTTCGACATCCATCCGATGGGAAGCAGTGGAAAGATTTCAATGACAACCACCGAGACTTTGTGTAATACTCACTTTGTAAGAAAATCTAAAGGAGAAAGTTATATTCCTTTGTATACATGAGTGCCATCTCTATTTATCATTTCATGTGAACACCACAATTAAACAAATAAATAAATGACAAAAGACACCCAAAAATAATACATGCGTCATGCTGGAGTTTTATTTTGTGTGCATTCTCTGACAACATAGAATAATGTGAAAAGGAAAATATGAATACCCAAATGGGAATTTGAGATCTAAAAGAAACTCTAGAATTGGAGAAAGAGAGCAATAATTATATGGAATAAATACTAAATTTAGACAAATTTATCCACACCTTGTCTAAAATGAGTCTTTAATGACAGAACAAATTGGCCATGAAGTTTGAATTTGAATGGGTATTTAAATTAGGAATTTGAAAATCAAAAAGGAAAAGTAGAAAAGAAAAGGAAAAGAAATAACCAAAATAAAAGAAAAGAGAAGCTGTTTTGGGCCGAAATTCATGTTGCCGCCCCAGTTTTCCCTCAGAGCAGCCCTCATACCCACTGTTTCTTTTATCTGTGGCTGTTTGGTGGGGTCCACAACCCAGCCTCACATTTCCTTGCTCCTGCGCATCCGTGACACGGACTAGTGGGGCCCTTTCATCAGGTGCTTCTTCTAGATGGGGACGTTGGGATCCCCCGGGTCTCTCGCTTACCCGTACTAAACGGCCGTGGACCGGCTCTACTGGGCTCGGGACCTTGTAGCTTGTATAAAAACCGAGTCACCTTTCCGCTTCCATCACCTGGCCGATCGGTGCTCTCGACCAAATCCCCTGCCATTGTCGCCATCCCTGACTGCCCTCAGATTCCACTTTGTAGACGCCAAGCTTGCCCCGCCTCTCCTCGGGGCATCCCACAGTCCTCCTGGTGGCTTCCACGGCTGGACATCTCGGGTACTTCATCACCGACGTGCAGACTCGTGTAAGGAGCTTACAAACCTATCCGCCATGTTCTTCGAATTTTTTTTTTGAGTAGCTCGGGTAGCAGTAATCCACCACAGCGCTGGCCTCGCTCTCACTACCCCTCAAGAACTGAACACATCTGCCGCTCAGTAGCTTGCGTGAAGTCGCTTTGGACCTGATCCTGGTGTGCTGCCATGGGTCTGAAACCTGTTGCCGATCTTCTATTTAATCTTCTGGCGGTGGTAGGTCCATCTGTTGAGTTCCCCTTGATGCCCTTTGTGCATAGATTCAATTGTAGTTATGGATTAGTCACTATACCTGGATTTCGTCCAACACTGGCGGTGGGCGCCGCCGTGGTCTGCTTGGCCTCGGACGCGGGGTAGAAGAGGGTCTGGATGCCGCATGATCTCCTTTGGACGGCTTAGATCAGGTGATAGGATGTCCCTTCGTTCTGTGAGATCCTGCCCATTGGCGTTGGATCCAATGGTTGCGAATAGGTCATGGTGCAGTGTTTGTGGATCGTGGATCGCGGATCCAACCGCCCAGATCGCGTACCGGTTCATTAAGCGCCTAATCTAATCTGTACCATCGGATTGAAATCCAGCGGCTCAGAAAGAACCATACCCCTTCGGCCCTGTAAAATTGCGTAAGAGACCCTAGGTTATTACAAAATAGAACCCGCCGTCCCGTGCACTGTTGGCTGTGTCTCGGGAATTTTGCAAGGTCGCCCCTGTACTTTCTGGATTTTATGTGCGCAGTCCAAACACCGAGAAAATCAGAGAAATTGAGATAGAAAATGATTTTTAATATAAAATTAATTCCAGAATCTTGTTTAAATCATAGAAAATTTATTTTAACCTATTTTTGACTCGTTCCAATTTCTATAATTTTGTACTAGTATTGTTGATCACTTAATGACTTTGTTTTAGCATGAAAACTATATTAAGCTTGACCACTTAATTATTTCCATACCAAACACTTAAAACCTTCGGAAATTCATAACTCACAATCCGTAACTCCGATTTTAGTGGTTCTCGTTCCCACGATCTCGTAGCTTCGTGTAGATCATTATTATTTGTTTTGTACTTATGTTTGGTGTGATGTTAATTTTGTCTATACAATGTTTGTTTGTATTGCTACGACTAGCAGCGAGGTTTCGAGTCACCTGAAGATCACCCTGGTAACTGGATTCTCAAGTGCCAGGCAAGTTGTGCCCTTGATCACTTACTTTTCCCAGCCATGTTCTTATTAATTTTAATGATCTGCATAGGATAATTTTGATGGGATCCTTTATGTTACCCCAGTTTTGATTACCTCTATACCTTGTTCACCCTGATACATTTTTGGGTAGTACTTGCTATTGCTTTATGTGGATTGGGTATGGAGATACACTACTCATGATTATTCTGTTATTATCTTGTTATTATTGCTGTTCATGTTAAGATCATTAAATTAATGGGAACATGGAGCGACCACCCAGGAAAACAGTGCTACCACAAGGGTTTAATGGGACGCCCTTGGCTGATTAACTAGGAAAGCTAGGGGAGGGCTACCTTACCCGAAAGGGGCAAGGGCAGTAGGGGAGTGGTCAGTGTAGGGAGGTCCCTGGTTGATTTTGCTGCGATGGCGGTCAGCCAGGAACCCTGCACTGGAGCTTCCTATAAACTGTAGCGGGTAGTCTGAAGCTAGTGGAACTTTGTAAAGGCCTCGTAGTGTTACCCTGCCTCGCCTCCTCGGTAGAGGTGTATGGGATTGGCCATCTCTTAGCAGATGGGTAACATGACTTGTGGGTAAAGATGCGCAACCTCTGCAGAGTGTAAAACTAGTATACTAGTCGTGCTCACGGTCAAGAGCGGCTCGGACCCTCACATGATTAATTATGGAACTTAAATTCAATTTGACATTTGCATTGCATTTGGGATTATTTCACTATTACTGTTCCTTATTATTATTAAGGTTTGGTATTTACTTGCACTTAGTAACTGCTAATAAAATTTTGACCAACTTATAAAAGCAATGCTCAGCCTCAGGCTTTACTTCATTGATTAGCCTTACACTTTATGGACTCCCACCTTTGGTGAGTTCATGTCACATTATTCCCCACAACTTGTTGAGCTATGATCATGTGTGAGCTCACCCTTGCTGTCTCACACCCCCCCCCCACAGGAGAAGAGCAGGTGGTTGAAGAGGAGCCGCCTAGCACTGAGGAGTTCGATCTGATCTAGGTGGCGTTTCTCAGTTGACATTGGCGCCGACGATCCTTAGTTCGTTTTATGGTTATACTTTTATTTTGTAATAAGTCTTCCGCTATGTAATAAATACTCTGATGTTTTATGGCATTTATCTCTATACACTCTGTTATTATATATGTTGTCTTCTTGGCGCATGTATGAGATGCACCCGGCTTTGTCCTTTAAAACCGGGTGTTACAGAAGTGGTATCAGAGGAAATGTTGACTGTAGGACGAAACCTAGATAGAAATGGACAAAACCATTACCTACTTACCTCACTCTGATTCTTCCTATACTTATCTTGATCCTGTCTCACCTTCTACTGTTCTACTCTGATCATTCTTATCTTTTCTACTCTTAGACAAGATGGATTTCACACCTTGGAATCCCTACCCCTATGACATTTTTAAGAGATAGGAAGCCTAAGACAAAATTAAAACTATTTTCTCTATTAAAAATATTGGTTGATTGTTCTGATGATCAATGTATGATTTGCTTCTTTGATTGATTGAAATATTATATGGACATCTTAGCATGTGCCAGCATAAGGTAATAAATTAGCTATGGTAGGTAAAACGTTAAACTGTTTAGCTAATAAATCCCCCAAAGTAACATGATTGTAATTACTGCCTTGTCTACTGCTCTCTCTTACCATATGTATCTAACTCAGATGGTTAATACCAGGAAAGGAAAGATTATCACGCAACAGCAAACAGAAATGAATCCTCCAAATCCCCCACCTGTTGAAACCGAGCAAGTGGTCGCAACCCAAAGGCTGGTAATACAACAATTGAGAGACATGGTGACCGAAATGCAAAACCAGATAAGACAAGAACGCGAGGAAATATGTCAGGCCCGTCTGGAGATACATCAAGAAATAAGGCAATCACGGTTGGAGAGACAACAACAACCACCACCTCCACCACCACTAGCTTCACCAAGCTACATAAACATATATATAAATTACTACTATTTGTAAGATCTACATGTTCCTTTAGTTAGTATTCGGTATGATACTATTTTAGGAGGAATAAAAAGGTCTATTTGACCCCATGTGTCGCTAATAAAATTATGCATCATGCTGAGATTTTGGTTTGTGCATATGTGTTGGACAATATGAGAAAGCTCATGAGAGTAATTACACCTAAAGGGCCTGTGGAGGCGAATCAAATGACACGTAGATTGACATTAACCATTATGGGTAGAGAATTTGGAGCTACTGCTATAATATTGGAGTCAAGCAGTATAGATTTGATCCTTGGTATGTCACGGTTAGGAAAGGTAAAGACAGTTTATACACTCTGCTAAAGGAACCGTAGGACTCACCAGTTCTAAAGGACAAAGTTTTGAAGTTGAAGTTGCAGTAACTACCACCATCAGACTAGTGGCATTCTTAGTAGATGAGAAGTTTGTGGGTGGCAACATCCACGCAGTTAGAGATTTTTCCGGAAGTCTTTCCAGAGGAGTTACCAGGGATGCCACCTGATAGAGAAGTTGAGTTTGTTATTGATCTCTTACCTGGAACTACTTCTACTCCCAAACAGTCATACATGATGTCTGTAGAAGAGTTAAAAGAACTTAAGAAGCGGTTAACAGAGTTACAAGAGGCTGGGTACATTCGTCCAAGTTGTTCACCTTGTGGAGCGCCAGTTCAATTCGTACAGAAGAAAGATGGATCGCAAGAGATGTGCGTGGATTATAGATCCCTTAATGATGTTACTGTGAGGAACAAGTGTCCATTACCCCGCATTGAGGATTTATTTAATCGGATGAGAAGTGCAAGCATATTCTCGAAGATTGATCTCCGATCGGGTTACCATCAAATGAAGATTAGGCCATCAGATATTCCCAAGACAGATTTCTCGACTCGATATGGATTATATGAGTTCACCGTTATGTCATTTGGATAACTAATGCACCAGCCTATTTTATGGATCTGAGGAATAAGGTGTTCATGATTTGGACAGATTCGTCGTGGTTTTCATCGACGATACTCTTATTTATTCTAAGAGTGATAGTAATCATGAGGAACATCTGAGATTGATGCTACAGAAGCGACGAGATTTCTGGATTGGTGAGGTGCCATTTCTTGGACATATCATTTTTAATGGAGGAATATTAGTGGATCCTGCTAAAGTCAAGGAGATAGTGGCGTGGAGCATACCCACTACAGTTATGGAGGTCCGGAGTTTCTTGGGACTTGCAGGATATTATCGAAGATTTACTGAAGGATTTTCTAAGATTGCTAAGTCTATCACCTCACTTCTGGAGAAGGAAGAGAGTTTAAGTGGGATGAGAAGTGCCAAGATAGCTTTGATCAATTAAAGAAGAGATTGATGTCGCCACCAGTGTTGATTATGCCAGACCTATAGAAAGGATTTGATATTTATTGTGATGCAGGTGGCCAAGGATTGGGATGTGTGCTCATGCAAGAAGGACATGTGATCGCCTATGCATCTCGTCAGTTGCGGAAACATGAGTTGAACTACCCCACTCATGACTTAAAATTGGCAGCCGTTGTGCATGCGCTTAAGATTTGGAGACATTATATTATAGGAAACAAGTGTCAAGTATGCATGGATCATAAGAGTTTGAAGTACATATTCACTCAGAAGGATCTCAACCTTAGGCAACGCCGTTGGTTGGAGCTTATTAAGGATTATGATTTGGAGACTCACTATCACCCGAGCAAGGCAAATTTGGTTGCAGATAGCTTGAGTCGAAAGGAGCATGTTCATTTAGCTATTGTTGCCCAGCTACCCGATGAGATTGTTGAGGATTTCAGGAGACTTAACCTGGGGATAGTTGCTCACACTGAAGGAGTAACTATTGATGTGGAATCTACTTTGGAACAAGAGATCCGCAAAGGACAAATTGGTGATACTAAAATACAAGAGATCAAGGATCTGATTATTGAGGGTCGAGGTTTGGAATTCACAGAGGATGAGTAAGGCACAATATGGTTCAAGGATCGGATATGAGTTCCCAAGATTGAAAGCCTTCGTGAGACTATTTTAAAGGAGGCCCATGACTTGGATTATTCTATTCATCCTGGTAGTACCAAGATGTATCAGGATTTGAAGCGGAAGTATTGGTGGTATGGATTGAAGAGAGATGTGGTTGCACATGTGGCTATGTGCGATGTGTGTCAAAGAGTTAAGACTGAACACCAGAGGCCAGCTGGACTAATTCATCCACTGAAGATACCCGAGTGGAAGTGGGAAAAGATTGTTATGGACTTCGTTGTTGGATTGCCTCGCACCTCGAAAGGATACGATTCTATATGGGTTATTGTGGATAGACTGACCCAGGTGGCTCATTTCATTCCGGTCAAGACTATTTATAAGGTATCACAATTGGCTAAGTTATACATGTCTCGGATCGTGTCTCTACACGATGTACCAAAGAAGATCATTTTGGATAGAGGATCACAGTTTATCCCTAGATTTTGGAAAAGTTTTCATGAGAATATGGATACGAAGTTGAATTTTTGGTTTGGCCTACCATCCTCAGACTAATGGACAGACTAAAAGGACTAATCAAGTATTGGAAGACATGTTGAGAGCTTGTGCCCTTTAACATGGTAGTAGTTGGGACAAGAGTCTACCTTATGCTGAGTTCTCACATAATAATAGTTACCAGGCCAGTTTGAAGATGTCGTCGTTCGAGACTCTGTATGACAGGAAATGCAGGACCCCTCTATTTTGGACCAGACTAGAGGAAGACAGTTCTTTGGGCCTGGACTGATTCAAGAAGCAGAAGAACAAGTCCATATAATTTGAGAGAATTTGAGGGTAGCTCTGACCAGGCAAAAGAGCTACGCAGATAATAGAAGAAGACCACTGGAATTTGAGGAAGGGGATCTTGTGTACCTCAAGGTGTCACCACTTCGTGGAATGAGGAGATTTAAAGTCAAGGGCAAATTGTCCCCTCACTTTATTGGACCATTCTGAGTGTCTAGGCAAGTTGGAGAGATGGCCTATCAACTCGAGCTACCTGATAATCTATCTTATGTGCATTCCATGTGTCTCAACTTAATAAGTGTCTCCGTGTCCCTGAGAAACAGTTACCAATAAAAGAGCTCGGTGTTCAGGGAGATTTGACTTACACGGAGTATACTATCAAGATTCTTGATACATTGCCTCGAGTTACAAGGAATAAAGTGACAAAGATGTGCAAAGTGCAATGGAGTCACCACGGAGGAGACGAAGCTACATGGGAAAGAGAAGAAGAGCTTCGCATAGATTTTTCCCATCCTTTCCCTAGTCCTTCCTAAATCTCGAGGACGAGATTCTTGTTAAGGGGGGGTAGGATTTGTAATACTCACTTTGTAAGAAAATCTAAAGGAGAAAGTTATATTCCTTTGTATACATGAGTGCCATCTCTATTTATCATTTCATGTGAACACCACAATTAAACAAATAAATAAATGACAAAAGACACCCAAAAATAATACATGCGTCATGCTGGAGTTTTATTTTGTGTGCATTCTCTGACAACATAGAATAATGTGAAAAGGAAAATATGAATACCCAAATGGGAATTTGAGATCTAAAAGAAACTCTAGAATTGGAGAAAGAGAGCAATAATTATATGGAATAAATACTAAATTTAGACAAATTTATCCACACCTTGTCTAAAATGAGTCTTTAATGACAGAACAAATTGGCCATGAAGTTTGAATTTGAATGGGTATTTAAATTAGGAATTTGAAAATCAAAAAGGAAAAGTAGAAAAGAAAAGGAAAAGAAATAACCAAAATAAAAGAAAAGAGAAGCTATTTTGGGCCGAAATTCATGTTGCCGGCCCAGTTTTCCCTCAGAGCAGCCCTCATACCCACGGTTTCTTTTATCTGTGGCTGTCTGGTGGGGTCCACAACCCAGCCTCACATTTCCTTGCTCTTGCGCATCCGTGACACGGACTAGTGGGGCCCTTTCATCAGGTGCTTCTTCTAGATGGGGACGTTGGGATCCCCCGGGTCTCTCGCTTACCCGTACTAAACGGCCGTGGACCGGCTCTACTGGGCTCGGGACCTTGTAGCTTGTATAAAAACCGAGTCACCTTTCCGCTTCCATCACCTGGCCGATCGGTGCTCTCGACCAAATCCCCTGCCATTGTCGCCATCCCTGACTGCCCTCAGATTCCACTTTGTAGACGCCAAGCTTGCCCCGCCTCTCCTCGGGGCATCCCACAGTCCTCCTGGTGGCTTCCACGGCTGGACATCTCGGGTACTTCATCACCGACATGCAGACTCGTGTAAGGAGCTTACAAACCTATCCGCCATGTTCTTCGAATTTTTTTTTTGAGTAGCTCGGGTAGCAGTAATCCACCACGGCGCTGGCCTCGCTCTCACTACCCCTCAAGAACTGAACACATCCGCCGCTCAGTAGCTTGCGTGAAGTCGCTTTGGACCTGATCCTGGTGTGCTGCCATGGGTCTGAAACCTGTTGCCGATCTTCTATTTAATCTTCTGGCGGTGGTAGGTCCATCTGTTGAGTTCCCCTTGATGCCCTTTGTGCATAGATTCAATTGTAGTTATGGATTAGTCACTATACCTGGATTTCGTCCAACACTGGCGGTGGGCGCCGCCGTGGTCTGCTTGGCCTCGGACGCAGGGTAGAAGAGGGTCTGGATGCCGCATGATCTCCTTTGGACGGCTTAGATCAGGTGATAGGATGTCCCTTCGTTCTGTGAGATCCTGGCCGTTGGCGTTGGATCCAATGGTTGCGAATAGGTCATGGTGCAGTGTTTGTGGATCGTGGATCACGGATCCAACCGCCCAGATCGCGTACCGGTTCATTAAGCGCCTAATCTAATCTGTACCATCGGATTGAAATCCAGCGGCTCAGAAAGAACCATACCCCTTCGGCCCTGTAAAATTGCGTAAGAGACCCTAGGTTATTACAAAATAGAACCCGCCGTCCCGTGCACTGTTGGCTGTGTCTCGGGAATTTTGCAAGGTCGCCCCTGTACTTTCTGGATTTTATGTGCGCAGTCCAAACACCGAGAAAATCAGAGAAATTGAGATAGAAAATGATTTTTAATATAAAATTAATTCCAGAATCTTGTTTAAATCATAGAAAATTTATTTTAACCTATTTTTGACTCGTTCCAATTTCTATAATTTTGTACTAGTATTGTTGATCACTTAATGACTTTGTTTTAGCATGAAAACTATATTAAGCTTGACCACTTAATTATTTCCATACCAAACACTTAAAACCTTCGGAAATTCATAACTCACAATCCGTAACTCCGATTTTAGTGGTTCTCGTTCCCACGATCTCGTAGCTTCGCGTAGATCATTATTATTCGTTTTGTACTTATGTTTGGTGTGATGTTAATTTTGTCTATACAATGTTTGTTTGTATTGCTATGACTAGCAGCGAGGTTTCGAGTCACCTGAAGATCACCCTGGTAACTGGATTCTCAAGTGCCAGGCAAGTTGTGCCCTTGATCACTTACTTTTCCCAGCCATGTTCTTATTAATTTTAATGATCTGCATAGGATAATTTTGATGGGATCCTTTATGTTACCCCAGTTTTGATTACCTCTATACCTTGTTCACCCTGATACATTTTTGGGTAGTACTTGCTATTGCTTTATGTGGATTGGGTATGGAGATACACTACTCATGATTATTCTGTTATTATCTTGTTATTATTGCTGTTCATGTTAAGATCATTAAATTAATGGGAACATGGAGCGACCACCCGGGAAAACAGTGCTACCACAAGGGTTTAATGGGATGCCCTTGGCTGATTAACTAGGAAAGCTAGGGGAGGGCTACCTTACCCGAAAGGGGCAAGGGCAGTAGGGGAGTGGTCAGTGTAGGGAGGTCCCTGGTTGATTTTGCTGCGATGGCGGTCAGCCAGGAACCCTGCACTGGAGCTTCCTATAAACTGTAGCGGGTAGTCTGAAGCTAGTGGAACTTTGTAAAGGCCTCGTAGTGTTACCCTGCCTCGCCTCCTCGGTAGAGGTGTATGGGATTGGCCATCTCTTGGCAGATGGGTAACATGACTTGTGGGTAAAGATGCGCAACCTCTGCAGAGTGTAAAACTAGTATACTAGCCGTGCTCACGGTCAAGAGCGGCTCGGACCCTCACATGATTAATTATGGAACTTAAATTCAATTTGACATTTGCATTGCATTTGGGATTATTTCACTATTACTGTTCCTTATTATTATTAAGGTTTGGTATTTACTTGCACTTAGTAACTGCTAATAAAATTTTGACCAACTTATAAAAGCAATGCTCAGCCTCAGCCTTTACTTCATTGATTAGCCTTACACTTTATGGACTCCCACCTTTGGTGAGTTCATGTCACATTATTCCCCACAACTTGTTGAGCTATGATCATGTGTGAGCTCACCCTTGCTGTCTCACACCCCCCCACAGGAGAAGAGCAGGTGGTTGAAGAGGAGCCGCCTAGCACTGAGGAGTTCGATCTGATCTAGGTGGCGTTTCTCAGTTGACATTGGCGCCGACGATCCTTAGTTCGTTTTATGGTTATACTTTTATTTTGTAATAAGTCTTCCGCTATGTAATAAATACTCTGATGTTTTATGGCATTTATCTCTATACACTCTGTTATTATATATGTTGTCTTCTTGGCGCATGTATGAGATGCACCCGGCTTTGTCCTTTAAAACCGGGTGTTACACTTTGCTGATGAACCAAGAAATATTAGGTTCGCACTGAGTACTAATGGAATGAATCCATTTGCTAAGATGAGCAGCAAGCATAGCATATGGCCGGTGATCCTCACCATCTACAACTTTTCTCCATGGTTGATGCAGAAACAAAAGTATACTAAAAATTAACATATAAAAATTATACTTAATAATATATAAAAAGAATGGTAAATTTAATATATAAAATGTATACTAAATAATATATAAAAAGTATATTAAATGTAATATATAAAAAGTATACTAAATAATATATAAAATATGATACAATTTTTAACATATATAGTGGAATGTAATTAATAATGTATACAAAAAGTGATTAAAAAGGCTTATACCAGGTTTTGAACCTAACACCACAGGCAAAAAAGACCAAAACAAATTGCACCGACCACTCTAACCGTTCAAAAGTTCAAACAAAGGCTGCAACGTAATTATTATAATGTATATTATTTCTACCAGCAACCACCAGTTGAAGAGAACCATTAGTAGAAATGGCTCCTACATATACACGGACGCGTAGAGGCCAAAAAATTTGCAAGTCCTTTACACCCTCATATTCATTTGTATGCCATCATGCTACCCAAAATTTTCGCGTCGCCACCCTTTCATCTTCTCCATTGGCCGTCCACCGCCACTATTCACACTGTAGTCCCCACCCCTTAGGTACGCCCCCCTCTTTCTCTCCCTTTCCACCTCTGCTGCCGCCGTGCGACCCTCGCTGCCACTACTGTGCACATGCCTTGCACCGCTTCCTACAAAGAGAGAGAGAGAGAGAGGGTGAGGAGAGGTAGAGAGAGAGCAGAGGGAAGAGAAAGGAGGGAGTGGGGGAGAGTGGAGGGAGAGGGAGAGAGGAGGGAGAGGGGGAGAGGAGCGAGGGAGGGAGAGAGAGGGGAGTGAGAGAGCGAGAGAGGAGGGAGAGATAAAAGTTTATAAAAATGATTAGCTACAAATTTTTTCAAAATTTGTTCTTATGTGTGATAATGTGATAATGAGAGAGATAAAGATAGAGAGAGAGGAGGGAAGAGAAAGAGGGGTAGAGAGGAGGGAGAGGGAGAGAGGAGAGGAGAGGGAGAGGGAGAGAGAGAGGAGAGGGAGAGGGAAGAGAGAGGAGAGGGAGAGGGAAGAGAGAGGAGAGAGATAGAGAGTGTTAGGGGGTCTTCTTCTCCGCCGAAGGTCCTCAAGGCAAAGGTATCACTGGCAAAGTGATGTTGAGGATCCTCTCTGCCGAAGGTCCTCAAGACAAAGATACTATCTGAGAGCTATAATGACGAATACAGAAGCTACCACCGAAGGACGACAGCTTCGGCTTAAGGTGGCGACGAAGCTCAAGCATGACGCTGAACCGAAGAGGAAAATACCAGTTAACCCCTGATGACTTATGTTACGATTGTGTATGCAAATTGAGGTCACAAATGTATTTTCACCCGGGCTGCATCCCATGCCTATAAATAGGTGAACAGTACCCCCGTACTTTTCACGTTGGATTGTAATTGCTCTCGAGCCAACACCTTCGAACAAGCTGAAGGTATCAATGTAATATAAATTATATTAATGTTCATGTGTATACCATGAAATACATATATGAATGAATGGATTACATATATTATCTCTATGTATTCTTATTTTCATAAATAATGATGGTGCGTCCTTTATGACCTTTGTCTGAAGATCATTATGTCCAAAAGGAGATAATGCTTCAGAGGATGAAGGCTCTTAATCTTTAACAATTGTGTTGCCTTGTTCTTGATTCACAACATTTAAGAACAAGTGACCAACATTGGCGCCCACCTCAGGTGAACTCACTTCTACGACCACAACAATGGCTTCACAAGGTGACCAAGCCGTGACACCTTCGGCTACGAAGCTAGTGCTTCCAATCACAGGCGTCTCAAGTTTTCAACCAGCAATAAGAAGTAGAAGAAGGAAGCACAGAGAAGGGTACAACATGTTGGAGTGCAAGGACCCTTCATCAAATCCAAGTGGTCTCATGTACCAATCACATTCTCTCAGGAAGACCTTCAGCTCAAGAACTACCCCCATAATGATGCAATTGTGGCAGAACCGCCCGAATTATTCCAACTTAAGTGCCTAAGTCCCGCCTTAGAGGCTAGACCACACATAAATGGGAATAACCCGTCAATCCCTCGGATCTAGTCCGACGAGGCCACTGACAGGATCAAGTACCACAGTCTCACTCGATGGTGAGTCACAGAGCAAATACAATAAGGCAGAAAACCATACAATAAGGAGTACTAAACTATTACATCATCATCGGAGTTTTTGCAAAAGTAGTCATTACTGTTCGAAGTGCAGCAGAATGAAACTAATGGTAAATAAACAGAGAGATGGGGAAGCCTGTCCCATCACTCCTCACGCTCCTCCTCAGCCGAGGCAGGATCCCACTCGACTGTCCAACCTGGTGGCAAGATGGACGGCCAAGTCACTCCAGCAACCATGTCCTCCAGAGAACCTGTAAAAAATTATGCCACAAGCAAGGCTGAGTATACTAATACTCAGCTAGACTTACCCGGTGTGAGGAGTCTACTCCTCTACCTCTAGACATGCAGCTGTTTGGCTGAGGGGTTTGGTTGCCAAAAGCACTAGCTGAGTCTATAAATCAAGTTTTAGCTTTTTCAAGTTTTAGTGTGACTCCCTTAAGACTAAATGTATACCTATCTAATCATACATGGTATCAAACATTTAGCAATCAACAACTTTTGCCAAGTCACCACATTTCCACTTGTTACTCAATGTAGCAGCATGGATCAAGCAGTCTCATTAGCTGCGAGAAGCAGACGATTCGAATCGAGTTTTTATCCTTGCAAGGTAAACCTAAACACACAACATGGCGAGGCACTCCGTCCCCACACACATCAACCGTCCCCATCGATTCCCCGTCAGCAGATCAGGGCTCACCACCTTGGCGTACAATGTCTCACTGACCCCGACTGTCGTCGTGCAGTGACCGCACTTGTACCCACCATAACCAGAATGGGAGACCTCGTCTCAAGTCGCGTGAGGAGATATGTCCACTGCCAGGTTCACTCAGGTACTAGGCTTACCGATTTACCATATTTCTCGGCATGTGCTTAGTACGTTCAAACGCTTGACACACGGTACCACACCTTAATCCTTATTCAAATTTTTATCCTGTGGACAACCAATCCCCATGGATTGTTGTACACAACCAACATCATTATGATAAGAAAGTGGATACAACCAGTTTCCTGACCTCGCGCGAGTGCTAGAAAAATCAATCGACTTCTATCGAAACCCCTGATTAATAAAGCAGCTACTCGGCTTAGCATACTAGTATTCATCTCAATGGGATTCCTGAGATCATGCAACTAGGGTTTCAAACAATTCCTACACTTAAGTGCACAATACAAGCCTACAAACATTAAGTGTAGTAAAATATCGTATAGAACAGGTTATGCATAAAACCGGGGCTTGCCTTCCAAAGCTGGGGCAGGCAGATCCTCTGGTGCAGGCTCTGGTGCTGGATCCGGGGCTACCTCCTGAGCAACACCTTGCTCCGGCACGAGGACGTACTCTCCTTCAGCGAGATTGCAATCTATCGAATGCAATGAATAAGAATATGCATGTTATGGTTATGCATGATTTAACAACATTATGCTAAGGAAAGAAGAACTAAGTTAGTTAGCAACTTAGGGTTTCTTGGTCATATGTGGCTTCTAATGGTTTATGCTTATCACTCTATGTTTAGGTGTTGTGGAGAATAGGCATAGTGGATTTGTATTTTTCCCTTACACATTTCAGTGGGCAACTTAAAAAAGGTTTTGCTAGTTGGGGTTAGGGTGACACAAGTTTCATTATCAATTTCCCCTTTTCATTTCTAATTATGAATTCTAGTGTGGGTTGAACGACAACAGTGGTTTATCTTCTTCCAAAAATTCTATACAAATTACAGTGGGTTACTAGTTATTACTGTAATTTGTCCTGTAAATTTGAGGTGGTTATTAATTCAGATACTACTTGTGCAAAATTAACAAGGATAAGTTTTATAAGGGCACTTTACACTATAGCTTTGATTGATTTGAGGTTTCTGTACCAAATTTTATTTTTGCCCAGACACATAGGTGATATTAGGCCTTTGTGTTAAAAATCACAGAAAAAGTCATACTGGAATTTGGTTGTGAATTTCTAAAGTTTTATGCCAAAAGGTGCTTATAACTAACTTGTTATTTGAAAAATATCAACCAACAAATTTCATATTTTTCCTATGTTCCTAATAACAAAACATTAGTTATCCCAAGGTTTGGGGTGTTTTCTCCTTGGGGTTATTTTTCTAGGGTTTTTCTAAGTTTTCCTTGTTTTCTTAAAATAAAAGGTATCCCAATTATTTTACACTATACCAGGGTATAATAAATTTTTCTAGTGAACTATACTGCATAAGTAGACTAACAAAAATATGGGTGCTCCCTGGTTCTTTATTTAAATCTCCATTAATATTTTCTCTAACTTTAGGCTAAAAATGATTCAAATGGTAAACTCTACCTTAACTGGGTGTACAGAGGGGTTTATTATTTTTAAACAGGTTAGGAAGTGATTAGGTACTTCTTCAAATTTTCTTAACCTCAGTCTAATAGTGCAACTATTTTTCCTCCTATTATTTAGCTTTTGGCCAAAACAATATTTAATTCCAAACCTTAAATTCCTTTGCAATACTAAGAGGATTTTGTATTTTTCCTAAGTAGTTCTCATTATTTAGAATCAGGCAAAATTTGTTTGACCAAATTTGGTTGAATAAAACTGAAGTTATAAATTTTGCCAGCTCTGCCTGTATTTAGATTAGAAATATTAAAAAGGTTTCCTGGAAAACCAGTTTACACCGAAGTCCTCGGGTTCTTTCCAAACTAATCCTCTCAGTTATACCCCTGAGCTACTATTCCCCTGAGTCACTGACAATGCGCAAAACCCCCTAGCCTTTTCTTCTTCTTCCCCGCGGTCCCTCCCTAGGTTTAAACAGTACCCACGGAAATGAAAAGGGCGGCGCGGCTTACCGGCGGCGAGAGAGGTCCGGCGAGGGGCGGGGTTGGCTCCGGGAGGTCCTGGCGGTCACAACGGTGTACGGCTCGACGGCGGAGGTGGCCGGAATCGTCCGGTGCACTTGCGCAGGCGGGGGATCTCGTCGGCGGCGGGTGTTCTGGCTAAACCACGACGATCTAGTGCAATCAAATGGCACGATGAGCTTCACGGGGTGACGTAGAGGCTATGTGCACAAGGAATCAAAGAATGGGACAGAGGATTACCCGGTCTACGTTCACCGGCGGTCAGGCGAAGTCCAGCGACCGTGGACTGGCTTCTCCGGCGAAGCAAACTCCGATTCCTTGCTCGGGGAGCTTCACCGAGGCATGCACAACCTATTCCAAGGGTTGGACGGGGTTGGGAAGGGCTCGGTTGGCCGGTCTACGGTGGCGGTGGATCGGGTGGCCGCGGGCACGCCGTTTGCAGGGCAACGCCGGTGGTTTTCTGGCTCCGGTGAGGTCGAGCGTGCGCGGATGAGTATGGTCGACGCCTGAGGGGGCTTTATAGGCGCGGGCGCGAGTAGGGGACACAGGCACGGCTCAGCGCGGCGCGGGGCGCGCGGGGTCGGGCGCGGGCGTGCTCTGGCGCGCGCAGAGCGCGTCGAACACGTGGAGGTGTTCTTCTGCCCATGTTCAAAAGCTTGCTAAGATCGCATACGTGCGAATCTTGGCAAAAATCCGGCGCAGACCTCTTCCTGGCACCTATGGCTATCTCTTGTATGTGAGTTCCAAGGGAAGATAAGCCCTAGGTCAGAAGATATGCGGACGCCAAATCTGGCTTGTCTCCCTGTCTGCTGCGCGACAAAAATGATGCCAAGACATGTCAAACGTCGAGGGCTCGGTCTCAACTTTCTCCAGGGGGTGCCTTAGGTGGTATGCCACATTTTTGGTATACAACTCAAGTGGTTTTGGTGCCATCATCAAGGTGAACACGGTGGATCTTTAGATTAGGTGTAGATTTTGACTTAGGGAGAATTAGAGAGCCCTAGCTCTTTCTCTACTTAAAGAATGGATTTGGGGTTTCTTAAGGGGTCTTTTTGCAATGTTTCCTCTCAATATTTGTTGATTAATATGTCACTTAACTTTTGCCAAAGGTTAGGTCATGATTTGCACATTTGCTTAATCTCTCCCCCCTTCAACCATGGTTTTAGGAGATAGGGGTTCAAGAGAGGTCTAGGGTTTATTTTTCTCTTGCCCAAGGTGATAATTACATAAAGCTTGAGTAATGCTTTTGGTCATTAACATTCTTGGTTAATACATGGTTCTTTAAGGTTTTAGGGCTCCCTCTCCTCCACTTAACCACATGAAATAACAGGTCATGGGTGTTAGTAGGGAGTCAGGGCCTTGGTAACACATGGGGTGTTACAGCCCTCCCCCCTTAAAGGAATCTCGTCCCGAGATTTTAGGTAGAGTCCCTTGGAGGGGTGCCATGAAGGTGTGCTGATGTGTGGTTTCCGCTTGTCTTTAAGTTTCTCTAGTTAACTGTTCTTCGAATGTTATCCTCTTTGCAACTTCAGAAGGAAGTCCTTTTTGAGTCATTTTTAGAGCTTATACTACCTTAAACATCTAAGTTTCCCTTATAGTTATATTCAGAGGGCAGGTGGGGGTGGGGTTTTGGGTTACGTACCGACTCCTTTGGGCAGAAAGTCGGGGAAGCGAGAACGTAGGAAATCCTCAGTCTCCCATGTAGCTTCCTCTGCTGAATGGTGACTCCACTGAACTTTATACATTCTGATCGACCTTGCCCGCGTTAATCTCTCTTTCTGATCCAATACCTTGACGGGGTACTCTTGATAGGACAGGTCTGGTTCTATCTCAATTTCCGGGTCAGGTAGCACTTCAGTGGGTAAGCGAACACATTTTCGCAGCTGAGATACATGGAACACATCATGAATAGCTGACATGTGTGGTGGCAACTTCAATTGATATGCTACTGGTCCACAAGTCTCCTTGATCTCGTAGGGTCCAATGTAGCGAGGAGCTAATTTTCCCTTGATTCCAAATCTCTGGACACCTTTGGTGGGTGACACCTTAAGATAAACATGCTCTCCCACTTCAAACTGTAGAGGCTTCCTTCTCTTGTCATGATAGCTCCTTTGCCTGGCCTGAGCAGCTTCTAAGTTCCTCTTGATGACTCTGACCTTTTCCTCTGCTTCCAGTACCAAATCTGGCCCAAATATTTCCCTCTCTCCTGCTTGAGACCAATTCAGCGGGGTTCTACATCTTCTCCCATATAAGGCCTCAAAAGGTGCCATCTTCAGGCTAGACTAGTAACTGTTATTATAGGAGAATTCTGCCAAAGAAAGACACGTGTCCCAATCCTTTCCGTAGTGTAGCACACATGCCCTCAACATGTCTTCCAAAATCTGATTTACCCTTTCGGTCTAGCCATCTGTTTGGGGATGGTATGCTGAGCTTCGTATTACATGGGTCCCAAGTGATTCTTGCAATTGCTCCCAGAATCGTGCCACAAATGGTGCTCCTCTGTCATATACTATAGTCCGTGGTACACCATGCAAACGAACTATCTGGTCAATGTAGATTTCCGCATACCTCTCCGTCCTATGGGTGGTGTGCACCGACAAGAAGTGAGCTGTCTTGGTCAATCTGTCCACAATGACCCAAATGGAATCATGGTGCCGGGAGGTATTGGGCAATCCCACGATGAAATCCATGCAAATGTCCTCCCATTTCCAGGATGGTATGGGAAGGGGTTGCAAAGGGCCTGCTGTCTTCAAATGACTAGCCTTGATCCTCTGCAGGTGTCACATTCTGATATATACTTAGCAATCTCCCTCTTCATCCTGGTCCACCAGTATAGGGATCTAAGATCATGATACATCTTGTTGCTACGGGGGTGCATGGAGAATTTTGAAAGGTGAGCTTCATCCAATATCTTCTTTCTGAGCTCAGGGTCCTTGGGAACAACCAATCGATCTCCAAACCATAGGATTCCTTTGCTGTCCTGCCTGAAGCATTTGTATTTTTCTGCTTTCTACTTGATGATTTCCTTGATAACCTGAACACCCTTGTCTTCAATCTGCGCCCTGACTATTTGCTCTTGTAATGTGGGCTCCACCGAGATATAACTTAAGGCACCCGAAGAAACAACTTCCAGGTTCAGTTTGCACAACTCTTCACACAGGGTGGTAACTTTCGCATCCATGCTCATACAATTGCACTGGGCCTTCCTGCTCAAAGCATCTGCCACAACATTGGCTTTGCCAGGATGGTAATGCACCTCCAAATCATAGTCCTTGATTAGCTCTAACCATCTCCTCTGCCTCATGTTAAGGTCTGCCTGAGTGAAAATATATTTGAGACTCTTATGATCAGTGTAAATGTTACAGTGGGCTCCCATCAAGTAATGTCTCCATATCTTGAGAGCATGAACCACAACTGCTAACTCTAGATCATGTGTGGGGTAGTTCTGCTCATGGGGTCTGAGTGCTCGGGAGGCATAAGCAATTACTCTGCTATCTTGCATTAAGACGCATCCCAAACCAGTACCGGAAGCATCGCAATAAACCTCAAAGGGCTTGGTGTTATCAGGTTGAGCTAGCACTGGTGCTGTTGTCAGATGTTGCCTTAGGGTATGAAAGGCATCCTCACACTTCTGGCTCCAATCATACTTGACTCCCTTCTTTAATAACTCAGTCATTGGCTTGGCAATTCTGGAGAAATCCGGAATAAATCGTCGATAATACCCTGCCAATCCCAGAAAACTCCGAATCTGTCGCACTGTGGTAGGAGGTTTCCAATCCATTACTTCTTGTACCTTCTCAGGATCAACTGATATCCCATCCTGAGAAATTGTGTGACCCAAGAATTTAATTTCCTTTAGCAACTTAGCATAAAGATGGTGATCGCGCAGTCGCTGAAGCACGATGTGCAGATGCTCAATATGTTCATCTTCATTCTTGGAATAGACCAGAATATCATCAATGAAAATGACCACGAACTTGTCCAGCTCTGGCATGAATACTGAGTTCATCATGTACATGAAATAAGCCGGGGCATTGGTCAGTCCAAAAGACATCACCAAGAACTCATAGAGCCCATATCTGGTAGAGAAAGCAATCTTTGGAATATCACTGGCACGGATCTTGATCTGATGGTAGCCCGAGCGAAGGTCTATCTTGGAGAATACCTTGGCTCCCACCAACTGATCAAACAAAACATCAATGAGGGGCAGTGGGTATTTGTTCTTGATGGTCACTGCATTGAGAGGGCGGTAATCAACACACATTCTCAAGCTCTCATCCTTTTTCTTCACAAATAAGGCCGGACATCCCCACGGTAAAGTACTAGGGCGAATGAACCCCTTGTCCAACAACTCTTGTAGTTGCTTTTTCAGTTCTGCCAATTCTGCGGGAGGCATCCTATAGGGTCTCTTGGAGATAGGAGTGGTCCCGGGATGCAATTCAATTGCGAACTCAATGTCTCTGTCAGGTGGCATCCCTAGCAATTCATCTGGAAAAACATCTGGGTAGTCACAGACTACGGGAATCTCCTCAACAGGTGACTCTATCATGGTGAAGGCACAGGAACGGGTACATCCTTGGTTGGGCAAATATAATGTGGTTTCACCACAGGTCGGTGAGTGCACTTCAATGGCCCTAGCTGCAATATCAATCACTGCCTAATGTTTGGTCAACCAGTCAGTTCCCAATATGATATCCACACTATCCAAACCCAAAATAAGAAGGTTGGTTTTAATTATCAGACTACCAAACTTTATAGGCACATTCTTGCTGATTTGATTGGTGGCAATCCTGCCTCCTGGTGTTGAAATTGTAATACCCCCATTGGTGTGGTGAAAAGGTAACTGACACTTGGCACTAAATTTGGCACTGATAAAACTATGCGATGCACCAGAATCAAAAAGAATAATAGCAGGATATTTCAAAACTGTAAAGATACCAGTCATGACGGGTGCTCCCTCTGGAATATCAGCCATGGTAGTGAAGTTCAGCCTGCCTTGCCTCACTTGCACCTTCTGCCTCTTGCCTTGGTTCTGGTTAGCATTCTGCCCCTGCCTCTGCTGGTTCCTAAGGCAATTCTTGGCATAGTGTCCGGTGTTGCCACAAGTGAAACACCTATTGTCATTGGCCTGACGAGGTTGCTGCTGCTGTTGATTGTTCCTCTGAGCTGGAAACTGGGTGCGGTTGGGTGCCTGCTGCTGCTGTGGTCGGATCACCCAACGCCATTGCTGCTGCTGAGGTCCCCTGTTCTAAGTGTCAGACACAATCCTGAAGCGCTGCGGCGGAGCTGAAGGTCCTGCCACAGTGGTCTTCCTCTTCTTCTCTGCCTGACGAGCTGTGATACAGTCCTCCTGAGAAATGGCCATGTTGACTAACTCATTATAGTTGTTGGCCCTGACGGTGTTGAGACGGTCACGGAGCTTAGTGCTGAGCCCCCTCCTGAACCTGTCCCTCTTCTTCTCGTCCGTGTCTGCATGATACCCAGCATACTGGCACAGGTCATTAAAGGCCTGAGCATACTGCAACACTGTCCGGTTCCCTTGAGTGAGTGCCAGAAACTCGTTGAGCTTTCGGTCCATAATGCTTGCTGGTATATGGTGCCCCCTGAAAGCTGCCTTGAACTCTCTCCATTCCACCTCTCGATCATCTGGCTGCATAGCAAGAAAATGGTCCCACCAAGTCCTTGCGGGTCCGCGAAGCTGCTGGGTGGCGAACCTGACCTTAGTGACCTCTGAACAAACTCCATGGAGTAGCGGCAATTTAGATTCCACTACTCTCAACCATACATCCGCATCAAGTGGGTCCTCTGCCCTAGTGAACAATGGTGGCTGGGTACTGAGGAACTCCTGGTAAGTGGCTGCTGCGGGGTGACGCTGATGATCACCATAGTGCTGAGGTGGCGGCTGACGCTGAGCTAGCTGTCTCAAGATCTCATTTTGCTGAGCCATCAGCTCTTGCAGAGTAGGAGGCGGTGGCGGTGGTGGAGGAATGCGCTCATTCTGTCCACGACGCGCTCTCCCGGCCATCTAAAAAATCACATATGTTTTTAATACCACAAATTGAGGTTCTAGGTCTAATCGTGATGAAAGAGTCAAAAGGCGAAACTGATAGATTCTTGCATAATCATAAAAGATTTCACATGGCATAGTTTTCCTTCTTAAATTTAATACTGACATCATTCATCAACCATGCTTCCAAAAGAGTTTATCGCGATTACATCAATAGCCCAAAAGACTCAACTCTTTCTAGCCTAGTACCCTAGGGGTGCAAAAGCTAAGCTAGCTTCGAGGAGTTCTACCATCACCGACTTCTAGCTCTATCCCTGATATCTAGTGAGCGAACGAGGCAACACTCGACTCGGGGGAAGGTGGTCTCCTTGAGCCAGCAGTGTCCAAGCTGGAGGTAGGCTCCTCTCCTCCCTCGATGTCGACATCCTCGTTGGCCCCCATGCCTTGGATTTCCTGGTGGTGCATATCCAGATGCTCGTTAGCCTCGGCAAGCTGCTGCTGGGTGTTGATCAACTGATCCTCAAGAACCTCGATGGTGTTCTCCCTCGTTCCCACTAGCTCCTCAAGTTCATGAATCTCATCTGACAACTGCTCCACTTGTAGATCTTTTTCTACCATCTCGGTGGACAAGTCAACCACAAGCTCCTCTCTATTGTCCAAGGTGATCTTGGTTGCCTCCAATAATGCCATCAGATGGGACATTGCCTCACCACGCATCACTTGAAGACGATACAGGGCATTCATGCACCGCACCGTCAAGTGAGCAGTCTGGCCTGGGTAGAGAGCCCAGATGTCCTTGGCATGCTCCACTCGGTCCTTCCACATTGGGTCGTCCTCCTTCTCAGCGGGGAACAAGCCAATGGGGTGAGTGGATAGCTCCAAGGGGTGGAATCCGTAGAAGGTGGTCAATCCGTGAAGAGCAATCACCTCGATCGTATCCTCAGCCCGGTATCCAAAGGACTCAGAGTTCAGCGAACGCCAGCCTGGCTGTAGGGGATGAGGCTCCAGGGTCATCCTCACCCTACAGCGGGGCACTCGGTGCTTCTCGAACTGCTGCACCGCGTACTGAGGAGGCGTCGTGTAACCGGCCCCCTGAAGTACCTCCCACAAAATACGGGGAAAGCCCTCTCGTGCAAGCCCGTCAGTGTGGGACAGTGCATTCCCTTCGTCCGAGGATCCGTGGGAAGTCATCTGTGTACGGTTAAGCGTAAGTAAAAGAAAAAGAATTTTTAAAAGAAAAGGAAACACAACTCAGCCTCTCTCTCTAACTACAACAATGACACTGGGTACTTAGTTGGTAATCACTTTGTATTAAAGTCCTTATCCAATTATCCATTAGTTTAATTAAGAATGCATGCATGCTCGTCCTGAACGACCTCACATCAACGTAAAGGAAATAGGGAAGAACTCCCATCCCTTTATAGTAGCCTGCAGGGCTTAATCACTTAGCCACCTAACTACCCTTCTATCACCCTAAGGCCTCACGTCCTAGGTCTATCCTGATCGTCCTACGATCTATCCAACATTGGTTTCTATCAAGTTTTACTTTGGAAAAGGATGGTATTTATAGCTTATTGATTCCTCTGTGGTGGTACAAGCTCCGATACCAGCTGTGGCGGAACCGCCCGAATTATTCCAACTTAAGTGCCTAAGTCCTGCCTTGGAGGCTAGACCACACTTAAATGGGAATAACCAGTCAATCCCTCAGATCTAGTCCGACGAGGCCACTGACAGGATCAAGTACCACAGTCTCACTCGATGGTGAGTCATAGAGCAAATACAATAAGGCAGAAAACCATACATTAAGGAGTACTAAATTATTACATCATCATCAGAGTTTTTGCAAAAGTAGTCATTACTGTTCGAAGTGCAGCGGAATGAAACTAACGGTAAATAAACAGAGAGATGGGGAAGCCTGTCCCATCACTCCTGATGCTCCTCCTCAGCCGAGGCAGGATCCCACTCGACTGTCCAACCCGGTGGCAAGATGGACGGCCAAGTCACTCCAGCAACCATGTCCTCCAGAGAACCTGTAAAAAATTATGCCACAAGCAAGGCTGAGTATACTAATACTCAGCTAGACTTACCCGGTGTGAGGAGTCTACTCCTCTACCTCTAGACATGCAGCTGTTTGGCTGAGGGGTTTGGTTGCCAAAAGCACTAGCTGAGTCTATAAATCAAGTTTTAGCTTTTTCAAGTTTTAGTGTGACTCTCTTAAGACTAAATGTATACCTATCTAATCATACATGGTATCAAACATTTAGCAATCAACAACTTTTGCCAAGTCACCACATTTCCACTTGTTACTCAATGTAGCAGCATGGATCAAGCAGTCTCATTAGCTGCGAGAAGCAAACGATTCGAATCGAGTTTTTATCCTTGCAAGGTAAACCTAAACACACGACGTGGCGAGGCACTCCGTCCCCACACACATCAACCGTCCCCATCGATTCCCCGTCAGCAGATCAGGGCTCACCGCCTTGGCGTACAATGCCTCACTGACCCCGACTGTCGTCGTGCAGTGACCGCACTTGTACCCACCATAACCGGAATGGGAGACCTCGTCTCAGGTCGCGTGAGGGGATATGTCCACTGCCAGGTTCACTCAGGTACTAGGCTTACCGATTTACCATATTTCTCGGCATGTGCTTAGTACGTTCAAACGCTTGACACACGGTACCACACCTTAATCCTTATTCAAATTTTTATCCCGTGGACAACCAATCCCCATGGATTGTTGTACACAACCAGCATCATTATGATAAGAAAGTGGATACAACCAGTTTCCTGACCTCGCGCGAGTGCTAGAAAAATCACTCAACTTATACTGAAACCCCTGATTAATAAAGCAGCTACTCAGCTTAGCATACTAGTATTCATCTCAATGGGATTCCTGAGATCATGCAACTAGGGTTTCAAACAATTCCTACACTTAAGTGCACAATACAAGGCTACAAACATTAAGTGTAGTAAAATATCGTATAGAACAGGTTATGCATAAAACCGGGGCTTGCCTTCCAAAGCTGGGGCAGGCAGATCCTCTGGTGCAGGCTCTGGTGCTGGATCCAGGACTACCTCCTGAGCAACACCTTGCTCCGGCACTAGGACGTACTCTCCGTCAGCGAGCTTGCAATCTATCGAATGCAATAATAAGAATATGCATGTTATGATTATGCATGATTTAACAACATTATGCTAAGGAAAGAAGAACTAAGTTAGTTAGCAACTTAGGGTTTCTTGGTCATACGTGGCTTCTAATGGTTTATGCTTATCACTCTATGTTTAGGTGTTGTGGAGAATAGGCATAGTGGATTTGTATTTTTCCCTTACACATTTTAGTGGGCAATTTAAAAAAGGTTTTGCTAGTTGGGGTTAGGGTGACACAAGTTTCATTATCAATTTCCCCTTTTCATTTCTAATTATGAATTCTAGTGTGGGTTGAACTACAACAGTGGTTTATCTTCTTCCAAAAATTCTATACAAATTACAGTGGGTTACTAGTTATTACTGTAATTTGTCCTGTAAATTTGAGGTGGTTATTAATCCAGATACTACTTGTGCAAAATTAACAAGGATAAGTTTTATAAGGGCACTTTACACTATAGCTATGATTGATTTGAGGTTTCTGTACCAAATTTTATTTTTGCCCAGACACATAGGTGATATTAGGCCTTTGTGTTAAAAATCACAGAAAAAGTCATAATGGATATTTGCTTGTGAATTTCTAAAGTTTTATGCCAAAAAGGTGCTTATAACTAACTTGTTATTTGAAAAATATCAAACAACAGATTTCATATTTTTCCGATGTTCATAATAACAAAACATTAGTTATCCCAAGGTTTGGGGTGTTTTCTCCTTGGGTTATTTTTCTAGGGTTTTTTCTAAGTTTTCCTTGTTTTCTTAAAATAAAAGGTATCCCAATTATTTTACACTATACCAGGGTATAATAAATTTTTCTAGTGAACTATACTGCATAAGTAGACTAACAAAAATATGGGTGCTCCCTGGTTCTTTATTTAAATCTCCATTAATATTTTCTCTAACTTTAGGCTAAAAATGATTCAAATGGTAAACTCTACCTTAACTGGGTGTACAGAGGGGTTTATTATTTTTAAACAGGTTAGAAAGTGATTAGGTACTTCTTCAAATTTTCTTAACCTCAGTCTAACAGTGCAACTATTTTTCCTCCTATTATTTAGCTTTTGGCCAAAACAATATTTAATTCCAAACCTTAAATTCCATTGCAATACTAAGGGGGTTTTGTATTTTTCCTAAGTAGTTCTCATTATTTAGAATCAGGCAAAATTTGTTTGACCAAATTTGGTTGAATAAAACTGAAGTTATAAATTTTGCAAGCTCTGCCTGTATTTTGATTAGAAATATTAAAAAGGTTTCCTGGAAAACCAGTTTACACCGATGTCGGGGACCATAATTAGGGGTACCCTCAAGACGCCTAATTCTCAGCTGGTAACCCCCATCAGCATAAAGCTGTAGAGGCCTGATGGGTGCGAATAAGTCAGGGATCAGTCCATACGAGCGACTCGATTACGCCCCGCCCGAGCCTAGCCTCGGGCAAGGGCAGCCGACCCCGAGATGTTTCCGTCTCGCCCGAGGCCCCCTTTTAACGGCAGACGCATCTCCGGCTCGCCCGAGGCCTTGCCTTCGCTAAGAAGCAACCCTGACTAAATCGCCGCGCCAACCGACCGAGTCGCAGGGGCATTTAACGCAAAGGTAGCCTGACACCTTTATCCTGACGCGCGCCCCCCGGCAGAGCCGAAGTGACCGCCGTCACTTCGCTGCTCCACTGACCGGTCTGACAGAAGGACAGCGCCGCCTGCGCCATTCCGACAGCAGTGCCACTTGACAGAGTGAGACTGACAGGCAGTCAGGCCTTGCCAAAGGCGCCATAGGAAGCTCCGCCCGACCTAGGGCTCGGACTCGGGCTAAGGCCCCGGAAGACGGCGAACTCCGCTCCGCCCGACCCAGGGCTCGGACTCGGGCTAAGGCCTCGGAAGACGGCGAACTCCGCTCCGCCTGACCCAGGGCTCGGACTCGGGCTAAGGCCCCGGAAGACGGCGAACTCCGCTCCGCCCGACCCAGGGCTCGGACTCGGGCTAAGGCCCCGGAAGACGGCGAACTCCGCTCCGCCCGACCCAGGGCTCGGACTCGGGCTAAGGCCCCGGAAGACGGCGAACTCCGCTCCGCCCGACACAGGGCTCGGACTCGGGCTAAGGCCCCGGAAGACGGCGAACTCCGCTCCGCCCGACCCAGGGCTCGGACTCGGGCTAAGGCCCCGGAAGACGGCGAACTCCGCTCCGCCCGACCCAGGGCTTGGACTCGGGCTAGGCCCAGGAAGACGACGAACTCCGCTCCGCCCGACCCCAGGGGTCGGACTCCGCCCTGGCCTCTGCCGAACGACCTCCGCCTCGCCCGACCCAGAAGCTCGGGCTCGGCCTCGGCCATGCAGGACAGACTCGACCTCGGCTTCGGAGGAGCCTCCACGTCGCCCGACCTAGGACACAAGTCCGCCACGTCAACAGGAAGCGCCATCATCACCCTACCCCGAGCCGACTCGGGCCGCAGGGAACAAGACCGGCGTCCCATCTGGCTAGCTCCGCCAGATAGGCAATGATGGCGCCCCGCTAGACCCATGACGACGGCGGCTCTCAGCTCCCTTACGGAAGCAGGGGGACGTCAGCAAGGGCCCAACCGCTCCGACAGCTGTCCCTCCGCCAGGCTCCGTTGCTCCTCCGACAGCCACGACACCACACCAGCTGGGTGCCAAGATCTCTCCGGCTGCCACACAGGCATGTACTTAGGGCGCTAGCTCACCCCCGCTAGACACGTAGCACCTTGCTACACCCCCATTGTACACCTGGATCCTCTCCTTACGCCTATAAAAGGAAGGACCAGGGCCTTCTTAGAGAGGGTTGGCCACGCGGGGACGAGGACGGGGCAGGCGCTCTCTTGGGGCCGCTCGCTTCCCTCACCCGCGTGGACGCTTGTAACCCCCTACTGCAAGCGCACCCGACCTGGGCGCGGGTCGAACACGAAGGCCGCGGGATTCCCACCTCTCTCACGACTCGTCTCCGGCCACCTCGCTTTTCCCCCCTTCACGCTCGCCCACGCGCTCGACCCATCTGGGCTGGGGCACGCGGCACACTCACTCGTCGGCTTAGGGACCCCCCGGTCTCGAAACGCCGACAGTTGGCGCACCAGATAGGGGCCTGCTGCGTGTTGACGAGCAGCTTCCCGTTAAGCTCCAGATGGGCAGTCTCCAACGACCTCTCCAACCCGGGACGGTGCTCCGTTTCGGGAGTCTCGAGTTCATGTCTCTCAACGGCAGCTACGACATGATACTCCTTCCACCGCCGCGCGACGACGACAATGGCGGCCGACAGCCCGCCCACCGGCGGCGGAATCGACGACGTCTTCCCCGCGTGGTGGAAGAACAACATTCGAGCTCGCCCCGTCCTCTCCCCCGCCATCGGAGGAGGAGGCGGGGCAACTAGGGCCAAGCGGGAGGCCGCGCTCCGTCGGCTGTCGAGCGAACCGACGTCCCCAGCGCCCCAACGGAGGGCGCGTCGGGCGTCAACCTCACGTTTGAGACGAAGCCGAGCGCCGTCCCCCCGCGACATGCCAATCCCGAGCAAGTGGACGACGCCAGCACGCTCGCGGAGGGCCTGCAGGACGTCGCCCTCGTACCCAAGACGACGGCGCAATCAGTCCCCGATGTGACTGTGTCGCTCCTCGTCGACCAAAAGGTACCGACTGATTCCCATCCTACGTCATTTCGACTCGGCCTCAACCCGCCTAGCGACCTCGCTTTGGCGGGCGCTCACGTTGAGGCGAGTGCAACCCCACTGGGGTTTCGTGTGTGGTCGCCTTGGGACCGATTGACGGACGTCTCGACCTACGGGCCCTCTGGGTCCGAGGAAGATGACGATCCCAGCATCTGCTAGGATTTCTCTGGATTTGGCAACCCCAGTGCCATGCGGGACTTTATGACCGCATGTGACTACTGCCTCTCCGACTGTTCCGACGGTAGCCGCAGCCTTGACGACAAGGACTGTGGCCCAAGCCGCGAATGTTTCCACGTCGAGCTAGGGGATCCCTTTGAAGGCAACCATCTCGGCATGCCGGAGGACGGTGATCTCCCTAGGCCGGTGCCTCGCGCCGACATCCCGCGGGAGCTAGCTGTGGTCCCCGTTCCGACGGGGGGTCACGACCCACAGCTCGAGCAAGTCCGCAAGGCGCAGGCCAGGCTCGACGAGGGAGCAGGAGCGCTCGAGTCGATCCGCCGGGACATCGGGCAGGTATGGGCGGGCCAACCCCCGGCCGGAGAAACACGTCATCTGCCCCAGGGTTTCTAGCACCGCGTCGCCAACGATGTCAGGGACAGGCCGCCACCCGCATCCAGCGGGGTCGGTCAGAACCTGGCAGCCGCAGCGATGCTCCTCCGCGCGATGCCGGAGCCATCAACCACCGAGGGTCGGCGAATCCAGGGAGAGCTCAAGAATCTCCTGGAAGGCGCTGCGGCCCGGCGGGCCGAGAGCTCTGCCTCCCGAAGGCAGGGGTACCCCTCGGGACCTCATGCCGCGACTTCCCGATTCATGCGAGAAGCCTCGGTCTACACCGGGCGCACGCGCAACACCGCGCCTGCGGCCCCGGGCCACCTCGGCAACGAGCACCATCGTCGCGACCATCGGGCCCGCCTCGATGAAAGGGTGCGCCGAGGCTACCACCCCAGGCGTGGGGGACGCTACGACAGTGGGGAGGATCGGAGTCCCTCGCCCGAACCACCCGGTCCGCAGGCCTTCAGCCGGGCCATCCGGCGGGCGCCGTTTCCGGCCCGTTTTCGACCCCCGACTACTATCACAAAGTACTCGGGGGAGACGAAACCGGAATTGTGGCTCACAGACTACCGCCTGGCCTGCCAACTGGGTGGAACGGGCGACGACAACCTCATCATCCGCAACCTCCCCCTGTTCCTCTCCGACACTGCTCGCGCCTGGTTGGAGCACCTGCCTCCGGGGCAGATCTCCAACTGAGAGGATTTGGTCCAAGCCTTCGCCGGCAATTTCCAGGGCACGTACGTGCGCCCCGGGAATTCCTGGGACCTCCGAAGCTGCCAGCAACAGCCGGGAGAGTCTCTTCGGGACTACATCCGGCGATTCTCGAAGCAGCGCACCGAGCTGCCCAACATCACTGACTCTGATGTCATCGGCGCGTTCCTTGCCGGCACCACCTGCCGTGACCTGGTAAGCAAGTTGGGTCGCAAGACCCCCACCAGGGCGAGCGAGCTGATGGACATCGCCACCAAGTTCGCCTCTGGCCAGGAGGCGGTCGAGGCCATCTTCCGAAAGGACAAGCAGCCCCAGGGCCGCCCGTTGGAAGATGCTCCCGAGGCGTCTACTCCGTGCGGCGCCAAGAAGAAAGGCAAGAAGAAGTCGCAAGTGAAACGCGACGCCGCCGACGCAGACCTTGTCACCGCCGCCGAGTACAAGAACCCTCGGAAGCCCCCCGGAGGTGCTAACCTTTTCGACAAGATGCTCAAGGAGACGTGCCCTTACCATCAGGGGCCCGTCAAGCACACCCTCGAGGAGTGCGTCATGCTTCGGCGCCACTTCCACCGGGCCGGGCCACCCGCAGAGGGTGGCAGGGCCCGCGACGACGACAAAAAGGAAGATCACCAAGCAGGAGAGTTCCCCGAGGTCCGCGACTGCTTCATGATCTACGGAGGGCATGCGGCGAATGCCTCGGCTCGGCATCGCAAGCGAGAGCGTCGGGAGGTCTGCTCGGTGAAGGTGGCGGTGCCATTCTACCTAGACTGGTCCGACAAGCCCATCACCTTCGACCAAGCTGACCACCCCGACCACGTGCCGAGCCCGGGGAAATACCCGCTCGTCGTCGATCCCATCATCGGCGACGTCAGGCTCACCAAGGTCCTGATGGATGGGGGCAGCTGCCTCAACATCATCTACGCCGAGACCCTCAGGCTCCTGCACGTCGATCTGTCCTCCGTCCGAGCAGGAGCTGCGCCCTTCCACGGGATCATTCCTGGGAAGCGCGTCCAGCCCCTCGGACGGCTCGACCTTCCTGTCTGCTTCGGAACGCCCTCCAACTTCCGAAGGGACATTCTGACGTTCGAGATGGTCGGGTTCCGAGGGACCTACCACGCGGTATTGGGGAGGCCATGCTACGCGAAGTTCATGGCCGTCCCCAACTACACCTACCTGAAGCTCAAGATGCCGGGCCCCAACGGGGTCATCACCGTCGGCCCCACGTACAAACACGCGTTCGAATGCGACGTAGAGTGCGTGGAGTACGCCGAGGCCCTCGCCGAGTCCGAGGCCCTCATCGCCGACCTGGAAAACCTCTCCCGAGAGGTGCCAGACGTGAAGCGACACGCCGGCAATTTCGAGCCAGCGGAGACGGTTAAGGCCGTCCCTCTCGACCCCAGTGGCGACACCTCCAAGCAGATCCGGACCGATTCTGGGCTCGACCCCAAATAGGAAGCAGTGCTCGTCGACTTTCTCCGCGCGAACGCCGACGCCTTTGCGTAGGAGTCCCTCGGACATGCCCGGCATACCGAGGGATGTCGCCGAGCGCTCGCCGGATATTCGGGCAGGGGCCCAACCCGTCAAATGGCCTCTGCACGGATGACGCCCGGGGGCTGAGCCCCTCTGCGTCGAGATTGGGTGCACTTTTCCGCATCAAAAATTTTCGATCAAAAAGGGGCTTTGGTGTCCTCCCGGCCATGTCAGAAGCAGGGTCCCGAGGAGCGAACGTGGGTACATGTAAGTGGCAAGGCCGACTGAGCCGAGGAACTCCTATACCTCCGGGTTAGGGACACCTCACTCATCACCTGCCACGAAAAATGACCCAACTCGGGAAGTCACCCTATTATTGACGAGCTAGGCCGGATGCGCAAATTAAAAGAAAGGAGAGTACGACTTCATGCAAGAAAAATAAAGTGTTCAGGCCTCGGCGGCCGCGGTAAGGCGCACATCCAACAGAAACTGTTCCAACAAGAGTCAGGCGCCGCCTTGGGAAGGAGCCGCGCCCTCAGTTCCGCTCCCGCCATCGGTAAGGTCCACCTCGGCTTCCGGCGACGGCGCAGGAGGAAGGATCTCCGCCTCAAAGATGGTCGCCAGCGCCGCGCTCGGACCCGCGGCGACCGCGTCGAGCCGCTGAACCTCTGCCAGGGCAGCTTCGTCTTCGTCAGGAAGACAGTACCCCTCACTGACCCGTTCCAGGTCCACAACGTAATGGGAAGCAAGCACGGCGAAGGCCCGCCTGACGCCGTGGTGTAGCGCCTCGCGGACTTTGCCGCGCGCGTAATCACCCAAGGCTTGAAGGCGGCTTTGAGGGGAGCTTCCTGAAGGGACGTCGCCGGGCCCAAGGGTCCGATAAACATCCGAGACAGCCTCGGACATGGCCGCGAGGTCGGCCTCCCTCTGCTCGGCAGCTCCAGCAAGCGCCTCGGCGAGCGCCTTGGCGGACTCGTCAAGGGCGGACTCGAGCTCTGCGAACAACCAGAAGGAAGACCTCAAGCACAAGCAGAAGAAACAAACAAGAACAAGAACCAGGGACGGCCAAGGCATACCTCCGGCTCGGGCACGCTGCTTCGAGGCCGCGACTTGGGCTGCGGCCAGGTCGGCCGCGAGGATCTCAGCCCGGCTTTCGGCCTCGGCAGCCTGGCCCCGAGATTGGTCCCGCTCCTCGACGACCTGGACGAACTCCGACCGCTGCCGTTGCGCCTCCGCGCGCGCTGCCGCCTCCTCGGCTCTCAGGTCAGCGCAGAGCAACTGGAGGTCCGCTATCTTAGCATCCTGCTGAGAAAGGCGCGCGGTAGCCCCGGTGAGCGAAGTCCTCAGGGATCGCAGCGAGCCCCAGACATCGACCTCGCGGCGGATGAACGACGACTTGGCGGCGCTCCGATCCGTCAGGTCCTGGGGGAAGGAAACAGGGCGTCACGACGAACGCCTCGCTCACAGGAAGGAAAAGGTACGCCTGAAACCGTTACCTGGAGGATTTTGGGGACGTCCCTGCAGAGAACCTCCAGCGACGACCGGAGCGACCCCACCGTTGCTTCAGCACGCTCGCGGAGCTCGTCCCAGGACTGGTCCTCCTGTTCATCGTCGAGAACGAAGACAGGGTCCGAGGCCTCGCGGGTCCGGAACCGGAGCAACTGGCGCCGGGCCTCGGGGCTCCGCCGCACAGCGACGAGGTCGCCGCCCGGCTGGACGAATTGCGCGTCCACGCCCACCTCTTCCGAAGCACTGTGCACCGCCGCAGCAGCCATCCCGACGCTGGCAGCAACCAGTTGCTCTCCGACTGGGACGGCGGCGACTTCAGTGGCGGCAGGCGCCAGCATGGCCGGCACGACAGGCGGGCTCGGGACCACCTCGGCGCCAGCCGCCTCCCCTACCATGATGGCCGCCTCGGCAGAAGAGCCCGCCTCGGGAACCTGCTCCCCAGAGACAGGCGACGCCCGAGCCCCCTGCGGCGAAACGCCCTGCGAAAGGGTCGGCTGAACGACAAGGCCCGGGGCGGCGCTGGCCGCCCGGACCGACGCCGTCTTAAGGGCCTTCCGGGGTGCCAGGTCGGTCTGGCCATGGCTTCGCTTGCTGAATAAAAAAGAGAAAGGGAAAGTCACGGTCGGGACAAGTGAATGAAGCGCCAGGACGAAGACATTCCAAGATACTTACCCGCTCCGGGCCATGATCAACCATGCCTGGGGGGAGGTCTCTTGGGTCTCGTTCCTCGGAACCACCGCCGAGGTCCGCTTCGCCGACAGCTTCGGCACCACCCTGGCTTTGGGCGCCCCGGACGCCCGGGAGGCGGGCTGCCCAGGCGCCGCCACGAGGACCTGAGGGTCGCTCCCCCGCGCTGCCGGCGCAGGCGGCGGCTCTCGAGGAACGGATGCCTCGGCCTGGCTCCCTGGGGTCGCCTCAGCTCCTCCGGCCGAGGGGTCAAGTACCCTCTCGGGTTGCCCCCGCCCCTCAGGCCGGGAACCCGGCGTCCCGACTCTGGGAACTGAATGCATCAGCCCGCTCGGGGGCTGGCTCGACGGCTCCTGGCCACGCCCCGAGCTGGGGCTGAGGCCGAGACGGGCGGCCATGTCGTCCTCCTCCTCATCACCGTCGTCATCATCGTCATCGGGTGTCTCCGGCGACGGCTCCCTTGGGAGTCCTTCCCTCTCCTGTCGGCGACGGCGCTTCTCCAAGGCGTCCCGAGCCCGCCTCCGCTCGCGGGCCCGGGCCTTCTCCGCGTCCTTCTTCTTCTTCTCCTCCTCCGCGGCGACCCGCCGCGCTGCCCGGTCCACCGCGTCCTCCGGGACCCATGGCAGGGAGGGCTTGTGCCACCCCACCTCCTAAAGAAGGGGGAAAGAAACCCAATCGTAAGAACCCGGAGCAACCCGGTGTATGAAGAAGGAAGGAGCGAACACTCACCAGAGTTACGCACCCCTGGTCGGGGCGCATCCGAAGCTGGGAGAAGGCGTGGGGGTCCGGCTTCCCCATCGCGGCCGACACCCGCCATTGGAGGGCGTCGAAGGGAAGAGGATCAGGGGACATTCGTGACCCCTCCCAGTCAGCCTCCAGGGTCATCTCCCAAAGCGGCAGCTGCCGCTCCGCCAAGGGAAGCACTCTCCGACGATGGATGGCGGCAACCACTCCCGCAGCGGTGAGTCCTCCCTCCCGCAACGCCTTTAAGGCCTGGAGAAGGGGTTCGAGGTTCTTCTGTCTCTCGTGTGGAGTCCCATGGCGCCAAGCGTCGGTGGCGGCGGTGACAACCCGCTGGGAGAACGGCGGGAGCAACTCACCGTCATTCCGGAGGTAGAACCACCGGCGCTGCCACCCCTTGTTCGAGGACGCGAGGACGACAGGAATGTACTGCGACGCCCGCGACTGCCTCAACAAGAGGGTGCAGCCGCCGGCCCGCACCGCTGCACGGACCTTCCTCTCCCCCGTCGGCAAGGCAAAAAGCTCGGCGAAGAAGAGATGGGTCCACAAATCCCAATGGGGGGCGATCCCCAAATACCCCTCGCACACCGCTACGAAGATAGCGGCCTGCGAGATGGAGTTGGGGGTGAGGTTATGCAACTCCACCCCATAGTGGAACAGGATGGCCCGCATAAAGCGGCTCGTCGGCACGCTGAATCCCCACTCGTGGAAGGAGACGAAGCTCACGACGTACCCCGGCGGTGGGGATGGAACGACTCCGCCCATGGGAGGAATCCATTCTGGCCGCTGCTCATCGGTGAGAGGGCGAAGCAAACCCTCGCCGACGAGATCCTCTAGATCGCTCGCCGTCACCGTGGAGAAGGGCCATGGGTCACGCGGCGAGATGATGGTCACCCGGTCAGCCATCGCCGAGCGGAAGGGGTGGCGGCACAAAGGACAGGGAGGGCGGTTTCCTTTTCTCTGGCTAAGTCTCTCAGGCTGCAAAAACCCTAAGAGGGAGACAGGAAGCGGAGCAAAGAACCGTCACCAAACCCACTCCAGGGTATATAAAGACCAAGGCGAAGACGGTTCCAATGTTCCGGGCGAAGATGGTTCCAACGTTCCACCCGGACCGGACGCGGGGTTCAAAAACGCGAAACGAAACAGCCGTTCCTCGAACGGCTCGCGCACGCGCAACGGCAGCCCCGCCAACTACTCGCCCCGTCGCATCAACTCCGCGGCTGGACAGGCGGCGCTTCTGGCAGGAGCAGCGGGCGACGCTTCACCTTCGCCGAAACAACCGCGCCAAAAAAAAGGTACGCCGCGTCGTTCGGTTTCGTATCCTTTTTCCTTTTTTCCTCTTTCTCTATCTCTTGCGACAGGGACCGGGAAAGGGGGATACCCCGAAAGGGATCCTTCCCCGTGAAGGAACTAGGCTCCGAGCCTCCTTACTGATCAGGGGTTCGAAGGCTGGCCCCCCGGGGGGATCAACAGCCGCCTCAGATCACGTGGGCCCTACACCCACTACTGGTCAGAGGTTTGAAGGCCGGCCCCCCGAAGGGTTCCACGGCCGCCTCAGGCTACTCGGGCTCCGCGCCCATTACTGATCAGGGGTTCGAAGGCAGGCCCCCGAAGGGTTCACAGTCGCCTCAGACACCGAGCGAGGGATGACCAGGGGTACGTTCGATACATAACCAAGGCTCGGGCTGCGCTCCCGAGGTACCCTAGGACATTTCCGAGACTAGCGGGAGCGATTTTGTAACGGAATCCCATCGGAGGGAGGCATCGAGCCCTCGGACCCCGTCGCCAGGGGACCGGGTCCGGCAGATCACCCGCAGGTACTTTTGGGCGTGCCTCTGGGCCCCTAGCCGACCCCCAACGAACGGGGCACGGACGTCCACTCGGATTACCCGCTTGCAGCTCACCGGAGACATCATGTTCGGTGCCCATCGAGGGTAACATGGCGCTCTCCCCCCCTCCTCCTTGCGGAAAGGCGACGTAGGGGCGTATGTAAAAAAGCCGAGTCTGTCCCTGATCGCCCTCTCGCCCTGTGCGGAGGCTCGGGGGCTGCTCTCGCAAACCCGGCTCCGGCCAAACCGTTGACAGCATCAACATACTAGCCCGAGAACTTGGGCCCCGACCGTGCACCCGGGCTACGGCCAGTTCGCATGAGGGAACCACCAGACCAGCCGAAGCATTACGCAAGGCATTAAGACCTCGAAGGAGTGAAACCACTCCTCCGAGGCCTCGGGGGCTACACCTAGCGGGTGCGCTCGCGCGCACCCACCGGAACAAAATGCCACCGAGAAAGGCTGGTCCCCTTTTAAAAAAGTGCGACGAAAGCCTCCAAGCGAGTGCAAACACTCCCTTCGAGGCTCGGGGGCTACTGTCGGGGACCATAATTAGGGGTACCCTCAAGACACCTAATTCTCAGCTGGTAACCCCCATCAGCATAAAGCTGCAGAGGCCTAATGGGTGCGAATAAGTCAGGGATCAGTCCATACGAGCGACTCGATTACGCCCCGCCCGAGCCTAGCCTCGGGCAAGGGCAGCCGACCCCGAGATGTTTCCGTCTCGCCCGAGGCCCCCTTTTAACGGCAGACGCATCTCCGGCTCGCCCGAGGCCTTGCCTTCGCTAAGAAGCAACCCTGACTAAATCGCCGCGCCAACCGACCGAGTCGCAGGGGCATTTAACGAAAAGGTAGCCTGACACCTTTATCTTGACGCGCGCCCCCCGGCAGAGCCGAAGTGACCGCCGTCACTTCGCCGCTCCACTGACCGATCTGACAGAAGGACAGCGTCGCCTGCGCCATTCCGACTGCAGTGCCACTTGACAGATTGAGACTGACAGGCAGTCAGGCCTTGCCAAAGGCGCCATAGGAAGCTCCGCCCGACCCAGGGCTTGGACTCGGGCTAAGGCCCCGGAAGACGGCGAACTCCGCTCTGCCCGACCCAGGGCTCGAACTCGGGCTAAGGCCCCGGAAGACGGCGAACTCCGCTCCGCCCGACCCAGGGCTCGGACTGGGGCTAAGGCCCCGGAAGACGGTGAACTCCGCTCCGCCCGACCCAGGGCTCGGACTCGGGCTAAGGCCCCGGAAGACGGCGAACTCCGCTCCGCCCGACCCAGGGCTCGGACTCGGGCTAAGGCCCCGGAAGACGGCGAACTCCGCTCCGCCCGACCAAGGGCTCGGACTCGGGCTAAGGCCCCGGAAGACGGCGAACTCCGCTCCGCCCGACCCAGGGCTCGGACTCGGGCTAAGGCCCCGGAAGACGGCGAACTCCGCTCCGCCCGACCCAGGGCTCGGACTCGGGCTAGGCCCCGGAAGACGACGAACTCCGCTCCGCCCGACCCCAGGGGTCGGACTCTGCCCTGGCCTCTGCCGAACGACCTCAGCCTCGCCCGACCCAGAAGCTCGGGCTCGGCCTCGGCCATGCAGGACAGACTCGACCTCGGCTTCGGAGGAGCCTCCACGTCGCCCGACCTAGGACACAAGTCCGCCACGTCGATAGGAAGCGCCATCATCACCCTACCCCGAGCCGACTCGGGCCGCAGGGAACAAGACCGGTGTCCCATCTGGCTAGCTCCGCCAGATAGGCAATGATGGCACCCCGCTAGACCCATGACGACGGCGGCTCTCAGCTCCCTTACGGAAGCAGGGGGACGTCAGCAAGGGCCCAACCGCTCCGACAGCTGTCCCTCCGCCAGGCTCCGTTGCTCCTCCGACAGCCACGACACCACACCAGCTGGGTGCCAAGATCTCTCCGGCTGCCACACAGGCATGTACTTAGGGCGCTAGCTCACCCTCGCTAGACACGTAGCACCTTGCTACACCCCCATTGTACACCTGGATCCTCTCCTTACGCCTACAAAAGGAAGGACCAGGGCCTTCTTAGAGAGGGTTGGCCGCGCGGGGACGAGGACGGGGCAGGCGCTCTCTTGGGGCCGCTCGCTTCCCTCACCCGCGTGGACGCTTGTAACCCCCTACTGCAAGCGCACCCGACCTGGGTGCGGGTCGAACACGAAGGCCGCGGGATTCCCACCTCTCTCACGACTCGTCTCCGGCCACCTCGCTTTTCCCCCCTTCGCGCTCGCCCATGCGCTCGACCCATCTGGGCTGGGGCACGCGGCACACTCACTCATCGGCTTAGGGACCCCCCGGTCTCGAAACGCCGACAACCAAAGTCCTCGGGTTCTTTCCAAACTAATCCTCTCAGTTATACCCCTGCGCTACTATTCCCCTGAGTCACTGACAATACGCAAAACCCCCTAGCCTTTTCTTCTTCTTCCCCGCGGTCCCTCCCTAGGTTTAAACAGTACCCGCGGAAATGAAAAGGGCAGTGCGGCTTACCGGCGGCGAGAGAGGTCCGGCGAGGGGCGGGGTTGGCTCCGGGAGGTCCTGGCGGTCACAACGGTGTACGGCTCGACGGCGGAGGTGGCCGGAATCGTCCGGTCCACTTGCGCAGGCGGGGGATCTCATCGGCGGCGGGTGTTCCGACTAAACCACGGCGATCCAGTGCAATCAAATGCCACGATGAGCTTCACGGGGTGACGTAGAGGCTATGTGCACAAGGAATCGAAGAATGGGACAGAGGATTACCCGGTCTACGTTCACCGGTGGTCGGGCGAAGTCCGGCGACCGTGGACTGGCTTCTCTGGCGAAGCAAACTCCGATTCCTTGCTCGGGGAGCTTCACCGAGGCATGCACAGTCTATTCCAAGTGTTGGACAGGGTTGGGAAGGGCTCTGTTGGCCGGTCTACGGTGGCGGTGGATCGGGTGGCTGCGGGCACGCCGTTTGCAGGGCAACGCGGGTGGTTTTCTGGCTCTGGTGAGGTCGAGCGTGCGCGGATGAGTACAGTCGACGCCTGAGGGGCTTTATAGGCGCGGGCGCGAGCAGGGGACACAGACACGGCTCAGCGTGGTGTGGGGCGCGTGGGATCAGGCGCGGGCGTGCTCTGGCGCGCGCAGAGCGCGTCGAACACGTGGAGGTATTCTTCTGCCCATGTTCAAAAGCTTGCAGAGATCACATACGTGCGAATCTTGGCAAAAATCCGACGCAGACCTCTTCCTGGCACCTATGGCTATCTCTTGTATGTGAGTTCCAAGGGAAGATAAGCCCTAGGTCAAAAGATATGCGGACGCCAAATCTAGCTTGTCTTTCTGTCCGCTGCGCGACAAAAATTAAGCCAAGACATGTCAAACTTCGAGGGCTTGGTCTCAACTTTTTCCAGGGGGTGCCTTAGGTGGTATGCCACATTTTTGGTATACAACTCAAGTGGTTTTGGTGTCATCATCAAGGTGAACACGGTGGATCTTTAGATTAGGTGTAGATTTTGACATAGAGAGAATTAGAGAGGTCTAGCTCTTTCTCTACTTAAAGAATGGATTTGGGGTTTCTTAAGGGGTCTTTTTGCAATGTTTCCTCTCAATATTTGTTGATTAATATGTCACTTAACTTTTGCCAAAGGTTAGGTCATGATTTGCACATTTGCTTAATCTCTCCCCCCTTCAACCATGGTTTTAGGAGATAGGGGTTCAAGAGAGGTCTAGGGTTTATTTTTCTCTTGCCCAAGGTGATAATTACATAAAGCTTGAGTAATGCTTTTGGTCATTAACATTCTTGGTTAATACATGGTTCTTTAAGGTTTTAGGGCTCCCTCTCCTCCACTTAACCACATGAAATAACAGGTCATGGGTGTAAGTAGGGAGTTAGGGCCTTGGTAACACAGGGGGTGTTACAGCAATGGTCATATATTGTGTTATCAAAGGGTTTTTGGTTCACAATGTCCTTGTAGACAAAGGCAACATAGCAGATATCATCTTTGCAAAAGCCTTCAGGCAGAAGCAAGAGCAGGATGACAAGATACATGATGCAACACACTCCTTGTGTGGCTTCGGAGGAAGGCATATAGTGGCACTTGGAAAAATAACAATGCCAATCATCTTCGGTTATGTTCATGTAACACCCCGTTCGATCCCAAGACCAGCGGTATTTACTCCTGGCAGCTCTCTAGGATCATATATTGTCCCCATAGACCAACAAGGGTCTTTTGTGCGCACTTTGTCCTCACTCATGCGCACCCGAGAAAATTTCCCAGTCGATCACCCATCCCAAATTGCTCCAAGCCAAGCATGCTTAACTTGGAGGTTCTTTCGAGATAGGCTTCCGAAAAAGAAGATGCACCTTGTTGGTATGGATACTCAATTAATTCTATTAAGCCTTGGGCCAGGATATCACCATCCCAGGGGCCAGGATATCACAATCCACCCCCCTTAGAAGACCGACATCCTCGTTGGTCAACCCCAATCCAGGAACCTCCCCTCTTAGCCACGTATGTGTGTCTAGTGTCGTCATATGCCATGCCATGTGTTGGTCACTCATTCTTTAATGTTGTGAATCAAGACGAAGGTCATGAAGGACATGCCTTCATCATTCAATATGTAAACAAGAATGCAAAGAGATGAATAAAGTAATTATGTCTCGTTAATTCATTCATATTTGCATTCTATAAAACATGTATGAATACCAATAGAATTCATATTACAGTGATACCTTCGGCTTGCTCAAAGGTGAAGACACGCGAGAGAGTGATTACAATTCAGCATGAACAGTATGGTCCTACTGTTCATCTATTTATATGTACGGGACGCAGCCCAGGTTAAAGTACATTTATGTCCCCAATATTCACTTATAATCGTAATACAAATCATTAAGGACTAAATAGTCTTTTTCCCCTTTGGTTGGCATCATCATCATGCTTCATCTCCATTATGAGCTGAAGTTGTCCATCTGGTGATAGCTTCGGCGTTTACTCTTCTTTAGATCTATCTTCATCTCGTATGCCTTTGTCATAAGGAAGAGGTTTGCATCCTGAAGACGAAGCTTCTTGTAATGGCTTATGCTAAAAACAAATGGTTAATTATGTTTTTGAGGACCTTCGAAAGAGGAAGGCCCCCAACAGTAGCCCCTCATAGTATTGATTTGTTTTATTGTAACAAATTCAGACTGCGACGTGAACGAAGGTCTTTAGCTGAAGGTCCAAAAAAACCTTCCCTTCGCTAGAATAGCGAATCATTCTGAACCGTGGGACCCATTTAGCTATAGGGCTCTGAGTATATATATAGAAGGCTGTGTCGCAAATGTTTTTTGTTCCATCTAGCTTTCATGCTGCAGTTGTTTAGTCTTCCTGTTCTCTGAGCTTAATTGTTTGCGAGCTTCAGTTTTCTGACGCGACCAACACCGAAATGGCTGAAGACAAGAAAAGCGCTGACCCCAGACTCGTTGGCTTTTACAAAGCCATGGAAAGGACCAATGTGGAGAAAATTACCATCGAAATATTAGCTGGGTTGTCTGGAGATTCAAGCGGTAGTGAAAGCTTCGATATTGAGAGTGAGAATGAGATTGCTGAAGATCAACCATGGAGGCCTAGCCACGTTGTATTTGGGAAATCCACAATAAAACAAGGTCAAATTGAAGCAATGAGAGGCAAATACTTTCATGATGTATCGATAGTGAGGGCTAGAGGAGAAGACACCGTTCTGCTGCAAGAAAGTGATGAAGTGGTAGTCTTTAGGAGCTTCATGAAACCGGGCTTCATTTTCTGCTTCACAAGATGCTTGTCGAGGTTTTGAAGACATTTGAATTTTATCTTCATCAGGTTACCCCCGAAGCTCTTATTAGAGTGGGAGTTTTTATCTGGGCTAGGAGAAGCCAAGGACTGGAACTAGATGCAAGATGCTTTTGCAATATTCATGAGTTGTCTTATCAAACGAAGGCAACCAGGAATGAACAGTATCACAACAATTTTGGTTGTTACAACTTCGTGCCTCAATCTGAGGTGAATTACCCTATGCCCACGTTTTGGAAGAAGTGGCCAGGTTCTTAAATGAAGGAGTGGTTTTACGTGAAGAATGATCTGAGTTAGAGGGAAGATGTGAAAGGAATTATCCATCGTCTTATATGGTCTCGCTTCGGCACTAGAAGACCATCCACTGCACTTGGGAATAATGTGCAAGCCTGCCATGCTGCTTTTAACACCGTGTGCACCTATATTGACACAAGAGACTTAGTTCAAGAGCATATTGCATACAAAGTATGGCCTCTTGCGAGCGAATGGGAAATGCCGAAGGAGGCCGCCGCTGGCTCTAGCCAGGGTGGCCTGATTTATCTAAAGTATACTTTTCGGTTCAGAAACTAGTTTGATGAGCCAAATGATGATTGGTTGGATGCTATAGAAGCAACAAGTGATGAGATAATTGGAGCGTACTCGAAGGCGGAAGATGATGCCATGACAGTTGCCTTCGGCGCTCGCGACAAGAAAAGGTTGAATAGAGTGTTTGATATTATTGGGTTTGTTTACCCAGATTACTGCTATCCCGCCCAGAAGCAAGGAAGGAAAAGGAAGGTTGCTGCCTCGGCATCTACCGGTGCGTCAAGGTTAAAGAAAATCAAGGTTTTGACACATAGACCCAGGCGCATTGAGAAGGCTGATGTGCCAAAGTTAAGTGAAAGGGTGGAAACAACTCCCCTAGCCATAGAGACTGTTCCTGTTGTGCCTATTGAAGCTGTTGGGGACCCGACCAGAGAGCCAGAGCCAAAAAAGGTAGCAGAAAAAGTGCAGAGTAGCTGAAGATGATTGTGACAGAACTGCCGGAGCTTCCAGCCACCACAGGAACTTCAAGGAAGAGGAGGATGGCTAGTGTCTTGGAAGCTGTTCTAGAATCTATGAAAACACCACCTCCTTCTTCTGCCAAAGCATCTAGCAGCAAAACTGAAGATGTCTTAGAGATGATTACTGCAGTACATCTACTCATGTTGAGGTGGGACCTTCGAAAGTTGTACCTGAAAATCTTGTGGAAGAGAGCCTACCAAAGATTCCCTCGGCGCCTGCTGCCGAAGCACCTTCCAGCAGCGATTTGAATTTTATTGTGCGACATGCTTCGGGAAAGCAACTACCAGCAGAGCAAGTTACCGAAACTAATCATTATGCTAAAGAGTTGAAGTACCCCCATGGATCCTTGGTATATGGAGGAGATAATGATGATGATTTCATCTACTGTCTACCTGACGGTAAGGAGATCAATGTTTGCCATGAAATGATGGATCACATGGTGTATCCGAAGCTCGAACTCGGCTTGTCTACAATGACAAAAGATCAGCTTGCAGATAGCCTTGCTTACAAGAGCTTGAAGGTTTGTATACTTTGGCTTGTCATTTTGTAATTTTTGTTATGGTGAACTATTTTTGTCGTAATTCTTATCATTATTATTTGTTCACTCTTTGTTTGCTAGGGCTTGATTCTAAGAAAGGCTTTGAAGGCTCAAAAGGATGCAAAAGATGAGAGTTGTCAAATAGCACTTGGAAACCTCCGATCGGAGGTTATAACCTTGAGGAACGAAGCTCTCGCAAAAGACAAGATTCTGTTATCTTTAGTCGAGAGACTGAAATCTAGCGAAGCTAAGCTAGCTGCTCAAGCAGAGGTCCAGAAAGTCGAAGTGCAAGAGCTAGAAAATAAAGTTGCCGAAGCAACTAAAAATTTTAATGTGGAGCTAACGAAACATGAAATTTGTGAAATTGAACGATCAAGGGCACAAAGAAATGTTGATGAGCTTCGTGCAACTAAAGAAAGATGTTATGATATGGCTACGGAATGCGCCAAGAATCTGAAGAGTAGCTTTTCAAAAGTTGGTGCATTCTCTTCAGAGCAAAAATTCATCCCCAATGGAGTTATCCATTGGATTAAAGGCGAAACCAAAGCCTTTGAGGAGATTCTTAGTGATAGAGGTGATTTTTGTGCTTTCGTCGGTGCCCGTGGGGCCGTGTCCATTTTGGAGAAGGTTGGTTGTGATCATGCCAAGGCTGTAGCTCAGCCAGATTTTGCCTTCGCAGCTGAGGATGTCAAAAACCCTTCAGCCGAAGCTACTACCCTAGGTGGTAAATTTTATTCCGAAGTATGGCTGAAGGGTGGACGAGAAATTGCTGATGAAGCCATCAAAAGGAACGAGAAGGAATATCATGATGCTTCAGAAGAAGCAAAATGAGCTGAAGAAGCTGTCGAGCGGGCTAGACTTATAGATATGCACTCTTTAACTCATTTTCGTAAGTTTTCCAGCTTCGACATAACAAATATTTGTGTCTTAATGCAGCTGAGCTTTCTCCGCCTCCTGAACCATATAATCCCAAAGCTGACCCATCCATCAAGGAGGCACTTGACATAATTAAGATTGCCAATGACGCTATTGACGAAGCTGTTGACAGCCTTCTGAACGAAGCTGCCGAAAAAGTCCTTAAGGAAGACTAAAACTTTGTACTTTTGCTAGTTTGATGTCCCTGAACATGATCCCTAGTTCTATAAGAAACACTTGTAAGCAATTTGTATGTATATTTATGTAATATATATTTCTTTATGAAGCGTGGAACCTTCATACATACTGTTTTTGAGCCCACGGCGAAAAACACCTTCTCTTCTTTTCACGCTTCAGAAAGAAATCCCCCTTCTTTGCTGAAGCTACTATATGATGTTTTATTCTTGGTGTAGACGTTGCGTAGGAATAGTATTGTTGGAAGCATAAACTTCACATGGCAGTAGCTTCAATCATGAACCGTACATTTTTAATACTCTTTGATGAATCTTTGCCGAAGCTAAAGGAGAAATCCTCACTTTTTTACTGCTTTTGCTGATGCAAAATGATGTATGATGCGATGTCATGATGCAATATGATGTGATTACATGATGCAAAAGATATTGCATGCGAAACATGAATGATAAGACTCTGCATCCCTTTAGGAACAACTTTGGAGTCTCTTCACCTTTTTCTTTAGGTGGTATTTCAGCTCTGCATTCCCTTAGGAACGACTTTGGAGCTAAGCTTTGCATCGCCTTAGGAACAACTTTGGAGCTTCTTTACCTTTCACTTAGGTGGTAGCTTAACTCTGCATCCCCTTAGGAACGACTTTGGAGCTTTGTGATCCTTTTGTTTTACACTCGATGGTGTAACTACAGACTTATTACATCAAGCTGAAGGTTAAACCTCCTTGTATTGTCTTTTGAGAAGAAAAAATATAAAAACAAAAAAGGTAAATATACATTGCATTAAGTCACTCTCTAGTGGAAGCACTATGCTACCTTCAGTAGATATGCCTTGACTTAGGTACAATACTGTTGATAGTGCGAGCTTCGGACTCCTCCCGAGTGTCACGCTGTTGTTGAGCCTGGCGATGCCCTTCTGGCTGTTGGTTATGGACCAAGGTAGGCGCCATTGGTGGCGATGGTGGCAACTAAGCCCAGGAGCTTGGGAGTGACTTGCCGAAGCAACGGACGCCGTAGGTTGTTGATTGCCCACATACTCAAGGATATATGGGGAATAGCATGAAGCAGTATGCAAGACCTGCTTCGGCTGGTTCTGCCATGCTTCGGCTTCAACGATTTCCTTCTGCTTCTGGATTGTGACATGGCACGTCCTTGGGGTGTGTCCCTTATCTTCCCCATAGAATAGGCAAAATAGTCTCCTGGGCTGATTACCATATCTTCCTCCGAAGCTTCTCCCTCCTCTACCTCTTTGGGCTGGTGGCCTATAGGAAGTTTGCTGCATTCCTAAAAATTGCGAGCTTTGCTGATTGTTCTGAATATGATTGGTCTTGTCATCATTTTTGTTGGGATTGTGAATCGTTCTGACATGCCTGGGGTGGAGTCTTCCTCCGAAGCCCCTAGTCATCTCAGAATACCTGTACGCTTCTTCCCTTCTCTGACGGAAATCGTTGTCAGCTCGGATGTATTCATCCATCTTCTGGAGAAGATTCTCCAAGGTCTATGGTGGCTTCCTTGCAAAATATTGTGCTGTGGGTCCTAGTCGGAGCCCCTTGTCATGGCCTCGATGACGATTTCATTAGGCACCGTTGGCGCCTGGGCTCTCAGTTGCAAGGACCTTCGGACCTATGCCTGCAAGTAATCTTCATTGTCTTGCGTGCACTGGAACAAAGCTTGAGCAGTCACTGGCTTTGTTTGGAAGCTTGTGACTAGCATGTCCTTTAACTTTTTCCATGAGGTAATTGTTCCTAGCCGAAGAGAAGAATACCAAGTCTGAGCCACGCTCCTAACTGTCATGACGAAGGATTTTGCCATGACAGCAGTGTTGCTACCATATGATGATATGGTATCACACCCGGTTTTAAGGAACAAAGCCAGGTGCATCTCATACATGCGCCAAGAAGACAACATATATAATAACAGAGTGTATAGAGATAAATGTCACAATAAAATTAGAGTACTTATTACATAGCGGAAGTCTTACAAAAATAAAATATGAATATCGCAGGAACTAAAATTTATCCTTGGCGCCAGAAAGCTGACTGGAAAACGCCACCTAGATCAAGTCGAAGGCCTCGGTATTAGGCGGCTCCTCTTTGACCACCTGTTCTTCTCCTGTGGGTGGGTGTGAGACAGCAAGAGTGAGCTCACACATGTTCATCGCTCAACAAGTTATGGGGAATAATGTGGCATGAACTCACCAAAGGTGGGAGTTCATGAAGTGTAAGGCTGATCAATGAAATAAAGGTTGAAGCTGAGCATTGCTTTTATAAGTTGGTCAAAATTTTATTAGCAATTACTAAGTGTAAGTAAATACCAAACCATAGAAATAATAAATAGAAGTAATAATAAAATAATCCCAGATGCAATGAAATAACAAATTAAGTTTAAGTTCCATAAATTAATCATGTGAGTGTTCGAGCCGCTCATGACCGTGAGCACGGCTAGTATACCAGTTTTACACTCTGCAGAGGTTGCGCATCTTTACCCACAAGTCGTGTTACCCATTTGCCATGGAGTTGATCAGACCCCATACACCTCTACCAAGGAAGCGAGGCAGGGTACCACTACGAGGCCTTTACAAAGTTCCACTAGCTTCAGACTACCCGCTACAGTTTATAGGAAGCTCCAGTGTAGGAATCCCTCGCCTGACCGTCATCGCAGCAAAATCAACCCAAGGACCTCCCTACACTGACCACTCCCCTACTGCCCTTGCCCCTTTCAGGTAAGGTAGCCATCCACTAGCTTTCCTAGTTAATCAGCCAAGGGCGTCCCATTAAACCCTTGTGGTAGCACTGTTTTCCCGGGTGGTTCTCCATGTTTCCATTAACATAATGATCTTATCATGAATGGTAAATAATAAACAGATAATAAAAAGTATAAAAATGAGTGATGAATATCTCTATACCCAAATCCATATAAAGCAATAGCATGAACTACCCAAAGCTTTAGTAGTAAAACCAGGGGTGAAACAAGGTATAAAGATAGTCAAAATCTAGGGTATCCTATTGGGTCCCATCAAAATTAACCTATGCAGATCATTATGAATAATAAGAACATGAATGGGTAAAAGAAGTGATCAAGGGCACAACTTGCCTTCAATGAGCTCCTGCTCAGCAGTCTCTACCAGCTGAACCTCAGAATCCTCTATAGCTTGCTCGTCTACTCGCATCAACACAATACATACATAGTATAGCAAAAATTAACATTACACCAAACATGTAAATAAAATACACAGTAATAATCTAGACACTAAAATGAGATCATAGGAACTGGAATTATTAATTTTGGAGTTATATATTTTAAGTTATGAATTTCCAAAGATTTTATGCATTTAATATAGGGTTAAGTGACAAATAAATTTTAATGTGTACTTCTTGTAAAAACAGTGGTACTATTTGATAGAGAATGATATTACAAAATTATAGGAACTGGAATGGTCCATTTTGGAGTTCATATGAATTTTCTACAAATTAAACAAGTTCTAGTAATTATTTTTTATTAAAAATGCATTTCTGATTTATTTTCTCTGTTTTTCGAGTTTTCTAGACTGGGCCTCATTTTTCAGAAAGGTCAGGGGGTCTAGCGCAAGATTTCCACAGACACAGACTACTATACATTAGACTGCGGGTTGAATCTCTAAACTTATAAGGGGTTTTCTGCAAAACTTGCGGCTGAAGGGGTATCGCTGACCCCAGCCATCCGATCAAGCGCGGAGCCGCGATTAGGTTGATCCAGATTAACCCTCGCCCACACATGACATCGTCGGATCCTATATCTACGGCTCGGATCCAAAATAATCGAGATCGAATCGTATCCATCGGATTACAGATCAACGGTCCGGGTTCTCTTAACTGAAGGGGTAAGCTACCTTCTAATCCTGGCCGCTGGCTTCTAATCGCACGGCCAGGCACCCTTCTTCTACATAGCGTCCATTACTCTCTCTCTCTCTCTTCGCAAGCCAGCACAGGGCGACACATACCCAACGATGAGCAACCCCGGGCTCCCTCTCACGGCCATGCTGGTGCCTAGTGTGAAGGCGCCATGGCCGGACCATGGCCAATTGACAATCTGTCGACCTAACCAGAGGAAATCTACACCGAAAATAAAGGGGGGAGAAGGCGGACATGGATGGGTGACTCATATTGGGATTTGTCGGGTGAAGGCGCCCAGCTCCGGTGACGCGCGGACGCGCGGTGCGGCTAAGCGACGATGGAGGATTTCTGCACCCCACACAGCACCGCACCCAGCAGTGCCCCGCGTGCAAATCACCACCCTCTCCATTTCCCCTCTCGTCTGGCGGCGGCGGTGAGCGGTTCTGGGATTAGCGCACGAGCTCCTGGGTTGGTTAAATAGGTGCACGGAGAGTGGCCAGGAGGTTGGGAAAGCTGTTGCGTCCCGCGGTCGACGCCCGGCCCGATCGCGCCCGTCTGTTACGCGCGGGAGAAGAAACACAGTTGCAGCGCGAGACACAGACGAGTGGGTCCCAGTTGTCAGCCGGTGAGCACTATGGCACATGATGAACGCGACGTGGCCGACCACAACGGCCCCACATGTCGGCACTAGGTTTTCTGGGTTGGGCCACGCGGTGACAACAGGGTTTGCCGAAAATGCAGACATAGGCCCAATTATCTCTCCCTTTCTCTCTTTTTTTTATATTTTTGGTTTCCCTTTTCTTTTATTCTCTTTTCTTCCTTACTTTTGAATTCAAATTTGAATTCAAATCTTTGTTGTGAATTTGCACTTTAGATTGAATATTCAAACCAAAGATTCCAATATGAAATGGTACATTTATTTATATACTTTTCTTTATACCTTATATACTCTCTTTTTCTTTCCTCTTTCTTTACCTCAAATCTTTTTCTCATTATTATTTTATTTTTATTCATATTATTGTTGTTTTAAATGCACAAACAAAATCCAATATGATGCAATGGTTTATTTGTGTCTTAGTAAAGATTTACTCATTTTAAAAAATGATTAGTCACATGTGATGATAAGTAATGGCCACCAACATTGAGATCAACTCTATTTTCATTATTTACATATTTGAGTATTACATATGGTTGCTTCGCAGCTCATGAGGAATTGCTTCGGGTCAGAGTGCCCATCATACATGGGGAGCTATGGTAGCTTGTATGAAAGTGGTCATGGGGTAGCCTACAACTCTGCTGCCAGGGGAGAAGCATCATCAAAAGCAAAATTGCCATAATACAGGTCATCATACCATCCATCGTCGTTGATTGGAGTTTCTTGACGAACTTGTCTATGTTGAGGCCCTCGTCCTTGGTCATCCTGCCTGATGTGGCGCATCTCTTCAGCGGCTTCATCGATCTTCCTTTAAAGTTCAGCTAGCCAAAGCATCTTTTCCCTTTTTCTCTGTACTTGGTGATGTATAGCTTCTAGATCTCTAATTTCCTGGTCCAACTCCTCTTCCTGAGGTGTTGGGCTGGTAGCCTTTCTCTTCTAGCTCCTAGCCTCTCTAAGTGATAGGGTCTCCTAAATGGTGTCCAGTGGCTGCAAAGCAGCCCCTAGCGCTATTTCCTTCTTCGGTGGCATGATGAAGGTGAGTGCTTGTCGAAGGTTGTGGAAGTGAGTTGACCGGGTTTCTCAACTCGCCATGTGTCAACTCGCCATATGTAGCACATAACCCTTGCATATGTAGCACTTAACCCTTGCATATGTCAACTCGCCACTGGGTTTCTCAAGACTAGAATGGGTTCACGCCAACCGAGAGCACAAATACACCACCGTCCAGCCTCTTGCCACGGAGGGTACACGCTACTCTCGCCATCTCTCCACTCCCATTACGTGTTAGCCTCTCTGGTATTTGTCCGCTCGAGGCAAATCTTACCCATGACGAGGCATGTGGCTAGGTAAAGGGTGCTTGGTCAGCAGGCCCACATCGACACGGTCCTTAAGTGACTCAGACGGAGACACTACATCAAGACTTCCTTCTCGTGCAAGTCACTCGCCTAGTCTTGTCTTATCATTTACAGCCCCAAAGTTTGGTACCTGTCAGAGGTACATCTTTTTCGATGTTGAACCCATCATGGCCATGATGGATTCACCATCAAGTCTTTTCTTTTGAAAACTTCCCATCCCACATGAATCAGCATCTTTGTTTAAAACAAACCACTTTGTTTTCTAAGGAAAGACTAAGAATCAGAAAACTTTTAAGTAAAAATAGGTATCAAGGAATGGTAATCAATTCCAAGGAAAAGGAAATACAGCAAGTGTTTAACACACAACTCCTATCATCTAATGCATCAAGCAAGGTGATAAAGATTTTAAGACACAAGGAAAAGGATAATGCACTGGGGCTTGCCTTGTGTTGTAGGGGATTCGGGATCTGTTCCACAAATATCAAAATAAAAACTGTTCCCGGCAGGTGGAGTCTCAGCTTGTGGTGCAGTTTCTTCCTCTTCGACAATTACTTCTTCTTCATTTTCTATACATAACAATACATATACATGAATGCTCATGTGATGCTATGAATATGCAGTTATAGAAGAAACACATCAAGTTGTATCTTGAATACAACTTTACTTCATGGTACATCTAAGTTACTAGGGTTTCCAGAGTTAGTACCCTATTAGGGTTAAGCAAATTCTACCTTAGGAAGCTAGGGTTTTGGGTTTGAGATCAAACAAAGTCCAAAACATACCAAACTTTATCCAAGGGCTTTAATGACTAAACTAAGCTTACTCAAAAAGTTTTATGATTTTTGGAGTTATCAATTTAATTCTAAAATTCCAAAAGACTCGGTTTAGGCATTTTTAAATACTAAATAATTCATGGTCTTTACTAAAAATCTTGGAACTATTTATTAAATACTAGAGGAATTTAGGAGTCTAGTAAAATTGGTCCCATATTTTTATCATTTTTCTAGAATTTCCTATGGATTCCCAAACTTAATCAGAAAAAGAAAAAGAGAAACTATCAACAGTGTTGGGCCAAAACCAGCCCAATCGGCCAGGTTTACACATAATTCGGGCGCGCCCGCCACTGCGCTGTCAACTTTGCGAGAAGTCCCTCGGTCATTCAAATAACCAGTGAAGAACCCCTAGCCACTATTCACTGTCTCTCTGACGTTTGCACAAAGGCCCTCCGACTTCTGTTTCTTCTCCAAACCAAACCTTAACAACGGTGCGCTCGCCGTCGGCCATCTCTTCGCTAAGACCAGCCATGAACGGTGTTGACTGACCAAACTAAGTGTCGGAATAGCGCCCCGACCCCATACGAATCTAAGCCCTGCCTTAATTGCACCAATCCAGCCCTGGGTTCTCCCACCCGCAACGACGACGAACTTCACGGACAAATCAAGGTTTTCCAGATAATTGAGCATGGTCTAGCTTAATGGGTTGAACCGACAAGCATCACTAGTGAATAGAGATGTTGAAACATGAACAAAGAGAACAAGAACGAACCTAGAATTGGTGGTCCACGACGCAACGACACACGGAGGCGCGGAGAAGTGAATTGGGGGAAATGCGAAATTGGGGCGCAGTGGTTCATGATAGGAGCTAGCTGGGGATGGGTTGGATGCGTAACTATGAAGTGGAGTAGAGGGCATCCTCAATTTATAGGTCCCGATCGAACTGTACAAGAATTTTGGGATTGAGATCACGGTTATCCCGCTAGGATATTTCGAAGTGGCTTGCTCACCATGGCGCACAAGAGGGAACTGGTTTGCGGATGATAACCAACGGCTTGCCATGACCCTTACACCGTGGAGGAGTGGTTATTACATGTCACGGCCAGAAAAACGATGAGCTCCGGTGATGCCAGCGCGACTGACCGCGGCAGGACACGACGGCTGGTCTGGCCAGCGACTGGATTCACCCCTCCCCCGATATTTTCACCCCGCCTCGACGTTATCTACTCCTCCTGTGGCACGAATCTTCCAGGCGGGCATGAATTATGGCAGCAAATCACCGGCGTTGAGCTCACGGTACCAAAGATCTTTTCTGGTCACTATACCATGGTAATCTTCATCAGAAGTTCTGACAGCACGATTTGGAGAGCTTCATTCTCTAATTTGTATATGACAACGTGTTAATCCATCCATAACAAAGTTGTTGCCCTATACTCCATTGTTGATTTTGCTATAGCATCCACAATCAAATAATCAATGGATCCTACTCAAAATTGATCTCAAAGTTCTGCCAATGTCACTGGTGGTCATGATTCAGTCATAAGTGGTGACTGACAGTCCATCTTAAGGCTAGTTTATCTCCAATTTTTATACAACATCAAAGCTCAATCACTTAAGCAAAGTTGTACTCCTAACATAGCTTTACAATTTTGATGTATTGACCTAGGGCAAAATCTTCATAAATTAAGAGATACAAAGCTCCATAGGTGACCCAATTCCATTGAAATTTAGACTTAGCCACTTAGGGTTTCTTGGGCCTTTTTGCAAATAAGTCCCATTTTGTCCACACTACATGAAAATCCTTCAATGTGAAAGTTACTTGGTTGTTGATGTTCTATCACTTTGATATTTGCACTTTGCTCCAAAAGTGCATAGAATTTGCATTTACCCCCTAGGGTACAAATTAGGGTTTTTTAGGGTTTATTCTAGGGTTTTGAGAACTCTAGGGTTTTTGTGCCAGTCAAACCCACCAACCTTGATCTCTTATAAATATTTCCAATGTTTTTTGAGGTATTACTCATCTTGGCTTCACTTTCACCCATAGGCCCTGATCCTAGGGTTGAGTACCCTACCCTAGGGTTAAGCACACTTCAAGTCACCACATCACAACTTGTTTTGAAATTGTACCTAGTGAATGCATTCTAGGTGTCACAAACAAAATGAAATGTCAATGCATATGATGTCATGCTCAAGATTTAGTGCCAGTAACACCAGGGGTGTTACAGGCGCTAATGTTGGTCACTCGTTCTTAAATGTTGTGAATCAAGAACAAGGCAACATAATTATTAATTATTAGGGACCTTCGTCTTCCGAAGCATTATCTCCCCATGAGTATAATGTTCATCAAACGAAGGTCATGAAGGACATGCCTTCATCATTCAATATGTAAACAAGAATGGAAAGAGATGAATACAGTAATTATGTATGAATAGCAACAGAATTCATATTACAGTGATACCTTCGGCTTGCTCGAAGGTGAAGACATGCGAGAGAGTGATTACAATTCAGTATGAATAGTATGGTGCTACTGTTCATCTATTTATATGCACGGGACATAGCCTGGGTAAAAGTACATTTATGTCCCCAATATTCACTTATAATCGTAATACAAATCATTAAGGACTAAATAGTCTTTTTCCCCTTTGGTCAGCATCATCATCATACTTCATCTCCGTTATGAGTCGAAGCTGCCCATCTCATGGCAGCTCCCTAGGATCATATATTGTCCCTACAAACCAACACAGGTCTTTTGTGCGTACTTTGTCCTCACTCATGTGCACCCGAGAAAACTTCCCGGTCGGTCATCCATCCCAAATTGCTCCAAGCCAAACACGCTTAACTTGGAGGTTCTTTTGAGATAAGCTTCTGAAAAAGAAGATGCACCTTGTTGGTATGGATACTCTATTAATTCTATTATGCCTTGGGCTAGGATATCACCATCCCAGGGGCCAGGATATCACAGTTCACAATACAAGAATAGAACAAGTTGTATTTGACATTGTCGATATGGACTATTCTTACAATGCAATCATTGGTCGAGGGGCACTGAATGCCTTCGAAGCAATAATCCATTCAACATATCTGTGCATGAAGATACCATCTGACCAAGGTCCTATTGTTGTGCATGGAATTCAAGAGGTTGTTAGACGGGTCGAAGGGAACTAGACTGATTCAAAGGCCATGCACAACTTAGATGAAGTAGAAGCTCATCAACAGTATAAGCATAAAAGAGACAAGGCTGCTTCAGTAGAGTTTATGCTTTTGTGTGAAGACATAGCCGAGCAGAAGGTGTTGTTCGGGTCTCATTTGTCTGATGAACAAGAAAAAATTCTGCTAAATTTTTTTTCAACAATAAGGATGTTTTTGCTTGGTCAGTCAATGATCTTTGTGGTGTCAACAGAGATGTTATTGAGCATTCACTCAATGTAGACCCAGCCATTAGACCAAGGAAGCAGAGGTTTCGGAAAATGTCTGATGATAAAGCCGAAGGGGAAAGAAACTAAGTTAAAAGGCTTCTCAGTGCTGGGGTAATCACGGAAGTAACATACCCGGAGTGGCTAGCTAACACTATTATGGTAAAGAAGGCCAACGAGAAGTGGAGAATGTGTATTGATTTAACAGATCTCAACAAGGCATGCTCGAAGGATGAGTTCCCCTTGCCAAGAAAAGACTCCCTTATGGATGCAGCAACAACCTCGGAGAGTTTATTCGAATGCTATTCAGGCTATCATCAAATCTAGATGAAGAAGGAGGACGAGCCTAAAACAAGCTTCATAACCCCTAGTGGGACCTATTGCTACCTTTGGATGCTCGAGGGGCTCAAGAATGTCGGAGGAAGCTTCAGCAGAATGACCTCCTAAGTCCTTAGCTCTCCGATTGTCATGAACGTCCTCACATATGTCAATGATATCATAGTAAAAAGAACGAAGCAAGAAAATCACATTACCGACCTGCAAGAAACATTTGCCAATTTTAGGAAGGATGGTCTCAAGCTAAATACAGTGAAATGTGTCTTTGGGGTGAAGAAGGGAAAAAATTTCTTGGGTTCCTTGTATCAACAAAAGGAATTAAAGCAAATCCAAGCAAAATAGAAGCTATACTTCGAATGGAGCCACCAAGGACAAGAAAAGGTACTCAGAGGTTAACAGGAAGGCTGGCATCTTTAAACATATTCATCTCTGGATCAGCAGAGAGGAATTTGCCATTCTTCAAAGTGATAAAATCAGCCGAAGTCTTTCAATGAGGACCAATTCAAGAAAAAGGCTTTCGAAGAGCTGAAGCAATATCTGATAAAACTAACACCATTGATTCCACCTTCATCAGGAGCCCCATTGCTACTGTATGTAGCCGCTTCTCACGCTGCAGTCAGTGTAGCGCTGGTGTAGGAGAGACAAGATCAAGCGAAGAAGCAAGTTCCAGTATACTTCGTTTCTGAAGTACTTAGTCCATCAAAAATAAAATACCCAGAGCTGGAGAAGATACTATATGCTGTACTGATGGCTCCAGACACCTTCGACACTATTTCCAATCATACCACATTATAATACCTTCATCCCAGCCTCTCAAGGACATTATAAGAAATAGAGAAGCTACAGGAAGAGTTGGAAAATGGGCTGCATAACTGAATGAGTTCAATATTGATTTTGTCCATAGATCCTCAATTCAATCTCAAGCGTTAGCAGACTTCATTGTTGATTGGACGCCAGGGGCTCAGGAAGAAGGAAGCATAACATACACCAAAGCTTGAACAGTGTTCTGTGATGGATCATGGGGAACTTTTGGTGCGGGTGCAGCGGTTATTCTAATTTCACCATCCAAGATCAAAACCTGCTACGCATCTAGATTGGAGTTCAACTACACAAATAACATTGCAGAGTACGAAGCTCTTCTTTTGGGGCTTCGAAAGCTTAAGGCAGTGAGAATAAGAAGGGCAGTCCTCAAATCTGACTCACAGGTCATCATAGGCCATGTTGATAAAAGCAAGAGATCCGAAGCTTGGGAAGTATCTTGATACAATTCGAAGAATGGAAGCCTCTTTCGAAGGTTTCTCAGTGAAGAATATTCCAAGAGGAGAAAATGAGTAGGCAGATTTACTAGCTAAATCAGCGGCACAGGGGCTCCCAGTCCTTTCAGAAGTATTCTTTGAAACTCTAAAAGCACCTTCAGTCGAGCTCATGGAGTGAGCGGTGCTTACAATCTCACCTGTGCACAGCGAAGATTGGAGAACTAAGATTGTATCTTTCCTGTAAGGCAATTATCCTTCGGATGACAAATCCTACATAAAAAGAATGCAAGCTAGGACAATACCTTATATGATCATAGAAGGAGATTTGTTCAAACAAGGAGTTTGTTCTCCACTGCTGAAGTGTTTGTCTAGAGCTAAAGGTCAAGAGAAAATGAAAGAGATACACGCAGGGATATGCAGAGCTCATATTGGATCTAGGCCTTTGCTTGGAAAAGTTTTCAGACAAGGATTTTATTGGCTGAAGGAAGCTTTGGATGCAGCGGATCTTGTTCAAAAGTGTGAAAACTGCCAAAAGTGTGCCAGAGATCAAAAACAACCTTTGTCTCTAACTCCGCTATTTCTGCCCACTTGGCCATTGCAAAGATGGGGCCTAGATTTACTGGGCCCACATCCACCAGCGCAAGGTAGCTTGAAATATGTTGTGGTAGCAGTGGAGTACTTTTCAAAGTGGATCAAAGCTAAACCCCTAGCTACAATCACTTCAGCCAGGGTCCAGAAGTTCTTCTGGCAGAATATTGTTTGTCGGTTCGGTGTACCGAAGGCTATCACGATTGATAATGGAACTCAATTTGATGCTGAAACATTTAAAACTTTTTGTGACCCAATTGGTACAACGATACATTTTGCATCTGTGAGGCATCCAGAATCTAATGGATTGGTAGAGCGAGCTAATGAAATTATTATAATAGGAATAATGAAGACAATCTTCAATCTGCCAAAAGGAAAGTCGCCAGATGAGTTGGTAAAAGTGGTATGGAATCATAACACTGTTGTCTCAAGATCAACAGGGTTTACTCCATTCAAGCTCTTATTTGGGGATGAAGCAATAACACCAGAAGAAGCATGAACAGGTTCAATAAGGACCCTAGCTTCGGCAGAAGACGAAGAGGCTTGCAAAATAACAAAAGGCACCATAGAAGGGACCAACCTTTAGGCAATAGATCACATCAATAAATATCAGTCTGAAATAGTTAAATGGCGAGACGGAAAGGTAAGATTAAAGAATATTAAGCCAGGACAGTTGGTGCTTCGAAGAGTGGCCAACCTAGACATAGTGGGGAAGCTTCAACTTAAGTGGGGAGGTCCCTTCTTGGTGGTGTCTTCGTCAAGACCTGGATCATACAGATTAAAAGACATGGATGGTAATGACATTCCAAGATCTTGGAATGCATATGAGCTTCAGAGATATTATGTCTAAACTATGTAATTTTCTTACTTTTCCCAATGTCACCCTTTTCCTTCAAGAGGGGAGAAAGGTTTTTAATGGGGCCATAGGTTGTAATTTTCGTTTTTTCTTGCACAGCCATGTGCAATACAAGGGCCAGCTTCCCCCACGTGTAAAATATAAAAACTAAGATTACATCATTTTAATGGGGCCATAGGTTGTAATTTTCGTTTTTTCTTGCACAGCCATGTGCAATACAAGGGCCAGCTTCCCCCACGTGTAAAATATAAAAACTAAGATTACATCATCGAGTGTAAAAAAGTATGAAAAAGCTCCAAAGTCATCCCTAAGGGGATTCAGAGCTAAAATGCCACCTAAGTGAAAGGTGAAGAATCTCCAAAGTCGTTCCGAAGGGGATGCAGAGCTAAAATGCCACCTAAGTCAAAGGTGAAGAAGCTCCAAAGTCATTCCTATGGGGATGTAGAGCTTAGCTCCAAAGTCGTTCCTAAGGGGATGTAGAGCAGAAATACCACCTAAGTAAAAGGTGAAGAGACTCCAAAGTCGTTCCTAAGGGGATGCAGAGTCTGGGTGTCTATTCGCATGAGTTTTTTTACCTTCGGCAAACATTTGCATACTTCATCACATCATCTTCTACCTTCATCGCATCATGACATAATGCATAAGTCATTAACAGGAGAAGAAGCGAGGGTTTCTGCCTTCAACGTGAAAATGCTTCGTTGTGAACGAAGATGCTTCGTTTCAAAGGAAAACACTTTGTTATATACGATGGGGCCATTCTTTGATTTTCATCCACAGCAAAGCAGACAACAGTCGAATAAAAGGTAAAGCAGCATTACGAAGCATTCACAAATACTTACAAAATTTTGATTCACATTCAATTACAATTCTTTGTCGAATGATACATTTTCTTGTACAAAGAGCTTCCAAAAGTGTTTCTACAGATATTAGCAAGAGAAGCTTTCGAAGTCTCCTTCATCGCTCCAGAACAAGCTTCGACTCATTAGCTTTCGGCAGTATCACCTTAAAAATGACAAAAGAAAGGGTATTAAGGAATGTAATAAGGAAAAATATAAAATAAAGGCATAAGGTAAAGAGATTTTCTATACTTTGTTAAGTAGATTCCGAGCGTCGTCTCCAGCCATCTCTGGGCCGCCCTTTGCCCAGATTTGAGTGATGAATCTGTTGCCTATGCTTCGAGCTTCGGCTGGAATATCAACTAGGTCAGACGGTGAGAGGCTAAAGTTTGGCCTATTAACAGCTCTTATATGATTACACCCAGCTTTGATGAAAGCAGCAGCCGTGCCATGAGAAGCCACTAGTGCACAGAAATCGCCATGGCCAGTTATAACTTCGTCGAGAGTGTCAACCTCTTTCTCAACACATCCGAGAGCTCCAGGAATATCTTCAGTAGAAAGATTAACATCTTCAGATATGGCTCCAGCAGAATTGAAGATACCCTTTAGCCGAGCGATGCATTGAGTAGCAAATCTGAAGCATTTATTTCGAAGAGTTTTGATTGCTTCGCTCAGTTTAAGATTCTTTTTAACTTCGGCCTTGATTGTCGTGTTTAACATTTCAGACTCATGATTGAAGCTATCAGAGTTTCTTTCCAAAAGCGTTCGAGCTTCTTCCAGCTCTTTGCTCAATTTTTCATTTTGAGATCGAACTTCGGCGAGAGAATCTTCGGCCGAATGCAGCAGGCTGTATTTTTCCTTTAATGAAGATTCAAGTTTATTAATCCTCTTTTCCAAGCCTTCGATAACAAACTCATTTTTCCTGCCTTCGTCGTCCTGCTACATTTTCATGGCCTTACTCAGCAACAAACTCTGAAAGAAGAATTAAAATTAGGTCACTATTACAAAAATACTTAAATCGGCATGATGAAAGAAAAAATAGTAAAGGAACTTTACTTTAAAATTAGAGTAAAATAAGCTACCAATAATATGTTGTCTTCTGTAGTAGCTGATGTCCTTCTCTAGTTTCAGGAATCCGATGCTCTTTGATAATGTGCTTATAATTTTAGCTCCAGCATGGTCACGAATACATCCTAAAATCTCTTCGTCGACGCTGCCAAAGAGCATGGATTTGAGCTGATAGCCGCAAGATATGGCAAATTCCTTCAGTTTCGATATATCATCTTCGAAACGTTGTTGGCCACCCAGGTGCTGAAGATCGAAATTTTTATCTTTCAAAGAGGTCTCCTCAGTTCTCTTTCCCTTATTAGTAGACATTTCGACTACATTTTTCTCAGGAACCACATCACATATAAGCTTGTCAATTTCTAATACTATGGTAGCGAGATTATCAATGTTAGGTGTAGCTTCATTAGCTCTGGCTTTGGCAGTATCTTCAGCATCAGCAGGCACAACAGCCTTTTCCACCAAAGCCAGGGGCAGGGTCTATTCAATGTCTTGCATTACGTTCATCATTCGCCATTTCTTCTGACCCCCGACATTTCCCCCGATAGCCGAAGCGGTCTCCTTTGACTGTAACAGGCTAGTTAGATATGACCCTAGAGGACTTAGCATTGCAAACGGGAAGGGTTTAGTCATTACCTTCAGAATTTATGAAACATCAATAGAGGAAAGTGAAGAAGGGCCTGTAGTCTTTTTTGGCACATCCTGTACCTTCGTCTCTGCAGGAGATATTCTGACCACCTTTCGTTCCTTGGGAGTCGAATCCTTCGGCTCCGCTAGAACTTTTTGCTTCTCGATAGCCCTCTGATCTTCCTTGACGGGTCGGATGGCCTACCTTTTCAGAATACTAACAATGCTCTTTCTTTTCGTTCCTCTAGCCCCTTCGTCAAGTCTGTCATAATCTGGATATTCAAAGTTAAGAGCATCCATCACCCAATTCAATCTTCGTTTTTTCATGGGTGCCGAAGGCAGCTGTCATTAGCTAATCTTCTTTCTTCGTATAGTTTTCGAGAATTTCATTGCACATTGTTTCTATCTGCTCCAACCATTCAGTGTAGGGTTTGCTGAATCTTTTTTGGAACTTAACCCGATAAGGAAGTCGAACAAGTTCATACTTTTTCCCTTCTTCCTTTTTCTTCGGTATTCCCCACCCACCAGAAGTTGGAAACGTCCTATTTGCGAGATATTCTTGCACAAAGTCCCTAGTGCTGATATGCTCTGCCACGACTCTAAATTCCACCTCTGCTAGTTGGCAAGGGGACCCCAACTGCATGTTGCACAGGGGTCAAGTCATGCCGAAGCTCAGCCTTAACGGACTCATTACCATGGTCATGAGCTTCTCCCTCTTCTTTTCATCAGCCTTCACATAAAACCACTCATTTGTCCACCTAGTCGACCACTTAGTATGACATCCAATCACAGGGGCCTTGGTATCCTTTCGGTATGCAAAATTGTAGCACCTAAAATTCTTGTGCAGACCATCGGTTCTAGCCTTCGTCTGATAATGAAGTTCGTGCACTCGACAGAACCCTTCGGCATTGGCACTTTTTCCTTGGCTTCAAAGAACCCAAATGTACACGCTAAGTCTAACAATGGCATTGGGTTCAATTGATGTAGGTAAATTTCGAACATCTTCAAAACTTCACCGATCATCTCATAACGGGGAACCGAAGTCCTACCTTGAAGAAGCTTTTGAAGACTATGACTTCATCCTCTTTTGGTTCTAGAATCACCTCCTCTCCAGCAAAATGAACCAGTTCGTCATCATTCTCTCCAAAGTATCCTAGTTTCTTCATTAAACTAGATCATCTGCCTTAACTATGGATCTCCCGAATTCGATATGATTGGTTTGCTTGGGCTTAGGATGCCATAGTCATTCTCATCTCCATTTTCGCTATTAGCTTTGACAATGGTCTGTTCAGCTTCGGCATCAGTAGCACCTTCAGTGATAGTCTCTTCTTGCACTACCAACCCAGAACGCTTCATCACCTCTGAAATCGGGGCTGTCTCAGAAGTCCCAACTTCATCTCCTTCGCATGCCACCCTAGCAGTAGATCTTACTCTAGCCATTTCAGTGTTTAGTCTTTAGCAGACAAAGTTACACTTATGTGATGGAACGTTTGTCCGAAGCGTAAAGCAGCAAGCTTCGGCTTCAGTAAAAATTTTTAGCAGCACAATGGTGCAATAGCAATGAATGTTGTGGTAACTTCTCACCAACTCGTCTGTTTATATAGCCCTACAGGAGAAGGCGAACCACCAAGACACGTGTACTGGCTGATCGGTGGACCGATAAGCGCTGTGAATTTTATATTTGTTTTTAATATCAAACTTAGAGAAGGTGTTTTTCGGACCTTCGGCATTCTGAAGCCTTCATACTTTTTGCGGATCGAACTCGTTATGAAAAAACGATCTAGCACCACGAAGGGGCTATTTTGGGGGTCTTCTTCTCTGCCGAAGGTCCTCAAGACAAAGGTATCAATGGCAAAGTGATGTTGAGGATCCTCTCTGTCGAAGGTCCTCAAGACGAAGATACTATCTGAGAGCTATAGTGACGAATACCAAAGCTACCACTGAAGGATGACAACTTTGGCTTAAGGTGGGGACGAAGCTCAAGCATGACGCTGAACCGAAGAGGAAAAGACCAGTTAACCCCTGATGACTTATGTTACGATTGTGTATACAAATTGAGGTCACAAATGTATTTTCACCTAGGCTGCGTTCCGTGCCTATAAATAGGTGAACAGTACCCCATACTATTCACGCTGGATTGTAATTGCTCTCACGTCAACACCTTCGAACAAGCCGAAGGTATTAGTGTAATATAAATTCTGTTAATGTTCATGTGTATATCATGAAATACATATATGCATGAATGGATTACATATATTATCTCTATGTATTCTTATTTTCATAAATAATGATGGTGTGTCGTTTATGACCTTTGTCTAAAGATCATTATATCCAAAAGGAGATAATGCTTCGGAGGAACAAGGTCCTTAATCTTTAACAATTGTGTTGCCTTGTTCTTGTGATATCCTGGCCCCAGGGATGGTGATATCCTGGCCCAAGGCTTAATAGAATTAATAGTGTCCATACCAGCAAGGTGCATCTTCTTTTTCGGAAGCCTATCTTGAAAGAACCTCCAAGTTAAGCGTGCTTGGCTTGGAGCAATTTGGGATGGGTGACCGACCGGAAAGTTTTCTCGGGTGCGCATGAGTGAGGACAAAGTGTGCACAAAAGATCTATGTTGGTCTGTGGGGACAATATATGATCCTAGAGAGCTACCAGGAGTAAGTACCGCCGATCCAGGGATTGGACGGGGTGTTACAAGTGGTATCAGAGCCGACCCTCGAGGTTTCACGGGCGTGTGTGGGTTAGGGGTTTGGGTGTATGGCGCATGGCGCATGTGGGCCCAGAGTGGTCACATGGCATGGCATATGACGACACTAGACACACACACGTGGCTAAGAGGGGAGGTTCCTGGATTGGGGTTGACCGACGTGGGTGTATGGCGCATGGCGCATGTGGGCCTAGAGTGGTCACATGGCATGGCATATGACGACACTAGACACATAGATGTGGCTAAGAGGGGAGGTTCCTGGTTTGGGGTTGACCGACGAGGACGTCGGTCTTCTAATGGGGTGGATTGTGATATCCTGGCCCCTGGGATGGTTGAAAGGGAATTAGGCTTACACCTATTTCCTAAAATTGATTTTGGTGGTTGAATTGCCCAACACAAACATTTGGACTAACTAGTTTGCTCTAGTCTATAGTTTATACAGGTGCCCAAGGTTCACAATAAGCCAATAAAAAGACCAAGGAATGGGTTCAATCAAAAGAGCCAAGGGGATAACCGAAGGCACCCTGGTCTGGCGCACCGGACTGTCCGGTGCGCCACCGGACAGTGTCCGGTGCACCAGGGGACTCGAAGCTAAACTCATCACCTTCGGGAAAACTTAGAGGCGCTCCACTATAATTCATCGGACTGTCCGGTGCTCCAAGGAGAAGCGACTCTGAACTCGTCAGCTTCGGGAGTCCGCTCCGCTATAATTCACTAGACATGTCCGGTGTACACCGGACTGTCTGGTGTAACGGCGGAGCAACGACTACTTCGCGCCAACGGTCACTTGCAGAAGCAATTAATGCGCGCCAGAGCGCGCAGAAGTCAGGCACGCGCGTGACGGCGCACCGGACAGTCTACACTACCTGTCCGTTGCACCACCGGACAACTAGACGACCCCACCAGTTAGAGCTCCAACGGTCGAACCCTAACGGCCGGGTGACGTGGCTGGCGCACCGAACAGTGTCCGGTGTACACCAGACTGTCCGGTGTGCCATGCGACAGCAGGCTTCACCAACGGCTAGTTTGGTGGTTGGGGCTATAAATACCCCCAACCACCCCTCATTCAAATCATCCAAGTTTTCACACTTCTACACCTTACAAGAGCTCTAGCATTCAATTCTAGACACACCCAAGTGATCAAATCCTCTCCAATTCCACACAAAGCCTTAGTGACTAGTGAGAGAGATTTGTTGTGTTCTTTTGAGCTCTTGCGCTTGGATTGCTTCTTTCTTTCTCATTTGTTCTTCTGATCAAAACTCATTTGTAACCGAGGCAAGAGACACCAATTGTGTGGTGGTCCTTGCGGGGAAGTTTTGTCCCCGGTTGATTTGAGAAGAGAAGCTCACTCGGTCCGAGGGACCATTTGAGAGAGGAAAAGGGTTGAAATAGACCCGGACTTTGTGGCCTCCTCAACGGGGAGTAGGTTTGCGAGAACCGAACCTCAGTAAAACAAATCCACGTGTCTCACTCTTTATTCGCTCACGATTTGTTTTGCGCCCTCTCTCTCGGACTCATTTCTATTTCTAACGCTAACTCGGCTTGTAGTTGTGATTAACTTTGTAAATTTCAGTTTTGCCCTATTCACCCCCCCCTCTAGGCGACTTTCAATTGGTATCGGAGCCCGGTGCTTCATTAGAGCCTAACCGCTCGAAGTGATGTCGGGAGATCACGCCAAGAAGGAGATGGAGACCGGCGACAAGCCCACTACAAGCCACGGGGAGACTTCATCGAAAGAGTCCCGCAACAAGAGGAAGGAGAAGAAAGACTCCTCCAACAAAGGGAAGGGGAAGGAGAAGAAATCCTCTTCCCACAAGTCGCATCGGAGAGGCGACAAGCACAAGAGGATGAGGAAAGTGGTCTACTACGAGACTGAATCTTCATCACCATAAACCTCTGGCTCCGACGCGCCGTCCGTCACTTCTAAGCGCCATGAGCGCAAGAAGTTTAGTAAGATCCCCCTACGCTACCCTCGCATTCCTAAACATACACCTTTACTTTCCGTCCCATTAGGCAAACCACCAACGTTTGATGGTGAAGATTATGCTAGGTGGAGTGATATGATGCGATATCACCTAACCTCACTCCACAAAAGTATATGGGATGTTGTTGAGTTTGGTGTACAGGTACCATCCATAGGGGATGAAGATTATGATGAGGACGAAGTAGCCCAAATCGAGCACTTCAACTCACAAGCCACCACTATACTCCTCACCTCTCTAAGTCGAGAAGAGTATAATAAGGTGCAAGGGTTGAAGAGTGCTAAGGAAATTTGGGACGTGCTAAAGACCGTGCATGAAGGAGATGAGGTGACCAAGATCACCAAGCGGGAAACAATTGAGGGGGAGCTCGGTCGCTTCCGTCTTCGCCAAGGGGAGGAGCCACAAGACATGTACAACCGGCTCAAAACCTTGGTGAACCAAGTGCGCAACCTCGGGAGCAAAAAATAGGATGACCACGAAGTGGTTAAGGTTATTCTTAGGTCACTTGTTTTCCTTAACCCTACTCAAGTTCAATTAATTCGTGGTAATCCTAGATATACACAAATGACCCCCGAGGAAGTTATAGGTAATTTTGTGAGCTTTGAGTTGATGATCAAAGGCTCAAAGAAAATCAACGAGCTTGACGGTCCCTCCACGTCCGAAGCACAACCGGTCGCATTCAAGGCAACAGAGGAAAAGAAGGAAGAGTCTACATCAAGTAGACAACCCATTGATGCCTCCAAGCTCGATAATGAGGAGATGGCTTTAATCATCAAAAGCTTTTGCCAAATCCTCAAGCAACGGAAGGGGAAGGATTACAAATCCCGTTCCAAGAAGGTTTGCTACAAGTGTGGTAAGCCCGGTCACTTTATTGCTAAATGTCCATTATCAAGTGATAGTGACAGGGACAACGACAAGAAGGAGAGAAGAAAGGAGAAGAAGAGATATCACAAGAGGAAGGTCGGCGATGCCCATGTGTGCCGGGGTGGGACTCCGATGAGAGCTCCACCGACTCCTCCTCCGACGAGGACGCCGCCAACATCGCCGTCACCAACGTCGGCCACAAATGCCTCATGGCCAAGGACGGCAAAAGGAAGAAGGTTAAATCCAAATCCTCCACTAAATATGAATCCTCTAGTGATGATAATGCTAGTGATGAGGAAGATAATTTGCGCACTCTTTTTGCCAACCTAAACATGCAACAAAAGGAAAAATTAAATGAATTGATTAGTGCCATCCATGAAAAGGATGATCTCTTGGATTCCCAAGAGGACTTCCTAATCAAGGAAAATAAAAAGCATGTTAAGGTTAAAAATGCTTATGCTCTAGAAGTAGAAAAATGTGAAAAATTATCTAGTGAGCTAAGCACATGCCATGATACTATTGCCAACCTTAGAAATGAAAATGCAAAATTAAATGATAAGGTTGATTCTCATGTTTGTAATGTTTCAATTCCCAATCTTAGAGATGATAATGTTAATTTGCTTGCTAAGATTGATGAATTGAATATTTCTCTTGATAGCCTTAGATGTGAAAATGAAAAATTGATTGCTAAGGCTAAGGAATTTGATGTTTGCAATGTTACTATTTCTAACCTTAGAAGTGAAAATGATATATTACATGCTAAGGTTGTAGAATTAAAATCTTGCAAACCCTCTACATCTACCGTTGAGCATGTGTCTATTTGTACTAGATGTAGAGATGTTGATATTGATGCTATCCATGATCATATGACTTCACTGTCGGCGTTTCGAGACCGGGGGGGTCCCTAAGCCGACGAGTGAGTGTGCCGCGTGCCCCAGCCCAGATGGGTCGAGCGCGTGGGCGAGCGCGAAGGGGGGAAAAGCGAGGTGGCCGGAGACGAGTCGTGAGAGAGGTGGGAATCCCGCGGCCTTCGTGTTCGACCCGCGCCCAGGTCGGGTGCGCTTGCAGTAGGGGGTTACAAGCGTCCACGCGGGTGAGGGAAGCGAGCGGCCCCAAGAGAGCGCCTGCCCCGTCCTCGTCCCCGCGCGGCCAACCTTCTCTAAGAAGGCCCTGGTCCTTCCTTTTATAGGCGTAAGGAGAGGATCCAGGTGTACAATGGGGGTGTAGCAAGGTGCTACGTGTCTAGCGGGGGTGAGCTAGCGCCCTAAGTACATGCCTGTGTGGCAGCCGGAGAGATCTTGGCACCCAGCTGGTGTGGTGTGGTGGCTGTCGGAGGAGCAACAGAGCCTGGCGGAGGGACAGCTGTCGGAGCGGTTGGGCCCTTGCTGACGTCCCCCTGCTTCCGTAAGGGAGCTGAGAGCCGCCGTCATCATGGGTCTAGCGGGGCGCCATCATTGCCTATCTGGCAGAGCTAGCCAGATGGGACGCTGGTCTTGTTCCCTGCGACCCGAGTCGGCTCGGGGTAGGGTGATGATGGCGCTTCCTGTCGACGTGGCGGGCTTGTGTCCTAGGTCGGGCGACGTGGAGGCTCCTCCGAAGCCGAGGTCGAGTCTGTCCTGCATGGCCGAGGCCGAGCCCGAGCTCCTGGGTCGGGCGAGGCGGAGGTCGTTCGGCAGAGGCCAGGGCAGAGTCCGACCCCTGGGGTCGGGCGGAGCGGAGTTCGTCGTCTTCCGGGGCCTAGCCCGAGTCCGAGCCCTGGGTCAGGCGGAGTGGAGTTCGCCGTCTTCCGAGGCCTTAGCCCGAGTCCGAGCCCTGGGTCGGGCGGAGCGGAGTTCGCCGTCTTCCGGGGCCTTAGCCCGAGTCCGAGCCCTGGGTCGGGCGGAGCGGAGTTTGCCGTCTTCTGGGGCCTAGCCCGAGTCCGAGCCCTGGGTCGGGTGGAGCGGAGTTCGCCGTCTTCTGGGGCCTTAGCCCGTGTCCGAGCCCTGGGTCGGGCGGAGCGGAGTTCGCCGTCTTCCGGGGCCTTAGCCCGAGTCCGAGCCCTGGGTCGGGCGGAGCGGAGTTCGCAGTCTTCTGGGGCCTTAGCCCGAGTCCGAGCCCTGGGTTGGGCGGAGCGGAGTTCGCCGTCTTCTGGGGCCTTAGCCCGAGTCCGAGCCCTGGGTCGGGCGGAGCGGAGTTCGCCGTCTTCCGGGGCCTTAGCCCGAGTCCGAGCCCTGGGTCGGGCGGAGCTTCCTATGGCGCCTTTGGCAAGGCCTGACTGCCTGTCAGTCTCACTCTGTCAAGTGGCACTGCAGTCGGAATGGCGCAGGCGGCGCTGTCCTTCTGTCAGACCGGTCAGTGGAGCGGCGAAGTGACGGCGGTCACTTCGGCTCTGCCGGGGGGCGCACGTCAGGATAAAGGTGTCAGACTACCTTTGCGTTAAATGCCCCTGCGACTCGGTCGGTCGGCGCGGCGATTTAGTCAGGGTTGCTTCTTAGCGAAGGCGAGGCCTCGGGCGAGCCGGAGATGCGTCTGCCGTTAAAAGGGGGCCTCGGGCGAGACGGAAACATCTCGGGGTCGGCTGCCCTTGCCTGAGGCTAGGCTCGGGCGAGGCGTGATCGAGTCGCTCGTATGGACTGACCCCTGACTTAATCGCACCCATCAGGCCTCTGCAGCTTTATGCTGATGGGGGTTACCAGCTGAGAATTAGGCGTCTTGAGGGTACCCCGAATTATGGTCCCCGACAGTAGCCCCCGAGCCTCGAAGGGAGTGTTTGCACTCGCTTGGAGGCTTTCGTCGCACTTTTTTGCAAGGGGACCAGCCTTTCTCGGTTGCATTTTGTTCCGGTGGGTGCGCGCGAGCGCACCCGCCGGGTGTAGCCCCCGAGGCCTCGGAGGAGTGGTTTCACTCCTTCGAGGTTTTAATGCCTTGCGTAATGCTTCGGCTGGTCTGGTGGTTCCCTCATGCGAACTGGCCGTAGCCCGGGTGCACGGTCGGGGCCCAAGTTCTCGGGCTGGTCTGTTGACGCTGTCAACGGTTTGGCCGGAGCCGGGTTTGCGAGAGCAGCCCCCGAGCCTCCGCACAGAGCGAGAGGGCGATCAGGGACAGACTCGACTTTTTTACATACGCCCCTACGTCGCCTTTCCGCAAGGAGGAGGGGGGAGAGCGCCATGTTACCCTCGATGGGCACCGAACATGGTGTCTCCGGTGAGCAGCAAGCGGGTAATCCGAGTGGACATCCGTGCCCCGTTCGTTGGGGGTCGGCTAGGGGCCCAGAGGCACGCCCAAAAGTACCTGCGGGTGATCTGCCGGACCCGGTCCCCTGGCGATGGGGTCCGAGGGCTCGATGCCTCCCTCCGATGGGATTCCGTTACAAAATCGCTCCCGCTGGTCTCGGAAATGTCCTAGGGTACCTCGGGAGCGCAGCCCGAGCCTCGGTTATGTATCGAACGTACCCCTGGTCATCCCTCGCTCGGTGTCTGAGGCGACTGTGAACCCTTCGGGGGCCAGCCTTCGAACCCCTGATCAGTAATGGGCGCGGAGCCCGAGTAGCCTGAGGCGGCCGTGGAACCCTTCGGGGGGCCGGCCTTCGAACCTCTGACCAGTAGTGGGTGTAGGGCCCACGCGATCTGAGGCGGCTGTTGAACCCCCGGGGGGCCAGCCTTCGAACCCCTGATCAGTAAGGAGGCTCGGAGCCTAGTTCCTTCACGGGGAAGGATCCCTTTCGGGGTATCCCCCTTTCCCGGTCCCTGTCGCAAGAGATAGAGAAAGAGGAAAAAAGGAAAAAGGATACGAAACCGAACGACGCGGCGTACCTTTTTTGGCGCGGTTGTTTCGGCGAAGGCGAAGCGTCGCTCGCTGCTCCTGCCAGAAGCGCCGCCTGTCCAGCCGCGGAGTTGATGCGACGGGGCGAGTAGTTGGCGGGGTTGCCGTTGCGCGTGCGCGAGTCGTTCGAGGAACGGCTGTTTCGCTTCGCGTTTTTGAACCCCGCGTCCCGTCCGGGCGGAACGTTGGAACCGTCTTCGCCCGGAACGTTGGAACCGTCTTCGCCTTGGTCTTTATATACCCCGGAGTGGGTCTGGTGACGGTTCTTTGCTCCGCTTCCATTCTCCCTCTTAGGTTTTTTGCAGCCTGAGAGACTTAGCCAGAGAAAAGGAAACCGCCCTCCCTGTCCTTTGCGCCGCCACCCCTTCCGCTCGGCGATGGCTGACCGGGTGACCATCATCTCGCCGCACGACCCATGGCCCTTCTCCACGGTGACGGCGAGTGATCTGGAGGATCTCGTCGGCGAGGGTTTGCTTCGCCCTCTCACCGATGAGCAGCGGCCAGAATGGATTCCTCCCATGGGCGGAGTCGCTCCATCCCCACCGCCGGGGTACATCGTGAGCTTCGTCTCCTTCCACGAGCGGGGATTCGGCGTGCCGACGAGCCGCTTTATGCGGGCCATCCTATTCCACTATGGGGTGGAGTTGCATAACCTCACCCCCAACTCCATCTCGCAGGCCGCTATCTTCGTAGCGGTGTGCGAGGGGTATTTGGGGATCGCCCCCCATTGGGATTTGTGGACCCATCTCTTCTTTGCTGAGCTTTTTGCCTTGCCGACGGGGGAGAGGAAGGTCCGTGCAGCGGTGCGGGCCGGCGGCTGTACCCTCTTGTTGAGGCAGTCGCGGGCGTCGCAGTACATCCCTGCCGTCCTCGCGTCCTCGAACAAGGGGTGGCAGCGCCGGTGGTTCTACCTCTGGAATGACGGTGAGTTGCTCCCGCTGTTCTCCCAGCGGGTTGTCACCGCCGCCACCGACACCTGGCGCCATGGGACTCCACACGAGAGACAGAAGAACCTCGAACCCCTTCTCCAGGCCCTGAAGGCGTTGCGGGAGGGAGGACTCACCGCTGCGGGAGTGGTTGCCGCCATCCATCGTTGGAGAGTGCTTCCCTTGGCGGAGCGGCGGCTGCCGCTTTGGGAGATGACCCCGGAGGCTGACTGGGAGGGGTCACGAATGTCCCCTGATCCTCTTCCCTTCGACGCCCTCCAATGGCGGGTGTCGGCCGCGATGGGGAAGCCGGACCCCCACGCCTTCTCCCAGCTTCGGATGCGCCCCGACCAGGGGTGCGTAACTCTGGTGAGTGTTCGCTCCTTCCTTCTTCATACACCGGGTTGCTCTGGGTTCTTACGATTGGGTTTCTTTCCCCCCTTCTTTAGGAGGTGGGGTGGCACAAGCCCTCCCTGCCATGGGTCCTGGAGGACGCGGTGGACCGGGCAGCGCGGCGGGTCGCCGCGGAGGAGGAGAAGAAGAAGAAGGACGCGGAGAAGGCCCGGGCCCGCGAGCGGAGGCGGGCTCGGGACGCCTTGGAGAAGCGCCGTCGCCGGCAGGAGAGGGAAGGACTCCCAAGGGAGCCGTCGCCGGAGACACCCGATGACGATGATGACGACGGTGATGAGGAGGAGGACGACATGGCCGCCCGTCTCGGCCTCAGCCCCGGCTCGGGGCGTGGCCAGGAGCCGTCGAGCCAGCCCCCGAGCGGGCTGATGCCTTCAGTTCCCAGAGTCGGGACGCCGGGTTCCCGGCCTGAGGGGCGGGGGCAACCCGAGAGGGTACTTGACCCCTCGGCCGGAGGAGCTGAGGTGACCCTAGGGAGCCAGGCCGAGGCATCCGTTCCCCGAGAGCCGCCGCCCGCGCCGGCAGCGCGGGGGAGCGACCCTCAGGTCCCCGTGGCGGCGCCTGGGCAGCCCGCCTCCCCGGCGTCCGGGGCGCCCAAAGCCAGGGTGGTGCCGAAGCTGTCGGCGAAGCGGACCTCGGCGGCGGTTCCGGGGAGCGAGTTCCAAGAGACCTCCCCCCAGGCACGGTTGATCATGGCCCGGAGCGGGTAAGTATCTTGGAATGTCTTCGTCCTGGCACTTCATTCGCATGTCCCGACCGTGACTTTCCCTTTCTCTTTTTTATTCAGCAAGCGAAGCCATGGCCAGACCGACCTGGCACCCCGGAAGGCCCTTAAGACGGCATCGGTCCGGGCGGCCAGCGCCGCCCCGGGCCTTGTCGTTCAGCCGACCCTTTCGCAGGGCGTTTCACCGCAGGGGGCTCGGGCGTCGCCTGTCTCTGGGGAGCAGGTTCCCGAGGCGGGCTCTTCTGCCGAGGCGGCCATCGTGATAGGGGAGGCGGCTGGCGCCGAGGTGGTCCCGAGCCCGCCTGTCGTGCCGGCCATGATGGCGCCTGCCGCCACTGAAGTCGCCGCCGTCCCAGTCGGAGAGCAACTGGTTGCTGCCAGCGTCGGGATGGCTGCTGCGGCGGTGCCTAGTGCTTCGGAAGAGGCGGGCGTGGACGCGCAATTCGTCCAGCCGGGCGGCAACCTCGTCGCTGTGCGGCGGAGCCCCGAGGCCCGGCGCCAGTTGCTCTGGTTCCGGACCCGTGAGGCCTCGGACCCTGTCTTCGTTCTCGATGATGAACAGGAGGACCAGTCCTGGGACGAGCTCCGCGAGCGTGCTGAAGCAACGGTGGGGTCGCTCCGGTCGTCGAGCCGCTGAACCTCTGCCAGGGCAGCTTCGTCTTCGTCAGGAAGACAGTACCCCTCACTGACCCGTTCCAGGTCCACAACGTAATGGGAAGCAAGCACGGCGAAGGCCCGCCTGACGCCGTGGTGTAGCGCCTCGCGGACTTTGCCGCGCGCGTAATCACCCAAGGCTTGAAGGCGGCTTTGAGGGGAGCTTCCTGAAGGGACGTCGCCGGGCCCAAGGGTCCGATAAACGTCCGAGACGGCCTCGGACATGGCCGCGAGGTCGGCCTCCCTCTGCTCGGCAGCTCCGGCAAGCGCCTCGGCGAGCGCCTTGGCGGACTCGTCAAGGGCGGACTCGAGCTCTGCGAACAACCAGAAGGAAGACCTCAAGCACAAGCAGAAGAAACAGACAAGAACAAGAACCAGGGACGGCCAAGGCATACCTCCGGCTCGGGCACGCTGCTTCGAGGCCGCGACGTGGGCTGCGGCCAGGTCGGCCGCGAGGGTCTCAGCCCGGCTTTCGGCCTCGGCAGCCTGGCCCCGAGATTGGTCCCGCTCCTCGACGACCTGGATGAACTCCGACCGCTACCGTTGCGCCTCCGCGCGCGCTGCCGCCGCCTCGACTCTCAGGTCAGCGTAGAGCAACTGGAGGTCCGCTATCTTAGCATCCTGCTGAGAAAGGCGCGCGGTAGCCCCGGCGAGCGAGGTCCTCAGGGATCGCAGCGAGCCCCAGACATCGACCTCGCGGCGGATGAACGACGACTTGGCGGCGCTCCGATCCGTCAGGTCCTGGGGGAAGGAAACAGGGCGTCACGACGAACGCCTCGCTCACAGGAAGGAAAAGGTACGCCTGAAACCGTTACCTGGAGGATTTTGGGGACGTCCCTGCAGAGAACCCGCGACGCGCCAAGTCGTTCGTCCTGCTGGGCGATGAGAAGGAGCTTTACCACCGCAGCCCCTCGGGCATCCTCCAGCGATGCATCTCCATCGCCAAAGGTCAGGAACTCCTGCAAGAGATACACTCGGGGGCTTGCGGCCATCATGCAGCGCCCCGAGCCCTCGTCGGGAACGCTTTCCGGCAAGGCTTCTACTGGCCGACGGCGGTGGCTGACGCCACTAGAATCGTCCACAGCTGCGAAGGGTGTCAATTCTATGCGAAGCAGACCCACCTGCCCGCTCAGGCTCTGCAGACGATACCCATCACCTGGCCCTTCGCTGTGTGGGGTCTGGACCTCGTCGGCCCTCTGCAGAAGGCGCCCGGGGGCTACACGCACCTGCTGGTCGCCGTCGACAAATTCTCCAAGTGGATCGAGGTCCGACCCCTGAACAGCATCAGGTCCGAGCAGGCGGTGGCGTTCTTCACCAACATCATCCATCGCTTCGGGGTCCCAAACTCCATCATCACCGACAACGGCACCCAGTTCACCGGCAGAAAATTCTTGGATTTTTGCGAGGATCACCACATCCGGGTGGACTGGGCTGCCGTAGCTCATCCCATGTCGAATGGGCAAGTAGAGCGTGCCAACGGCATGATTCTACAAGGGCTCAAGCCTCGGATTTACAACGACCTCTACAAGTTCGGCAAACGATGGATGAAGGAACTCCCCTCGGTGGTCTGGATCCTGAGGACAACGCCGAGCCGAGCCACGGGTTTCACGCCGTTCTTCCTGGTCTACGGGGCCGAGGCCGTCTTGCCCACTGACCTGGAATACGGCTCCCCAAGGACGAGGGCCTACGACGATCAAAGCAACCAAGCTAGCCGAGAAGACTCACTGGACCAGCTGGAAGAGGCTCGGGACAGGGCCTTACTACACTCGGCGCGGTATCAGCAGTCCCTGCGACGCTACCACGCCCGAGGGGTCCGACCCCGAGACCTCCATGTGGGCGACCTGGTGCTTCGACTGCGGCAAGACGCCCGAGGGAGGCACAAGCTCACGCCCCCCTGGGAGGGGCCATTCGTCATCGCCAAAGTTCTGAAGCCCGGAACGTACAAGCTGGCCAACAGTCAAGGCGAGGTCTACGACAACGCTTAGAACATCCAACAGCTACGTCGCTTCTACCCTTAAGATGTTTCCAAGTTGTTCATATACCCCGCACCCACGCAAAGTTTAGTCAACAAGGAAGGGTCGGCCTCGCCTCGGCGTTCGTCCTGCTGGGCAATGAGAAGGAGCTTTACCACCGCAGCCCCTCGGGCATCCTCCAGCGATGCATCTCCATCGCCGAAGGTCAGGAACTCCTGCAATAGATACACTCGGGGGCTTGCGGCCATCATGCGGCGCCCCGAGCCCTCGTCGGGAACGCTTTCCGGCAAGGCTTCTACTGGCCGACGGCGGTGGCTGACGCCACTAGAATCTTCGGCACCTACGAAGGGTGTCAATTCTATGCGAAGCAGACCCACCTGCCCGCTCAGGCTCTGCAGACGATACCCATCACCTGGCCCTTCGTTGTGTGGGGTCTGGACCTCGTCTGCCCTCTGCAGAAGGCGCCCGGGGGCTACACGCACCTGCTGGTCGCTGTCGACAAATTCTCCAAGTGGATCGAGGTCCGACCCCTGAACAGCATCAGGTCCGAGCAGGCGGTGGCGTTCTTCACCAACATCATCCATCGCTTCGGGGTCCCAAACTCCATCATCACCGACAACGGCACCCAGTTCACCGGCAGAAAATTCTTGGATTTTTGCGAGGATCACCACATCCGGGTGGACTGGGCTGCCCTAGCTCATCCCATGTCGAATGGGCAAGTAGAGCGTGCCAACGGCATGATTCTACAAGGGCTCAAGCCTCGGATTTACAACGACCTCAACAAGTTCGGCAAACGATGGATGAAGGAACTCCCCTCGGTGGTCTGGAGCCTGAGGACAACGCCGAGCCGAGCCACGGGTTTCACGCCGTTCTTCCTGGTCTACGGGGCCGAGGCCGTCTTGCCCACTGACCTGGAATACGGCTCCCCGAGGACGAGGCCCTACGACGATCAAAGCAACCAAGCTAGCCGAGAAGACTCGCTGGACCAGCTGGAAGAGGCTCGGGACAGGGCCTTACTACACTCGGCGCGGTATCAGCAGTCCCTGCGACGCTACCACGCCTGAGGGGTCCGACCCCGAGACCTCCAGGTGGGCGACCTGGTGACCCCCCGTCGGAACGGGGACCACAGCTAGCTCCCGCGGGATGTCGGCGTGAGGCACCGGCCTAGGGAGATCACCGTCCTCCGGCATGCCGAGATGGTTGCCTTCGGAGGGATCCCCTAGCTCGACGTGGAAACATTCACGGCTCGGGCCGCAGTCCTTGTCGTCAAGGCTGCGGCTGCCGTCGGAACAGTCGGAGAGGCAGTAGTCACATGCGGTCATAAAGTCCCGCATGGCACTAGGGTTGCCAAATCTAGAGAAATCCCAGCAGATGCTGGGATCGTCATCTTCCTCGGACCCAGAGGGCCCGTAGGTCGAGACGTCCGTCAATCGGTCCCAAGGCGACCGCACACGAAACCCCAGTAGGGTTGCACTCGCCTCAACGTGAGCCCCCGCCAAAGCGAGGTCGCTAGGCGGGTTGAGGCCGAGTCGAAATGACGTAGGATGGGAATCAGTCGGTACCTTTTGGTCGACGAGGAGCGACACAGTCACGTCGGGGACTGATTGCGCCGTCGTCTTGGGTACGAGGGCGACGTCCTGCAGGCCCTCCGCGAGCGTGCTGGCGTCGTCCACTTGCTCGGGATTGGCGTGTCGTGGGGGGACGGCGCTCGCCTTCGTCTCAAACGCGAGGTTGACGCCCGACGCGCCCTCTGTTGGGGCGCTGGGGACGTCGGTTCGCTCGACAGCCGACGGAGCGCGGCCTCCCGCTCGGCCCTGGTTGCCCCGCCTCCTCCTCCGATGGCGGGGGAGAGGACGGGGCGAGCTCGAATGTTGTTCTTCCACCACGCGGGGAAGACGTCGTCGATTCCGCCGCCGGTGGGCGGGCTGTCGGCCGCCATTGTCGTCGTCGCGCGGCGGTGGAAGGAGTATCATGTCGTAGCTGCCGTCGAGAGACATGAACTCGAGACTCCCGAAACGGAGCACCGTCAACAACAAAATGATCATATAGCTAAATTAGATGCTAAAATTGCTGAGCATAACTTAGAGAATGAAAAATTTAAATTTGCTAGAAGTATGCTCTATAGTGGGAGACACCCTAGCATCAAGGATGGCATTGGCTTCCAAAGGGGAGACAATGTCAAAATTAATGCCCCTCCTAAACGATTGTCTAATTTTGTTAAGGGCAAGGCTCCCATGCCTCAGGATAACGAGGGTTACATTTTGTACCCTACCGGTTATCCCGAGAGCAAAATTAGGAGAATTCATTCTAGGAAGTCTCACTCTGGCCCTAACCATGCTTTTACGTATAAGGGTGAGACATCTAGCTCTAGGCAACCAACCCGTGCTAAGTTGCCTAAGAAGAAAACTCCTAGTGCATCAAATGACCATAGCATTTCATTCAAAACTTTTGATGCATCTTATGTTTTAACTAACAAATCCGGCAAGGTAGTTGCCAAGTTTGTTGGGGGCAAACACAAGGGCTCCAAGACTTGTGTTTGGGTACCCAAAGTTCTTGTGTCTAATGCCAAAGGACCCAAAACCGTTTGGGTACCTAAAGTCAAGAACTAAATTTGTTTTGTAGGTTTATGCATCCGGGGGAACAAGTTGGATCATCGATAGCGAGTGCACAAACCACATGACAGGGGAGAAGCAGATGTTCTCCTCCTACGTGAAAAACCAAGATCCCCAACAAGCTATCACATTCGGGGATGGAAACCAAGGTTTCGTCAAAGGTTTGGGTAAAATAGCTATATCTTCTGACCATTCCATTTCCAATGTTTTTCTTGTTGATTCATTAGATTACAATTTGCTTTCCGTTTCCCAATTATGTCAAATGGGCTACAACTGTCTATTCACTGATGTAGGTGTCACTGTCTTTAGAAGTGATGATTCAATAGCATTTAAGGGAGTGTTAGAGGGTTAGCTATACTTAGTAGATTTCGATAGAGCTGAACTCGACACTTGCTTAATTGCTAAGACTAACATGGGTTGGCTCTGGCACCGCCGACTAGCCCATGTTGGAATGAAGAATCTTCATAAGCTTCTAAAGGGAGAGCACATTTTAGGATTAACAAATGTTCATTTTGAGAAAGACAGGATTTGTAGCGCATGCCAAGCCGAGAAGCAAGTTGGTGTTCATCATCCACACAAGAACATCATGACGACTAATAAGCCACTGGAGCTCCTACACATGGATTTATTCGGCCCGATTGCTTACATAAGCATCGGCGGGAGTAAGTACTGTCTAGTTATTGTGGATGATTATTCTCGCTTCACTTGGGTGTTCTTTTTGCAGGAAAAATCACAAACCCAAGAAACCTTAAAGGGATTCTTGAGACGGGCTCAAAATGAGTTCGGCTTAAGGATCAAGAAAATAAGAAGCGACAACGGGACGGAGTTCAAGAATTCATAAATTGAAGGCTTCCTTGAGGAGGAGGGCATCAAGCATGAGTTCTCTTCTCCCTACACCCCACAACAAAATGTTGTAGTGGAGAGGAAGAATCGAACTCTATTGGACATGGCAAGAACCATGCTTGATGAGTACAAGACACCGGATCGGTTTTGGGCCGAGGCGGTCAACACCGCCTGCTATGCCATCAACCGGTTATATCTACACCGAATCCTCAAGAAGACATCTTATGAACTCCTAACTGGTAAAAAGCCCAACATTTCATATTTTAGAGTCTTTGGTAGCAAATGCTTTATTCTTGTTAAAAGAGGTAGAAAATCTAAATTTGCTCCTAAGACTGTAGAAGGCTTTTTACTAGGATATGACTCAGACACAAGGGCATATAGAGTCTTTAAAAAGTCCTCAGGACTTGTTGAAGTTTCTTGTGACGTTGTGTTTGATGAGACTAACGGCTCTCAAGTAGAGCAAGTTGATCTTGATGAGATAGGTAATGAAGAGGCTCCGTGCATTCCGCTAAGGAACATGTCCATTGGTGATGTGTGTCCTAAGGAATCCGAAGAGCCTCCAAATGCACAAGATCAACCATCCTCCTCCACGCAAGCATCTCCACCAACTCAAAATGAGGACTAGGCTCAAATTGATGAAGGAGAAAATCAAAATGATGAGCCACCTCAAGATGACGACAATGATCAAGGGGGAGACGCAAATGATCAAGACAAGGAGGATGAAGAACCAAGACCGCCACACCCAAGAGTCCACCAAGCAATCCAACGAGATCACCCCGTCGACACCATCCTCGGCGACATTCATAAGGGGGTAACCACTAGATCTCGTGTTGCACATTTTTGTGAGCATTACTCTTTTGTTTCCTCTATTGAGCCACACAGGGTAGAGGAAGCACTCCAAGATTCGGATTAGGTGATGGCGATGGAAGAGGAGCTCAACAATTTCACTAGGAAAGAGGTATGGCATTTGGTTCCACGTCCTAATCAAAATGTTGTAGGAACCAAGTGGGTCTTCCGCAACAAGCAAGATGAGCATGGTGTGGTGACAAGGAACAAAGCTCGACTTGTGGCCAAAGGATACTCCTAAGTCGAAGGTTTGGATTTTGGTGAAACCTATGCACCCGTAGCTAGGCTTGAGTCAATTCGTATATTATTAGCCTATGCTACTTACCATAGCTTCAAGCTTTATCAAATGGACGTGAAGAGTGCCTTCCTCAATGGACCAATCAAGGAAGAGGTCTACGTTGAGCAACCTCCCGGCTTTGAAGACAGTGAGTACCCTAACCATGTCTATAGGCTCTCTAAGGTGCTTTATGGGCTCAAGCAAGCCCCAAGAGCATGGTATGAATGCCTAAGAGATTTCCTTATTGCTAATGGCTTCAAAGTCGGAAAGGCCGATCCTACTTCATTTACTAAAACTCTTGACAATGATTTGTTTGTATGCCAAATTTATGTTGATGATATTATATTTGGGTCTACTAACGAATCTACATGTGAGGAATTTAGTAGGATCATGACACAGAAATTTGAGATGTCAATGATGGGGGAGTTGAAGTATTTCTTAGGATTTCAAGTAAAGCAACTCCAAGAGGGCACCTTCATTTGTCAAACGAAGTATACTCAAGACATCCTAAACATGTTTGGAATGAAGGATGCTAAGCCCATCAAGACTCCCATGGGAACTAATGGGCATCTCGACCTGGACACCGAAGGTAAATCCGTCGATCAAAAGGTATACCGGTCGATGATAGGTTCATTACTCTATTTATGTGCATCTCGACCAGACATTATGCTTTCCGTATGCATGTGCGTAAGATTCCAAGCCGACCCTAAGGAATCCCACCTTACGGCCATAAAACGAATCTTGAGATATTTGGCTTATACTCCTAAGTTTGGACTTTGGTACCCTCGGGGATCCACATTTGATTTAATTGGTTATTCGGATGCCGATTGGGTAGGGTGCAAAATCAATAGAAAGAGCACATCGGGGACTTGCCAGTTCTTGGGAAGATCCTTGGTGTCTTGGGCTTCAAAGAAGCAAAATTCGATCGCTCTTTCTACTGCCGAAGCCGAGTATATTGCCGCAGGCCATTGTTGCGCGCAATTGCTTTGGATGAGGCAAACCCTGCGGGACTATGGTTACAAATTAACCAAAGTTCCTCTTCTATGTGATAATGAGAGTGCAATCCGCATGGCGGATAATCCCGTTGAGCATAGCCGCACTAAACACATAGCCATTCGGTATCATTTTCTTAGGGATCACCAACAAAAGGGGGATATCGAGATTGCATACATTAATACTAAAGATCAATTAGCCGATATCTTTACCAAGCCATTAGATGAACAAACTTTTACCAGACTTAGGCATGAGCTAAATATTCTTGATTCTAGGAATTTCTTTTGATGTCTTGCATACATAGCTCATATATTATACCTTTGATCATATCTCTTTTATATGCTATGACTAATGTGTTTTCAAGTGTATTTCAAACCAAGTCATAAGTGTATTGAAAGGGAATTGGAGTCTTCGGCGAAGACAAAGGCTTCCACTCCACTCTATTACTCATCCTTCGCTGTCGCTCCGAGCAATTCTCCGTCTTTGGTATAATCTTCACTCGTATGTTTTATTTGCCAAAGGGGAGAAAGTAATTAGTGAAGGGCTTATATTTCACTCAAAGTATCCGTTTTTGGCGATTCATGCCAAAGGGGGAGAGAGTATGAGCCCAAAGCAAAAGGACCGCACCACCACCCTAATTTTAAAACTAATGATTTTCAAATGATAAATTTCAAATTGATATCTCTTTGTGTTCTAAAGGGGGAGAAATTAGTACCTTCAAAAATTAGTATCTTAAAACCCTCTTGATCACTAAGAGGAGAATTTATTTGGAAGGGAGTTTTGTTTAGTCAAAGGAAAAGCATTTGATACAGGGGGATAAAATTTCAAATCTTGAAAATGCTTCTCAAAATCTTACTCATTTATCTTTGACTATTTGCAAAAGAACTTTGAAAAGGATTTACAAAAAGAATTTGCAAAAACAAAACATGTGGTGCAAGCATGGTCCAAAATGTTAAAATTAAAGAAACAATCCATGCATATCTAGTAAGTAATATTTATTGGCTCAATTCTAAGTAACCTTTGCACTTACATTTTGCAAACTAGTTCAATTATGCACTTCTATACTTGCTTTGGTTTGTGTTGGCATCAATCACCGAAAAGGGGGACATTGAAAGGTAATTAGGCTTACACCTATTTCCTAAAATTGATTTTGGTGGTTGAATTGCCCAACACAAACATTTGGACTAAGTAGTTTGCTCTAGTCTATAGTTTATACAGGTGCCCAAGGTTCACAATAAGCCAATAAAAAGACCAAGGAATGGGTTCAATCAAAAGAGCCAAGGGGATAACCGAAGGCACCCTGGTCTGGCGCACCGGACTGTCCGGTGCGCCACCGGACAGTGTCCGGTGCACCAGGGGACTCGAAGCTAAACTCGTCACCTTCGAGAAAACTCAGAGGCGCTCCACTATAATTCATTGGACTGTCCGGTGTGCACCGGACAGTGTTCGGTGCTCCAAGGAGAAGCGACTCTGAACTCGCCAGCTTCGGGAATCCGCTCCGCAATAATTCACCAGACATGTCCGGTGTACACCGGACTGTCCGGTGTAACGGCGGAGCAACGGCTACTTCACGCCAACGGTCACCTGCAGAAGCAATTAATGCGCGCCAGAGCGCGCAGAAGTCAGGCACGCGCGTGACGGCGCACCAGACAGTCTACAGTACCTGTCCGGTGCACCACCGGACAGCCAGACGACCCCACCAGTTAGAGCTCCAACGGTCGAACCCTAACGGCCGGGTGACGTGGCTGGCGCACCGGACAGTGTCCGGTGTACACCGGACTGTCCGGTGTGCCATGCGACAGCAGGCTTCACCAACGGCTAGTTTGGTGGTTGGGGCTATAAATACCCCCAACCACCCCTCATTCAAATCATCCAAGTTTTCACACTTCTACACCTTACAAGAGCTCTAGCATTCAATTCTAGACACACCCAAGTGATCAAATCCTCTCCAATTCCAAACAAAGCCTTAGTGACTAGTGAGAGAGATTTGTTGTGTTCTTTTGAGCTCTTGCACTTGGATTGCTTCTTTCTTTCTCATTTGTTCTTGTGATCAAAACTCATTTGTAACCGAAGCAAGAGACACCAATTGTGTGGTGGTCCTTGCGGGGAAGTTTTGTTCCCGGTTGATTTGAGAAGAGAAGCTCACTCGGTCCGAGGGACCGTTTGAGAGAGGGAAAGGGTTGAAATAGACCCGGCCTTTGTGGCCTCCTCAACGGGGAGTAGGTTTGCGAGAACCGAACCTCGGTAAAACAAATCCATGTATCTCACTCTTTATTCGCTCGCGATTTGTTTTGTGCCCTCTCTCTCGGACTCATTTCTATTTCTAACGCTAACCCGGCTTGTAGTTGTGATTAACTTTGTAAATTTCAGTTTCGCCCTATTCACCCCCCTCTAGGCGACTTTCAATGGTGATATCCTGGCCCAAGGCTTAATAGAATTAATAGAGTATCCATACCAACAAGGTGCATCTTCTTTTTCAGAAGCCTATCTTGAAAGAACTTCCAAGTTAAGTGTGCTTGGCTTGGAGCAATTTGGGATGGGTGATCGACCGGGAAGTTTTCTCGGGTGCGCATGAGTGAGGACAAAGTGTGCACAAAAGACTCGTGTTGGTTTGTGGGGACAATATATGATCCTAGAGAGCTGCTAGGAGTAACTACCGCCAGTCCAGTGATTGGACGGGGTGTTATAGTTCTTGATTCACATCATTTGAGAACAAGTGACCAACAGAGAGGAAGAGAGAGCTAGAGGAGATGGAGAGAGCTGAGAGAGAGAGAGAGATAGTGGAGAAGGAGGGAGAGTGAGAGAGATAGAAAATACTTAGTGTATTCATACAATACTTGGTGTATGTGTTCTATATTTGTTGTCTACATTCATTATCATCTAGTTGGTGTATTCATACAATACTTGATGCGACGAAGCTTCATTTTACCTTTTTAGTGTATTCATACAATACTTGGTGTATGGGTTCTATATATGTGTGTCTCTATTCAATATCATATTGTTGAATATATACATAAAAATTAAGAGCTAAAACGAATAATATTTTAGAACAGAGGGAGTACTTAAGATATCGATATCCATTGTAATTTTATCTAACACAACTTGATCCGATCCAAATCCAATCTGAACTCGATAATATCCGTACGACTCTCCCTCTCTTCCTATCTATACGTCCTCCCTTGGTTCTGTCGAGGACATGTTGAACACATCCCTATTCATCCATCAGTACGGTAATGACACTGTCTACCTCTTGCTCTACATTGACGACATCATGCTCATGGCATCCAGTGCCGCTCTTCTTCAATGCATGATCGTCGCTCTGTAGCACGAGTTCACGATGAAGGACCTAGGGCCTCTCCACCACTTCCTCGGGACCACTGACGAGCAATGGCCTGAGGTCTCTTCCTCCACCAGCGCCAATATGCTCTCGACATCCTGAAGCTGGCTGGCATGTCTAACTGCAAGCCCTGCTCGACGTCTGCTAACACTCAAGTGAAGCTCTCTAAGGACGACGTGTCCCCAGTCACCGATGCAAAATCCTACCGGAGTCTTACCAACGCTCTCGAGTATCTGACTTTCTCCCAACCCGACATCACCTATGCCATCTAGCAGGTGTGCCTTCACATCAACACCCCACGAGAGCCCCACCTCATCACTCTTAAGAGGATCCTTTGCTACCTCCGTAGCTCCATCGACTATGTTCTCCTTTGACCCTCACCGATGTCGGAGCTCGTCGTCTACACCGACACTAACTAGGCTGGCTACCTCGACACACGCTAGTCCACTTTTGGTTATGCCATGTTTCTAGATGCCAACCTCGTCTCTTGGGCCATGAAGTGGCGCATGTCGTCTCCTGAGCGCTGCGGCCGAGTACTGCGTTGTGGTCAACGGCGTGGCCAAGGCCTTTTGGCTCCACCGGCTTCTCCAGGATCTCCACAATCCCCTCGAGTGCTCCACCCTCATCTACTGCAACAACATTAGAGTGGTCTACCTCTCCACCAATCCCATGCAGCATTAGCACACGAAGCATGTCGAGATGAACCTTCACTTCGTTCGCGAGCGTGTCGTTGTCATTGATGTTCGCGTTTTCAGCATCCCGACCATGTCACAGTTCACTAACATCTTCACCGAGGGGCTACCGTCCAGTGTATTCAGTGAGTTTTGATGCAATCTCAACATTTATACAGGATAGAGGTGAGACTGCGGGGGTGTCAGACTCCTTTTTAGTGTTAGACATATACACGCATGCCTGCCATGGACGAGCATGTCCCACACGCACAGATGCCGCGCTAGGACATGAGCGTACCACGCGCTGCTGTTGCTAGCACGTCCTCCTCCTTTAGCAAGTCTACATTAGGTATGTACCCAGATTAGATGTAATCAATCTCTCCTATAATATATCCCTCAATTGTATCTCTCGTATATATATGCATGATGGCCAATGGAAGTATAATCGCGTGAATTATCTTCTGCTTTCATGGTATTAGAGACTGGTCTCATCATGTGACTCTTCTGCTACGCATCCCTCTACCATGCCGATCCACCTAATCACCGCCTCTCCACCATGCTATCGCGCTCTTGCAAGCACGTCCACTATCCTGTGCTCCCAAATGGCTGGTGACGCCTTTGAGCTCGACCGTCTCCACTAAGAGGTTGCAGCGCTCCGCTCAACTGCGGTCATCCATGCCACCGTAGATCAATGCCGCTCTAAAGAAGAATGCTGTCTCATTGAGGTTGAGGCCGCTACCGAGCAGCAACGTCTCACAGCTGAGCGTGAGGCCACGGAGCACCACCGTCCTGAAGATGATATTGACGCCCTTCTCATCACCAATCTACACGATCAGGCTGTCGCCCTCAACAACATCAAGTCTCTTGTTTCGCTGACCCTTGACATTGGATCCACAACCTATCCAAAGTGGCACAGACTCCACATCATCACCCTCGGCAAATACTCTCTCACCAACTACATCCTCTCCGACAAAGTCCATCCGCATCTGGCTCCTTGGCATCGCCTGAATTGCATCGTTGTCTCTTGGCTGTTGGGCACCGTCTCTACCAACCTCCTTGAGATTGTCATGACCACCAGCGACATCAACCACCAACCCACCAGCCGCGTTGTTTGGCTTCTTGTAACACCCTGAATTTGGGGTTATAAAATTTCTTCTCTAAGTGCCTATCAAATTCAGGTGTTACCCCTTATATTTCTATCTCTAGACTTCCTCTCTCCTCTTCTTATTTAGAGTTAAGTTAATTAGGTTAGGGATTAATTATTTATTTTGCCAAAACTAAGTGAGTCATGAATTGTTGCATCATGTAGAGCCTAAATTATTCTTTGATTTGATTCACATGTTTGAATTATTTGTATTTGAATTGGTGTTTGAATTTGAATTAAGTTCACTAGAGAAAATAAAAAGAAAAGCAATTGGAAATTTGGAGAAAAAAGAAAACTGCATTTCAGCCCAATCGGCCCAGTCCAGCCCAGCGGGGCCGCGCGCGCCCATGCCGCCAGATAGGTGGGCTCCACCTGTCATCGATAGTTTCCTCGCCTGTGTGCTCTCTTTCCCCCTCTCTATGCCCTGTGGGGCCGGCTTGTCGGCACCAGTTGTCCTCGCCCGCGTGTCCGCGTTCTCTCTCTGTCTCGCGGACCCAACCTACCAGCAAACTTAGATGTTCCCTCCATGCGCCCAATTTCCCTCGTTGCGTCGTGGGGCCCCCTATCAGTTCTTCCTTCCCCGCGAACTGCCATGGACCAGCGCACACGCACGCCGAGAACCCCAGCCATGTCTAGGGGCGGGCCCAGGATTTAGAGAATGGATATTTGAAATTGTACTAGAGAAAAAAATTGGATGGCGTAAATCCTATCCTAATAGACTTTATACATATATATAATTGATTCACGTATAGATAGTCATAGCATATAATAGAACATTAAATAGTATAAGGAAGCTTAAATATTACAAGACAACCTTTCGATCCTTCAAGCTTTGAAATTGAGTGATAATGCCCTCATCCTTGACTTGCAAGAAAAATTGCCTTTCAATAAAAGTAACCAGGCATCCATCTATAAAATTTTGTCCCATCTTGCTTCTTAGCTTATTTTTTACGAAGTTCATTGAAGAAAAGATTTTTTCAACACTAGCAGTTGCAATAGGAAGAACTAACACCAATTTGAGAAGCTTGTAAATAATGTCATACCGAAGAATCTTATCTATTTTGACAAGCATCATAGATAACTCTGCTAGGCTTCTCAAATTTTTGAAGTTTCATCTCTTCTCACATCTTCGATATAGCGATTTAATTGAAAAGGGAGTTGTACAAGCTCTTCAAACTCAAAATCTTGAGGATAAAACCCAGCAAGCTTAACGAATTTCTCAGTATTGAATCCATCAAAGTTCTTGGATGGATTGAATGATTCCATACATCTAAGTAACTCTGTGTTTACCTCATCAAACCTATTATTAAGCTCAACAAGTTGCCTATCAATGACACCTAAGAACATATCAGCATGAAACCAATGGTAATTGATAGCATTTCTATAGAACTTCTTGTCTCTCTGAATAGGCTTATACTTTGCATCCATGTCAACGATTTTTACTTTGTGCTTCTCACAAAAAGAAGAGACATTATTAAGGAATTCTTGCCATCCAGAATCTTCTCTTAAAACAGCCAATTCTACCTTTGTGAAATCAAGAAGATCCATTGCATTTACAATATCGTGCTCCCTCCTTTGCAAAGCATTGCATAAACCATTTGTGTATCCAAATATTTCATTCATCAAATGCAACATGAAAACAAATTCAAATGACTTAAATACTTCTAGCATAGTTTGAGCTCCTATTGACTCACCTCCTTTATGTTCCTTCCCAATCTTGGACAGAACTTTCTTGATTGAAGGATACAAGGCTATGACATGCATTACAGTTCTATAGTAAGATCCCCAACGTGTATCACCTGGTCTTGCTAAGCCCATCTCTTGATTCAAACCTTGGCTAGTTTCTATTTCACCCAAACTCAATGCTTCAATCATATAATCAGCTTGAGATACGCGAAGCATAGATATCTTTTTGCAAGACATTCCAAGAACATTCAACAAGTATGCAAGTTGCCCAAAGAACCAAGAACAGTCAATATTCTCCTTTGCAACAGATACAAGGGTTAGTTGAAGTTGATGTGCAAAACAATGAACATAATAAGCTGAAGGTGACTCTTCCATTATTAATTTTTTCAAACCAATTACATGACCCTTCATATTACTGACCCCATCATACCCTTGTCCACGTATCTTTGATAATGGAAATTGATATTTAATAAGCAAGGATTGAATTGCTTCTTTAAGTGTCAATGATGAAGTATCTTCAACTTTGACAAGACCAAGAAACCGCTCAACCGGTTCTCCCATTTTATTCACATAGCGCAAGCAAAGAGCCAACTATTCATGTTGGTATGCATCATTAGATTCATCAGCTAGAACTGCAAAACATTCATCACTAAGTTCTTCCATGATCAACTTAGTTGTTTTATGAGCACAACAATTAATGAGTTGTTTCTGAATCTTGTGATCTATCAACTGACAATTAATGTTGGTATGCATTTCCAAGAACTACTTTATTAACTTCTTCAAAGTTCCCTGCAATCCATTGTAAAAGTTCTCGAAAATTCCCTTTATTTTTTGAACTATTTCCCTCATCGTGACCACGAAAAGCGAACCCTTGACGCAACAGAAATCTTATGCACTTAAGTGACCATGTCAAACGAGCTAGGTATTGAGCCTTATAGAATGAAGTATTTGAGGCAACTGACTCACGGATTGATGCTTTAGGTGTCAAAAATAAATTATATTTCTCCTCAGCTTCACAATGACCACTATCAACAACACCAACATGCTTAAGCAATCTAGCTTTAACATTCCAATTTCTAAACCCTTCATTAACGAAAGCATCTCCACCAGGGAATTTGTTATCTTTGAACAGATAGCAAACAAAACAATATGCAGCATCTTTATCCACACTATACTCAAGCCAACTAAACTCGGAAAATACTTTGGTAGGAAGCGACGCATACCTCCACATTCATGTTGGGGAAAATCATCCTTCTTCATCTTTGGTCGACATGGCCCTAATACAATATAGGCCCTTCTAACTGCATCTTGGATATTAATAGAATAGCTTGAGATTGGAGTCCTCAATCCAGGATCATGCTCAATGCCATAAATATCATTATCATCACTATCGTTGTCCTCACTCGATGTTGTCCCATTCAAGTGCACTGATTCAAAATCATCATTGTCTTCAGCATCTACTATTATTGGAGGTTCAGGCTCAACTCTCTCTTATTCTGTGGGTGTTGCATTACTTGTTTCGGTATGTCCTTGAAATATCACCAATTTCATCTCTCTTTCATTAGAAGATGGAGTAACAATATCCTTCTTTTTTGTAGCAGCTCTTGCTAAAAAGGCTCTCAAATCAGTGGTAGCACTGCTCTTCCTCTTCATTTTTAAATCTACAAATAAATCACAATACTCTCAATTCAATGATTATTCTAAAACAAATTAAGATACGCTCAATTCACAAATTAGTGAAACCATTAAACGGTCAAACCATTAACCAGGACCAAGGCAAGCTGCAAGCAACAAGCGTTAAAGCGTACCGCGTAGCCTCTAGCCTAGCAAGCCTGCAGGCCAAGCGCAACAAGCCAGTAAGCCTGGCACTACCGCAACAAGCCAGCTGGCCAGCAGGCTACAAGCCGCCAAGCGCAGCAAGCCAGCAGGCGCCGTACCGCGGTAGCCTGGCACTCTGGCAGCAAGCCAGCAAGACTAGCAAGTAGCAAGCGGGACTGCGGCCTGCGGGAGAGCCTGGCTGGCTGGCAGTGGCTGGACCGCTGGGCGCTGGAGCCTTCAGCCTTGCCTGGACGGTGGACGCACGGCAAGCGGAAGCGACGATGGCGCCTGGCGGCTGGAGACTGGATTGAGCGGTCAGACAGGCAGGCAGAGACGCAGAGTGGCAGACCTAATGGGCTAGATGGGCCGAGCATGTTATGGAAGGAAGTAAGAACAAAGCCTAAAACGAATTTGGGTCTACATACTCAGTATTCTTGTAGTTTTCAATATTTCAGATTATATATATACAGTATATACATGTATATAAATTTTTTTGCCAAAAATAATGGGTATTCAACTGAATACCCTTGTATCTAAGTGGGCCCGCCCCTGGCCACGTCGCCTGCCCACGCACCACGGCTCCCTTTTGAGCATTGCCTGCACCCGCTCTCTCTTCCTGCCTCATTTCTCGCAAGCTCACTCTCTCACGCGCTCGGCCCTCACAGCTCGTGCTCGCCGGAGACCTACGCCCACTGTGCCGGTCGTTCAGACTGCTAGAAGCTGTGCCAAGCCACTCCAAGCTCCGTCCCGAGGTGAGCAACCCATTCTCGTGCATGGTTTTCCTTATTCATGCCTGATCTTAACCAATTTGGCCTCGCCACAGTTCATCCACGCCGATTCGCCCCACCCCGCTCGGTGACTGGCCAATTCAGCCTCGTCCCATGGCCCTACGTTGGTCCGTATCACTCCTCTTCCCTCGCTGGAGCTAGTCCGATCCTTAGTACACCCAATTTCCCCTCCCAGCGGGTGGGATTCCATGCCGAAGCTTTCCCTTCGCCGTTCTCTCGCCTCTAGTCTCGGTCTCGTGTCTGGAACCCCACCAGTGAGTTCACCGGGTCCTTCTCGCCGGTCCTGCCAAACTCCGATGATCTCGGAGCCCCTCTAGCCTGCGCTCGCCCTAGCTCCGGCGACCTCACCGTCGTGGGCAAGAGTGGCGCCACCCACAGCCGTTAACCCCCAGTGCTTCATCTCGACCGTCCGATCTCAATCATGTGGTCTGGATCACCGGTTATCGATTTGTGCAAGCGCGCCCTACCCTGGGCCCCATCTGTCGGTCGCTTGTGCCCCCTAGCACTGGGCCCGACTGGTCAGCCCGCCTCCCAACCCCGGTCGCTGACCGCCCTGGCCCACTAGTCAGTTCTGCGCGCACGCACGCGGTCCACACGCTCGCTTGCGGGATCTGATCTCGGCCGTTCGCGCGCAGGACCCTGTAATCATGTAGATAGAACCCTAGGCTTTTAATTAATCACAGAATTAGACATAATTTAGGGTTTTGAATTCCAAAATTTGTTTATTTCATATCTTTTGCATATGAACTCCAAATTGAGTGATTCAAATTGCAAAATGTTTATAGGATTATTCTCTATCTGTTAAAATTATGATCATCCACTGTCTGCATATTTTAATTTTATGCCTAGACTATAGGTTAGTTTATGTAATAGTTTATTTATTAAATAAGAAAATAAAAAGGAAAACCCCAATGGTAATTAGATGTTTAAATTTGTGAGATTAATAATATGTAAAGTATGAATCTATCCCTAGAATATTTTTTGTGCCTCATTAAAATAAGTACAACCTAATTATGTAACATATGGAGATAGATAATACTTAGGGAATCACAAACTTCTAAGTGTGCTAGTTCACTATAGAACCCAAGCTACTTCTTGAGTTTATACTGTTCTTTTGAGATGTGTTCACTCATTTGTACATGTTTGGTGTATTGTTCATTTGTCTTTATCCAAATGTATTGAATGCATGATCGCTTTATTTAGATAACGAGCAGCCTGTGGTTCCTGAGTGTGTTGTCGAAGATCTTCCTGAGCAACAACCTGGTGAAGGAAAGTGTCCTCTAACCTATTATGTCCTACTAGTCAGTTGCCCGTGCGTTGCGACGGCTTACAATAATACCCACGTAAACTATCCACCAAAAAATCTCAAGATTTTTTATTGATTGTCTCTGCTCTCTGTATAATATTTTTTTTGATTTAGCTAACAGATGTTATTGTTTCCTCCATCCAATATGTCTTGGTACAACACGACCAATGAAGTGAGCGATTAGAAGAGAGTTGACAACGACTGACTGAACTAACATAGATTATAGAATGACATAATTCCACCATACAGAGACCAAATAAGAGAAAGTTTGTGAGCTCAAGTTTCTAAAATAAGTCACATGAACTCAAACTTATAAAAAAGATAGATCAGAATATGGAGTAGTTGCTAAAGTCAGGCATCAATAAAAAATGGAAGCGCACCATATAAATTATGCTACTTCATATCAATTACTAACGTTTAAAACCAACAAATAATCTTTCATTTTACTGTTAGTGTGACAAATCATTGTGGCTCCATCCAATTCAGGAACCCCAAACACCGTGGAGTCCATTGCGCCAATGTGGTCTCAGAAACGACCTAATGCTTGCAAGGGCCAAGAACGTCGTGTCATGCTTGGCTGCAGCCTTGGCCCGTAGTGCTGGCCCGACCCGACACGATTATATTTTTTATTTTATAAAAAACGTATATACATATACAATTTATATTCAATATTAAAAATATTTGAGCATGATGTTCTACTGATTAGATAGCTTCACCTAGTGTCTCCCGCCCTTCTACCATCAGGGCATGGGTTCGAACCTCACCTCCTGCACCGGCTTTTAATATTTTACGCTGATTTAATCAAATGGGACGACGGGCTAACAGGCCGGTCCGGAACAGTCAGCAGGCCGGCATGACGTGCTTGGGCCAGAGCTGTGGCCCGCGGGCGTCTGTCCCGTGCCGGGCCGCCCTTTGGCCATCTATAGGCATGCAACGGGTTAATTTGAAATAGCTATGAGGGGTAATTTGTAAAAAGATGACGCGGGACAACCATTGAAACTGGTGCTTTAAGTATAGTAGAGACTTACTTTATAGTTCATCGTCTCGCATTACATTATTGAAACCTAAGGATTGACTAGTCTGTATTTACCTTATCCTTGTATACCTTTTTTGGGTTATTATGGTTAGCTTTATGCTATTGCTTTACTTTAATTAATGAACATGGTGTGAATATTTATGATACGATGATGTTATCCTCATGATGATCTTGTGATATTTTTGGGGACTCAGGCTGTTTCCTGAGTACCTCTCGGTAAGGACCTATTCGTTGAGTGACCACCCGAGATAATAGTGCAACCATGAGGGTGGAATGGGACGCCCTTAGCTGAATAATTAGATGAACCTAGGGGTGTAGTTGGCTTTGCTGGAGGGTTGTCAATGGGGGCCGGGCCATAGTGCTCGCTTTGCTAAGGGTGGGTGCCAAGGTTCATTCGATTTGTTTTGTTAGTCACTCACCTTAGGGAGGGGTACTATGATTGTACGACTGGTGAAACCTAATGAGAAGCTATGCACTAGGGGAGTCTTTGTAATGGCTATGTACTGAGACCCTGCCAGGTCACCTTGGTAGTGATCAATGGGGAATCATGATCTCTAGGAAGAACGGGAATCACGACTCATGGGTAAAGTGTGCAACCTCTGCAGAGTGTTAGAAACTGGTATATCAGTCGTGCTCACGATGAAGAGCAGCCTTGGGATCCTTTTTGATTAGAAGAACTTTGGATACTCTTATATGATGATGGTTAATGATAATGAATATAACTCTGATCTCTGGTATTTCCTCTTGGAGGGAGTACTTTTGGGTAATAACTATGTTTATTACTAAAACTTGGCTATACTATTAGTAATAAATATTTGACAAACTAAAAGCAACTGCTTAACCTTACTCCACATATATCTACTCCACTTTAGCCAAACAGAACATTTGCTGAGTACGTTGATGTGTACTCACCCTTACTTTAAAAACCACCCACCCTAGGTTGTCCCCACTGTATTTAGTGCTCAGGAGGAGATGCAGGCAACATGGAGGACTTTGAGGAGTTCCAGGACTGCGACGAGTTCTAGTTACGTTAGTGGCAAACCCCCAGTCAGCTGCCTGTGAAGGCCATATCTGCTACGTTTCGTATTCCGCACTTTGATAATGTTAATGACGATGTTATGTTAAAGACTCGATGGATGTCTTGGACATCTTGACATAATAAAGTAGTTTTCCGCTATTTACTTTGAGCAATGTGTGATGATGTCCAATTATGTAATTGTTGTGTATGTGAGTTTCTAATCGTGGCACGTACATGGTTCGCATTCAGTTTTCTTTCTAAAACCGGGTGTGACATAAGTGGTATCAAAGCCTTGCTGACTGTAGGACCGCTAACCTAGACTAGAACGGTCGTACCTAGACTAGAATGGTCGCCCTAAGGATTATAGACCCTTACTCTTACCTTGACCTTGTTGTCATTTGAAAAGTTGGTCATCTTGACCAATTCTATGTTATATTACTATCTATATACTCATCTTACAAAATTTTTACCTCACTTTGCTTTCTATTTACTTGCTGGTTTTCTACTCTCACTGTTGTGCTTATGATATCTTTTGTAGATGGCCCATATTAGATGCACTGCATGTAAGTTAGTGATCCCCTTTTTGCCCTCTTGCCTTGTAGAGTGCCCAATGTGCCGCACGGTGATAGGTCAGTCTAGCCACCTGGAGAGACTGCATTGTCGCCTGCACGAGTAGCAGGAGTGCCGATGCTAGGAGCAAGAGTAGTAGGACTCTTCTCCCTCGCCTTAGTTGGAGGTGGAGTCTGGGAGGCAGCCTTTCCCTACGCCTCAGCCAGAGATGCCTCCTACACCACCACAGCGCATTCTGGCTGCTTGAGGATACCCTGATGGAGACAGAGACGACGACGATGGTGGCAGTTTGAGCCACAGCATGGAGCTCCTAGAGGAGCAGGAGCCGGAGGGATAGATCGCTAGACCCATCACTCATGATGCCATTCGTGGGTGTGACTCCCACGACGATCTCGACACCTTGCTGTGTCAGGCCTTCGATCGACACACTTGGTCCATTGAGAATCGTTGTGTAGTCTACCAACATCGTCGTGAGTTATACTTGGACCAGTGGGAGGCTACTTGCTTGGTGCGCCATCCAGATGATGATCTCCGGGGTGCAAAGGCCTTCTCAGTGCACTATTCTATCACTGAGAGGGACACTACTGAGGCAGCCATGCAAGATGCTACACGGCGTGCGCTTTTGCAGTACTGCTCGTTGTTCAGCGGGGTAGCTGACGGCCTCGACCTGAAGTACTACCCTCACCGTTCGACCAAGAGTGCTAGAGGTGTGATTGTCTCACCCGTCGGTGAGGGCAATCCCAAGCTGAGCAGCATGGTCAACCTGGTCACCGTGCTCAACACCTGCTGGATCACGCCCATGACGAGTTGGGCAAGGCTCGCGTGGAGATTGCGGAACTGCGTGTTGAGCACGCAGCGCGCTACTATCAAGATGGTGGTTCTCTCGCTCCTATCGGGATTCAGCACCGTTACCACTCGCCGCCCCGTGTTGGTTATGCTTATGGCACCCTGACTGCAGGACCCAGATAGATTTGGAGCCATAGATCGATAGAGTCGGAGTCTGTAATAATCCTTAATTCAATGTCTTAGTCTTAGTTAGTCTTAGTTAGCCCTAGATTCCTTATTATATGTTTTGATGCTTGTCGTGATGAACTTGTGATGAAGTTGGATCTTTGTAATGATTGTCACGAAGGTGTGGGCATCCCCTGTCACTTGGTGTAGTTATTAATGAAGTCAGTTATTTAGTTGGGCAACCCATTTATTTCCACATTCCTCTTTATCTGAGAAGATGTGTTGGCTTTGTTGAGAGTCTATGAAGATGATAAATTGTTTAGTGTTATGAAGATTTCCATATACCTTCTCTTATGCTGAAAGACTTAGTTAGATCTGATGTGTGTGCTTTCTACAGATGTCTGAAAATAGGCGCAGAGGTAGAAGGCGTTCTCAGCTGGAGCAGCAGGCACCCCAACAGGAGGCACCTCAGCAGCAGTTGCCACCGCCACCCCCGATGACCATTGAGCAGATGTTCCTGATGCAAACCCAAGCAGTCCAAGCAATTGGCCAGACTTTAGCAGTAATGCAGTAGGTGCAGCAGCAGCAACCCCCACCTCAACCTCAGATGCAAGTTCAGATGCCACCGATGCCCAGAGACAAGCGGGCAGAGTTCATGAGGGGACATCCCTTGTCTTTGCCCATTATGCAAACCCCATGGACTTCAAAGATTGACTATGAACCATGGAGCGTGAGTTGCACACTGCTCAGTGCAACGATTATGAGAAGGTTCTGTATGGTCCCGACCTACTAAGGGGAGCAGCACAGTTCTGGTGGGAGTCTTACCTCTCCACCCATGCAGACCCTGAAGCTATCACCTAGGAGGAGTTTAGGGACAACTTCCGTCGTTACCATGTACCAGAAGGATTGATGATCGTAAGAAAGGAGGAATTTCTAGCATTGAAGCAAGGGCCCCTGTCTGTCAATGAGTACAGGGACAAATTTCTGCAGTTGTCATGTTATGGACCTAAAGGTGTCAATACAGATGCCAAGAGGAAGTACCATTTTCTGAGAGGTTTGGTTTATCCCCTTCACTATCAGCTGATAAACCACACCTTCCCTTCCTTCCAGCATCTGATTGATAGAGCAATCATGACCGAAAGGAAGCGCCGGGAGATGGAGGACAGGAAACGCAAAGTTGGTGGATCCCAGGCCAGGAGTAGTAGTCATCCCCGTTACTCAGGCAACCCACCCCAGCAATTCAAGCAAGGTCACCCTCAAAGTTACTAGCATCAGCAGCAGTATCATAGGCAGTTCCCTCAGCAGCAGCAACAGTACCGCCAGAACAACCAGGCACCTCGCCTTCCTGCCCCAGCAACCAACCAGAACAACCAAGCAGCTCTAGCGCAAGGAGGAGGTCGCGGATGTTTCCATCACGGGGAACAAGGCCACTGGGCGAATCATTGACCAAAGAAAGCAGCTCAGCAGCAGCTAGCTCCCAATGCCCCTGCTAGACAGAATGCATCGTAGCAAGGAGGCAACAACCGTGGGCAGCCATGTGCCCAGTACGGAAAGGTGAACCACCTAGAGGCCGACATAGTCCAGGAGACCTCATAAGTGGCACTAGGTATGTTCTCAGTCGAATCCCATTCCACAAATGTGTTATTTGATACTAGAGCAATGCATTCTTTTATGACTGCATCATGGGTAGAAACACACAATATACCAGTAGCACCCATGTATCAACCTATGAGGGTTAGTTCAATTGGACGGAGGACCCAGACTGATAGATTTTGCTCTAGTGCAAGAGTTCAAATAAGGGGCATAGAGTTCCCCACTGATCTGATAGTAATGGGTACCCAGGATGTAACCATAGATGCCATCCAAGGGATGAATTGGCTAACCAAATATCAAGTAAGCCTTAGCTGTGAAAAGATGTCACACCCGGGTTCTAGGGGTCCAAAACCCGGGCGCGATAATCACCAAGTGTGCTAGGATCAAGTCTCACACATATGATGATTCATGGTACAGAAACGAATGTCACATCTTTAATATATAATAGAATTCTGTAGAAAATAATTAAATAATTACATCAGACGAAGACAACGATCCAGCAACGCTAGTTGATTGGGAGACGACGGCTTAGACCACTCACGAACTCATCATAGCATCCTTCATGTGCCTCATCCTGTGGTACCTGTTCTTGACCTGGGGGATGTGAGTACAACAAGGGTGAGCTCACATACATTCATCGCTCAACAAGTTGTGGGGAATTACGTGCATGAACTCACCAAAGGTGAGAGCTCATGTGAAGTGTAAGGCTTACCAATGGAGATGGTTAAAGCTTAGCATTGCTTTTAGAGTTGGTCAAAATTTTATTAGCAGTTACTAAATATAAGTAGATACCAACCCAATTAAGTAAGAGATCACAATTGATAATAACAACCACGATGCAATGCATATGATAGATTAAGTTTAGTTCCATAAATTAATGATGCAAGAGTCCTGAGATGCTCATGACCACGAGCACGACTGATATACCAATTTTACACTCTACAAAGGTTGTGCCCTTTACGCACAAGTCATGTATCCTATCTAGCCAGGGTTAGCTAGACCCTTAGACACTTCTGATCTAGGTGAATGGTAGGGATCCAGTACAAGGCCTTTACAAAGTTCCACTAGCTTCAGAAAACCCGCTACAGTTTCTAGAGAGCGCAATATAGGAATCCCCCGTCCAAAAGCCATTGCAGCATGATCGACCCAAGAACCTCCCTATATTGACAACTCCCCTACTGCCCTTGCTCGTTTCAGGTAAGCTAGTCCTCCACTTGCTTTCCTAATTAGTCAGCTAAGGGTGTCCCATTTCACCCTTGTGGTAGCACGGATATCTCAAGTTAAGCTCTATGTTCCAATTAACACAATGATCTTGTCATGAACAATAATTAAAACAACATTATAACTGGAACATGATAATAATGTAATATTAATCCCAAACCAGGTAGAGCAATAGCAAAACTACCTAAAGTTCAGTGGTGAACAAGGTGTGGGATAAACAAGTCTAGGGAAACTTATTATGTCCCATCAGATTAATCTAAGCATGTCACAGTGATTAACATGAACATTATTGGGTAAAGAAAAAGTGATCAAGGGCACAAGTTGCCTTAGACTCGAGATTCCTAGGCACCAACTTGGTCTTCAAGTGACTCGTAACCTCGCTGCAAGTCGTAGGAATACAAACAAACATGGTATAGGAAAAATTAACATTACACCAAACATAGGAACAAAGAACGTAAGAATATTCTACATGCTGCTACGAGATCGTAGGTTTGAGAAGTACTAAAATCGGAGTTATGGTTCGAAAGTTATGATTTTCGGAAGATTTATGTGATTAAATAGTAAAACTATGTTCTATGTTGATTATTATAAATCATGTGAGAAAGATATTCTAGATAAATAACTAACTTAAGCTTAATCCAAATTATAACTTAATTAGAAATCATATGTTAGTCAACTTATTAATATAGACAGATTAACTTTGATTAGAAAGGTTAATCTACTAACATAGGTTAAACAAAATACCCATTTTTGAAAACATGCTACTCGGTAAAATAATGTTACTATAGCGTAGGCAATATTACTGCGAAGCTAGCGCAACTCGAACGGATTAAATCAGATCTAAAATGAAGAAGTTATGGACTAAACCAATTTCAAGAATTGTTTTTATGCTGATAATTCATTTCTTATATCTAATTTATAAAAATCAGATGACATCGGGACCACATTTTCTAATACCCGAGGGCTCAGGGTTTAAATCATTAAAAATGGGACCTGCTTGTAAGGCTCTTTCAATAAACACGGACTGCAGGTTTATTTGCGAAAAGGAGAGGGGCTCTTTAGCATAACAATCCAGGTGAAGGGGTATGGGGTCACTAGGGCTGTTAGATCAAATTCCGGTGATTCATATTAAGTCAGCTTCAAGCAAACCGGTATGCTACCTCCCCTCCGTCGGATCCAAGATCTATGGTTCAGAATCCATTACAGCGTGATTGAATCTTCTCCATCCGATCTGGTACAACGGATCAGATTATATCCATCGCAGAGGTAACACGATCTAATCGTGACCATCCATTAGTATTCAATGGCCCGAGGCTGCTTTCATCACCTGCGTCGATCCTGCATCCTATGGACAGGATTGCTCCACCCTCATCCCACACTCAGCCGCCAAGGCGCGTTCGGCCGATGGTGGCGCCATGGCCAGTGCTTCGCCTCACCGAGAATTCGAGTGCAAAACTTTAACCCAAGAGGCGATACATGGAGCGGAGGCAAAGGCAAGGAATAAGGAAGCGTTCTCACCAAGAAGGGTAGTAGAGGTTCCGTTCATGCAGCCCAGCAGCATCACGGCACGGGGAGAAGTATGGCGATGAATTATTCACACCCCATTGCTTTCGCGCCTAGCTATTCGTCTTGTATGGGTTCGTTGCACTTAGTTCTATACCCACGACCACTCTAGGGAGACGGAGCACGACCATTAGTGGCTATTGGCTATGGCGGCCTCAAATCTGTTCTACGGCGAGCGCACCATGGAGGCATGGTTTGGGTTCCAGGGGGTGCGGGGCCAGGTCTTATACCCGGGGTCAGCGCCAGCATCCCCCATAATATCGCCATGCATCTGGTTGCGGGATCCCCGAGATGCACGATGAGATTTTGTGCAGCGCTCGATCGGAGTCCGCTGAAGGAGGGAGAAGTAGAAGGTTCTGCTGAGTTGACCCCACAGGCAGCGACCTGGTTAACACGATGAGTGATTGCCCATCCGGGCACGCCTGTCGACACCCAAAGGTGCGAGGGCACGAGTTGGGCTGGTGCACGCGAGATGATGGCCGAGGGAGGAGATTCGGCCCTGGATGGCGAGATTTCTTTTTTTCTTTTTCCCTTTTCTTTTCTATTTCAAATTTCAAATATCAAACCAAATTCAATGTCTTATTTTGTACTCCAGATTTCAAATATTAAACAAAAGTCTACATGAATTATACTTCTACTGTATGCAATAATATTATTTATTATTGTTATCTTATAATGTGTATTATTTTCTTTTTCTTCTTTTCTATTTTCTCTTTTATTTTCAAATTCTAAATTTTCAAACTTAAACTTGTCCCACGAATTTAAACACAAATGCACAAATACAAGAACCTCAACATGAGAGGCATATTTCTATATTTATTTATTTGCTATTTGACTACTTTAATTCCCTTAATTGAGTATGCACAAGGAAAAAGGAAATCAAATAATCTCCAAAGGTTCCATAATCCCAAAACACTACATAATTATATTTTATTATTTTTTTCTCTTATACAAATTTTGGGCTTTACATAAGATGACTGTGAAGTTAGTGTCCATATTAGGAGAGGAAGTGTTAGTGGAGTTGGTCTTGTCTGGACAAAGGAAAGGAAGTTGTCACTAGATCCCCGCCCATACTGAGAAAATCGAGCCATCATAAGCTATCAGAGTAGTATCAGAATTCTAGGATGTGTTTCTGAGTATTTACCAGGCATGCCACCTGAAAGGAAAGTTGAATTCGCCATAGAGCTTATACCTAGCACCGCCCTATTTCCAAGAGAGCCTATCGAGTGTCTAGACCAGAATTGGTGGAACTCAAGAAGCAGATTGATGAGTTGTTAGAGAAAGACTACATCCGACCAAGTATTTTGCCTTGGGCCACCCTAGTGTTATTTGTAGAGAAGAAAGATGGGACGAAGAGGATGTGCATTATTTACAAATCTTTGAATGAAGTCACTATCAAGAACAAGTACCCCCTGCCTAGAATTAAAGATCTGTTCGATCAGTTGAGAGGAGCCAGCGTATTCTCGAAGATAGATCTAAGGTCATGTTACAATCAGCTCAAGATCCGACCTTTGGATATACCGAAGACTGCATTTATCACCAAGTATGGACTATATGAGTTCACGGTCATGTCGTTCGGTTTGACAAATGTGCCAGCTTATTTCATGTACTTGATGAACAGTGTGTTCATGGACTACCTTGACAAGTTTGTAGTGGTGTTCATTGATGATATCCTCATATACTTCCAGAATGAGCAAGAGCATGAAGAGCACTTGAGGAAAGTATTGCAGAGGCTACGAGATTGTCAGCTATATGCCAAGCTGAGCAAGTGCGAGTTCTGGATTAGTGAAGTCCTGTTCTTAGGCCATATTATAAACCGAAATGGATTAGCTGTGGATCCGAAGAAAGTAGCAGCTATTCTAGATTGGAAAGCACCGAAAGATGACCGGGGAATCAAGAGTTTCATTGGAATGTGTTGGTCACTTGTTCTCAAATGTTATGATTCAAGAACAAGGTAACACAATTGTTAATTAAAATAGACCTTCGTCTTCCGAAGTATTATCTCCTCATGGATATAATACTCATCAGACGAAGGTCGAGAAGAACATACCTTCATCATTTATCATATAGGTAGGAATGCAAAAGAATGAAAACAATAATTATATCTCATTGGTTCATACATATTAGTATTTCACAAAACATATATGAATATTAACAGCATTAATATTACAATGGTACCTTTGGCTTGCTCGAAGGTAGAGATGCGGGAGAGTGATTATAATCCAGCGTGAACAGTACGGTGCTACTGTCCATCTATTTATAGGCACGGGTCGTAGCGTGAGTAAAAGTATATTTATGTCCTTGTCAACCGTCTACAATTACAATACGAAACATTATGGACTAAATAGTCCTTATCCTTTTTTGGTCACTGTTGTATTTGGTCTTCGTCATCAACCTAAGCCAAAGTCCCTTGACTATAGCTTCATCGCCCATTTTTTCACCTTTGGGTTACACCTCTACTCTTGTCATAGAAGAAGATCTCTATTCTGAAGCTGAAGCCTCCTGCAATAATCTATGTCATACTGAAGACATATGGTTAGTTACGTTTTTGAGGACCTTCGAAGGAGGAAGGCCCCTAACAGAATGGCCGGCTACTATCGGCGTTTCATTGAAGGTTTCTCCAAGATTGCAAGGCCAATGGAAGCCTTGCTGGCAAAGAAAGTTGAGTTCAATTGGACCCCAGCATGCCAAGAGACCTTTGAGACACTAAAGAGGAAGTTGACAACAGCACCGATATTGATTCTGCCAGATGTTCACAAGCCATTCTCATTGTATTGTGATGCTTCGTACCCCAGACTGGGATGTGTGTTAATGCAGGAAGGGAGAGTAGTGGCGTACTCGTCCTGACAATTGAAGATTCATGAGAAGAATTACCCCACTCATGATTTGGAGTTGTAGCAGTGGTTCATGCACTGAAGACCTAGAGGCACTATCTATATGGGCAGAAGTGTGACATTTATACAGACCACAAGAGTCTCAAGTATATATTCACCCAGTCATAGTTGAACATGAGGCAGCAAAGATGGTTGGAGTTGATCAAACACTATGACCTAGAGATACATTATCATCCAGGCAAAGCAAATGTGGTTGCAGATGCTTTGAGCAGAAAGAGTCAAGTGAATATGTTGGCCGCTCACCCGATGCCGTACGAGCTAGCAAAGGAATTCGACAGTCTGAGTCTTGAATTTCTAAACAACACTCAAGGAGTGATGATTGAGCTGGAACCCACTCTAGAGCAAGATTTCAAGAAGGGTGAAAAGGATGATGAGAAGGTCAACGAGATTCGATAGCTGAACATAGATGGGAAAGGCAAAGACTTCCGCGAAGACACGGAAGGAGTGGTATGGTTCAAGGATAGACTGTGTGTTCCTGACATCAAATCAATCTGGGAACTAATTCTCAAGGAAGCTCATGAGACAACGTATTCCATACACCCCGGCAGTGAGAAGATGTACCAAGACCTGAAGAAAAGATTCTGGTGGTACGGTATGAAAAGGGAGATAGCAGAGTATGTGGCTATATGTGACAGTTGTTAGAGGATAAAGGCAGAGCATCAGAGGCCTACAGGTTTGTTGCAGCGGTTGCAGATTCTGCAGTGGAAATGGGATGAGATTGGAATGGACTTTATCGTTGGTCTGCCTCGCCCTTATGCCGGTTATGGCTCCATCTAGGTAGTAGTGGATCACTTGACAAAGGCAACCCATTTCATACCAGTCAAGACCACCTATAATAGTGTAGTGTTGGTAGAACTATATATGTCTCGGATTGTATGCTTGCATGGTGTTCCAAAGAAGATAGTATCAGATCGAGGAACCCAATTCACTTCTCACTTTTGGCAGCAGTTACATGGAGCTTTGGGCACACATCTGAAGTTCAGTTCAGCTTATAACCCACAGACAGATGATCAGACTGAGAGAACCAACAAGATTCTTGGAGATATGTTGAGAGCTTGTGCATTGCAAGACAAGTTAGGTTGGGACAAAAGGCTACCGTATGCAGAAATCTCTTGCAACAACAGCTACCAGGCCAGTCTAAAGATGTCCCCATTCCAAGCACTCTATGGTAGAAACTATAGAACTCCATTGCATTGGGATCAACTCAGCGAAAGGCAGGTGTTCGGTCCAGATATTTTGCTTGAAGCCGAAGAGAACATCAGGATGGTTCGAGAGAATCTAAAGACAATGCAGTCCAGACAGTGAAGCTATGCTGACACCAGAAGAAGAGAACTGCGTTTCGACGTGCGAGAATATGTCTATTTGAAGGTGTCACCCATCATAGGAATCAAAAGGTTTGGAGTCAAGGGCAAGTTAGCACCTCGATACATCAGACCATACCAGATTCAAGCAAGACGAGGAGAAGTGGCATACCAGCTTAGCCTACCAGAATGTCTGTCAGCCGTGCATGATATGTTCCATGTGTCTTAGTCGAAGAAATGCTTGTGAGTGTCAGAGGAGCAATTTCCAACCGAGGATCTTGAGGTTCAAGAAGATTTGACTTATATTGAGAAGCGCACTCAGATTCTAGAGACAACAGATAGAGTCACTCGAAGAAGCACCATCACGATGTGCAAAGTCAAGTGGGGCCATCACTTAGAGGAAGAAGCAACTTGGGAAAGAGACGATGATCTGCAAGCCAAGTAACCTGAACTCTTTCCTGCCAACCCTGAATCTCGAGGGCAAGATTCTTTTTAAGGGGGATAGGTTTGTAACACCCTGAATTTGGGGGTATAAAATTTCTTCTCTAAGTGCCTACCAAATTCAGGTGTTACCCCTTGTATCTCTCTCTCTCTCTAGACTTCCTCTCTCCTCTAATTGTTTAGAGTTAAGTTAACTAGGTCAGGGATTAATTATTTATTTTGCCAAAACTAAGTGAGTCATGAAATATTGCACCGTGGGGCCCCCATGCCAGTTCCGCCTTCCCCGCGAACCGTCGTGGACCAGCGTGACGCACGCCGAGAACCCCCGCCACGTCGCTTGCCCACACACCCTAGCTCCCTTTTGAGCATCGGCTGCACCTGCTCTCTCTCCTTGCCTCATTTCGTGCAAGCCCACTCTCTCTCGTGCTCTGCCCTCACCGCTCGCGCTCACCGGAGACCCACACCCACCGCGCCGGCCGTCCAGCCTGCCAGAAGCTGTGCCAAGACACCCCAAGCTCCGTCTCGAGATGAGGAACCCGTTCCCGTGCTTGGTTTTCCTTATTTGCGCCTGATCTTAGCCAATTTGGCCTTGCCGGGGTTCATCCTCGCCGGTTCGCCGCACCCCACGCGGTGACTGGCCAATTCAGCCCCATCCTGTGCCCCTATGTTGGTCCGTATCACTCCTCTTCCCTCGCCGGAGCTAGTCTGAGCCTTAGCACACCTGATTTCCCCTCCCAGCAGCCGGGATTCCACGCCGGAGTCACCCCGATCCGCCTGGAGCTTTCCCCTTCACCGTTCTCTCACCTCTGGTCTCAATCTCGTGTCCGGAACCCCACTAGCGAGTTCGCTGGGTCCTTCTCGCAGGTCCTGGCCAAGTCCGGTGAACCTCGGAGCCCCTCTATCCTGTGCCCGCCCCAACTCTTGTGACCTCACCGCCGTGACCAAGGGCGGCGCTGCCGTAGCCGTTAACCCCCGGTGCTTGATCTCGGCCGTCCGATCTCAATCGCGCGGTCTGGATCACTGGGTACCGCTTCGCTCAAGCGCGCCCTACCCCTGGGCCCCATCTGTTGGTCGACTGTGCCCCCTAGCGCTGGGCCCTACCATTCAGCCCGCCTCCTGTCTCGGGTCGTTGACCAACCTGGCCCACTTGCCAGTTGTGCGTGCACGCCCACATCTGCGTGCTCGCCTGTGGGATCTGATCTCAGTCGTTCGTTCGCGATCGTGCGGCTGAGATAGCACGATACCCCTTCGTGCGGTAAAATTGTTAAAGAAACCTTCGATTTGTAAGAATCAACCCATCGTCCCTGGTTTTCACACGCAGGCCTCTGTAATCTTGTAGATAGAACCCTAGGCTTTTAATTAGTCACATAATTAGACCTAATTTGGGGTTTTAAATTCCAAAACTTGTTTATTTCATATCTTTTGCATATGAACTCCAAATTGAGTGATTCAAATTGCAAAATGTTCATAGGATTGTTCTCTATCTGTTAAAATTATGATCATCCACTGTCTGCACATTTTAACTTTGTGCCTAGACTATAGGTTAGTTATATGTAATAGTTTATTTATTAAATAAGAAAATAAAAAGGAAAACCCCAATGGTAATTAGACATTTAACTTTGTGAGATTAATAATATTCAAAGTATGAATCTATCCCTGGTATAATTTATGTGCCTCATTAAAATAAGTAGAACCTAATTATGTAACCTATGGAGATAAATAATACTTAGAGGCACAAACTTCTAAGTGTGCTAGTTTAGCCAAGAACCCAAGCTACTCCTTGAGTTTATACTGTTCTTTTGAGATGTGTTCACTTGTTTGTACATGTTGGTGTATTGTTCATTTGTCTTTATCCAAATGTATTGAATGCATGATCGCTTTATTTAGACAACGACTAGCCTGTGATTTCTGAGTGTGTTGCCGAAGATCTTCCTAAGCAACAACCTGGTGAAGTCAAGTATCCTTTGACCTATTATGTCCTACTTACTTTGTAATTCACCGTCCCGCATTACATTATTGAAACCTAAGGATTGACTAGTCTGTATTTACCTTATCCTTGTTTACCTTTTTGGGTTATTATGTTTAGCTTTATGCTATTGCTTTACTTTAATCAACGAACATGATGTCAATATTTATGATACGATGATGTTATCCCGATGATGATCCAGTGATATTTTAGGGGACTCAGGCTGTTTTCCTGAGTACCTCTCTATAAGGACTTGTTCGTTGAGTGACCACCCGGGATAACTAAGCAACCATGAGGGTGGAATGGGACGACCTTAGCTGAATAATTTGATGAACCTAGGTGTAGTTGGCTTTGCTGGAGGGCCATCAATGGGGGCTGGCTCTGCTAAGGGAGGGTGCCGAGGTTCATTCGGTTTGCTTTTGTTAGTCACCCACCTTAGGGAGGGGTACTGTGTTTGTACGACTGGCAAAATGTAATGAGCAGATATGCACCAGGGGAGTCTTTGTAAAGGCTACATAGTGAGACCCTGCCAGGTCCACCACGGTAGTGATCAATGGGAGTCATGATCTCCGGGCAGAACAGGAATCACGACTCGTGGGTAAAGTGTGCAACCTCTGTAGAGTGTTAGAAAACTTGTATATCAGCCGTGCTCACAGTTAAGAGCAACCTTGGGATCCTCTTTGATTAGAAGAACTTGGATACTCTTATATGATGATTGGTTAATGATAATGAATATAACTCTGATCTCTGGTATTTCCTCTTGGAGGGAGTATTTTAGGTAATAACTGGGTTCATTACTAAAACTTGGCTATACTATTAGTAATAAATATTTGACCAACTAAAAGCAACTGATTAACCTTACTCCACATACAGCTAGTCCACTTTAGCCAAATAGGACATTTGCTGAGTACGTTGATATGTACTCAGCCTTGCTTTAAAAACCACCCACCCTAGGTTATCCCCACTGTATTCAGTGCTCATGAGGAGATGCAGGCAACATGGAGGACTTTGAGGAGTTCCAGGGATTACGACGAGTTCTAGTTACGTTAGTGGCAAACCCCCAGTTAGCTGCTTGTGATGGCCATATCTGCTACCTTTCATATTCCGCACTTTGATAATGTGAATGACAATGTTAAGTTAAAGACTCTATGGATGTCTTGGACATCTTGATCTAATAAAGTACTTTTCCGCAATTTACTTTGAGCAATGTGTGATGATGTCCAATTATGTAATCGCTGTGTACGTGAGTTTCCTGATCTTGGCACGTACATGGTTCGCATTCGGTTTGCCTTCTAAAACGGGGTGTGACACTTCTTCTAGAGGACATGTTTCTTGGCAACAAGGAGGCCCGTGCTCTCCTCCTCGACAGCGAGTTTCGAACGTTCGCGATGGTGATCTCTCCATATCTGATTATTGCCATCATCTCAAGTCCATGGCCGACAACTAGGCAGCCTTGGTGAACCTGTTCCCGAACAGACTCTCGTTCTCGCTGCTCTTCGTGGCCTGAACAAATGGTTCACGTACCTGTCATTCTTCACCAAGCATCAAACGCCCTTCCTGACTTTCGACAAAGTCCACAATGATCTGCTCCTTGAGGAGCTTACTCTCAACAACAAGATGAAGACACCCTTTGTGGCCCTCCTCTCCACTGGCAGTCGTCCCTCCTCCGGCAAACCCCCTGCAGGCGTGCTTGGCACCATGCCACAGCACACCAGTGGTCCCTCCGCTGCTAGCCATAAGAACGACACCGAGAGCGGCAACACACTTGTGGCAGAACCTCCTAAGTTATTGAGCCCACATGCACCTACCTGCCCTTGTCTCAAAGACCTCAGACGGCTATGCATGTGCACCAGAGAACTTAATAGGATCCGTCCGAGTTCCCCAAGGACACCGAATAAACCACTTACAACCAAGATCGCGAGATTAAGTAAACACAAATCACACACCAACATTTTGCAGCGGAACTTCTTTATTACAGAAAGTTACAAGTTACAACAAATTTACTTTATGTTTATCGGAGTGATTACAATAGTGATTCAAAGAAATAAACTTTGAAATGTTATAAATTATTTATAAGTTTGAAATATATGCTAGCTCAAGTGACCATCCTCAATAAGAAGTATAGAAGAGTTACTTAGACTTATAAGAAGGCCGAGCCACCGGCACTTAACACCATCAACAGCAGCACAAATTTATAACCTGAAAAAACAACAGGGAATAAAACCCTAAGTACGCAATTACTTAGCATGACTTACCCGACTAAGGAAAAGACTTTCAAGGATATGCCTGGCTTGTGAGGAATCAAGGTAAAGCTTATCAAGGATCAAAGACTCTTTTGAAGAAAAGCTTACTATGAGTGGATCCTTAAGAATTCATTTATTGTCAGGTTAGTGTAAAGTTACCTGCATCTAGAGTTCTTGCTATCCTAGTTCAAGCACTTGGCCTATACTAGCCATCTTTTTATCATCCCATCAGTTCACTGGATTGCTACATGTAAGTCAGTGACCAAGTCTTCGTATCTGAGAAGTAACGGTGATCTGAATCGATTAATACTCAGCTGAGGATCTCCAATCACACAACATATGTAGCACTTAACCCTTGCAAATGTCAACTTGCCACCGGTTTCTTAAGACCAGACCGGGTTCACGCCAACCGAGAGCACAGATACACCACCGTCCAGCCTCTTGCCACGGAGGGTACACGCCACTCTCGCCATCTCTCCACTCCCATTGCGTGTTGGCCTTTCTGGTATTGGTCTGCCCGAGGCAAAGCTTACCCATGATGAGGCATGTGACAGTTAAAGGGTCCTCAGTCAGCAGGCCCACATCGGCACGGTCCTTATGCGACTCAGATGGAGACACTACACCGAGACTTCCTTCTCGTGCAAGTCACCCACCCGGTCTCAGCTTTATTATTTAAACCCAAAGTTTGGTACCTGGCAGAGGTACCCTTTTCAGATGTTGAACCCATCATGGCCATGATGGATTCATCATCAAGTTATTTTCTTTGAAAACTTCCCATCCCATCTGAAGCATCATCTTTTGTTTTAAAACAAAACATTTTGTTTTTCTAGAGCAAGGCTAAGCATCATAAAATTCTTTTCATAAAAGAGTATCAAGGAAGGGTAATCAATTTTCCAAGGAAGGAAATGCATCAATTGTTTAGCACACAACTCCTATCACCTAATGCATCAAACCAGGTGATAAAGATTTTAAAACATAAGGAAAGGGATAATGCACCGGGGCTTGCCTGGAATAAACACTACGTTAGTATTTGTTAGATGACGTCCGCTTGGCGATCATCTCTTTTGCTTGGCACTCGTTCAGTTTGTCCACCTTCAGGTTCGTCCATCCGCATCACTATTCGGAGTAGGTGGTGCTTTATGACACTCTTGAGGTCGACTTGGGTCGTATTCCGCATCATGTCATCAACTAGCGCACCTAATAAGATGCATAATGCGGATGCATGAATCATATATCAAATAACACAAACTATGATGATGTACACAATAGAGAATTGCACATTTTAACAGCGAGGCGCATTACAACACACATAAGCAAATATTAGATATTGATATATCACTAAGTACAACAAGCACACTTCTCGAGCTTAAACGGATCTAACAAGCAGATCACTATTATATAGTATAGGGTTTTTCAAAACTGCTTCCCTAACAACCCAAAATCTAAAGCGCTTATGCGCACTATCCATTAGGAAATTCTTAGGTTTTAGTTGAGATCGACTATCGATACTATTCTTATTTAAACACTTAGGACAACAATCAATATCTATTCACATGGTTCTTGGATTCCAACTAAAATGAACCTATTGATGTTATTGATTCCTAAATCATCTTGGGTAACAACAGTTATTTATCTAGGACATTTAATTGATTACGACATACAACAATATGGCTACTACTAGGCAAGGTATCGCTTTTCCAAATAAATAACAATCGACACAAACCATGCCAGTAGAATCTGTCAACTAGTGCTAACAACACTAGACCTATCCTTCATATTATTAATTCGACACTCATCGGATACGAAACACCGATTTAATCCTTCTCGCATAACCTATGTCTTTAAACATAAAACTTAGCTATACAGCACGACGACTTCGCAATCGTGGACATAATCACCACGCTACATGTAGCCCCGTATTCCAACAAGCGTGAAATAAACACGTGCCCGAGCTACAAGCGGGATAATCGTCGCGACATACATACGTATCAAACCCACCAATTAAACCAAATATTGGAAGTGGCGAATTAGCTTACCATCATTAAATCTGACTTGAAACACGAACTCGACGACGCCTTTCAGCTTTAGCATTTCATCGAACACATGGTGAGTGACGCATCGAATCGCACTTCTTCTTCATCCACATCGAGAATTCTCGGTCGCGTACTGATTTGTTTCCTTCCATGCCTCATCTTCTTGGATTTTTGGAATGAACACAAGTTGGAGACGTCACGTAGGAGCCAGCATCAAGGCAAGGCAACGGATCGATGACAAACACCAAGAGGGATAGGCGATGTTGTTGTAGACTCATAAAGGGGACGAACGACGATGTCGACGTGTTGGCACCATGATTCCTAATCGACAAAGACGATGTTATGACGACTTATCGGAGCAGAGGCAAACGCGATCTAGGTACCACAGCAGCATGCCGACAAGTCCACGACGACACAACGAAGTGGATGCGGCAACGCACGACCCAACAGGTAAAAAAAGCACGATGACAGGCGAGCTGGGCGACAGCGCACGACCTGGACGAGCGCGGACATGGGAGGAACGCTAAGGGAGCTCGGCATGGGCAAGCTCGGACCAAGGCCCGCGCGGCAAGGAAAGTCGATGGCAAGCTGAAGCCAAAAGAAGGTGAGGTCACAGCCAGCTGAGGAGCTCGAGCGCTGAAATGGAGACCGACAAGCTGACGACGCTGGTTCATGGAAGTCAGCGACGAGGCGAGCCAGCGCGAGGGTCAGGGACAAGTAGGGCATAGGGACGCATGTGGGAGCTGGAATCCGAGCTGGGCGAGATCCAAGCTGGAGGAAACGCTGAGCACCACAGGGATGGGCGTTGAGCACCATAGGGATGGAGACAAGGTCGCCGGCGTACTGCAGGAAGGGGAGGCACCATCCATGGGAGAGGGTTTGCAGGGAGGGATTCAGGGGGAGGGGCACTGGAATCCGAGCATGAAGGAAGAGCTGGAGCTGAGCACGGCCGCGGTGGACTCCATGGTCGAGGCTAAGGGGCGTTGGGTGAACTCCATGGCAGCCATGGAAGAGGAGGTCGGCAGCCATGGCGGGGGAGCTCGGCACGGCGGCCATGGTCGAGCAGAGAGGGGGCGCGCGTGTGCACGGGAGTTCCATGGCGCCCAGAGAGCTTGAGGGAGAGAGAGGAGGGGCCGCTGGGCTAGGCGAGCGTGGCCAGAAGAGAGGTAGAGAGCAGCGCGGGGAGGGTCGATGGCCAGGGAGGAAGAGGAGTGGAGGGAGGGCTAGGCGACGATGCGGCAAGCTCCACGACAAGAAGTCTCGGATAGCATCCACCACACTCCGTGGATAAGAGTAGGGAGGGATAAGGATGTGCGTGGAGATAAGACCTAGTACCTTGAGCGGTAGAGAAGAAAATTATAGGTTTTCTTTCTTTCTTTTTCCAATATAAATTTTAGATATTCCGAATTCTTGGATTAAAACTTGAGCAAGGTTAAAATGGACCGGAAGGAGGTGGTAGGGAGATAAGATGCATCTGTGAAACTTCACAAAAACGATGTTACCTGTCGCAAATCATAGACAAGAAGTTATGCACAGCCGCCCACAGATTTTGCATATGCCACGCGCCACGAAGTCAGGCCATAAAGGGAATACGTGCAACGTAGGCGCGAGGGAAATTTTGAGATGAAATCTAAAGAACTGAATTCGACTTCAAGGGTTGGGGTTCAGACAGAGTGTAAATGGAATGAATCAATGACATCAGTTTTGATATCTCAAACAATATTTAATTTAATCGAACCTAGACGAATTTCGCCGCTATTTAAACATTCGACTAGGAAACAGCTCAATTTATAACTCTACGCCTGGTTTTTATTGGATGCGGATTGTGGTCGAATTTATAAAACTCGAATTCTCATATTCGCGTACTAGATCGATCCAAATAGTATAGGTTCAACATCTTGAAAGATTTCTAAAATCCAAATTTCTCTAAAATTTTTGGACGGCTTAGACAGACAGAGACAGATACGATATCAAAATCACGATAGACGAAGATGATTAAAGTTTTAGTGTCCATTTATTTACTGATATCCCGCGCTTAAATCCATAATCGCTGTTTGCGGAAGATAAACACCTGGGTGTTACACCACTACTTCTTGCGGGAATTAATAGAGCAACTACTGCCGCCGCAACAACCACACTGGACAACAACAACATCCGGGAGGTTGGAGGATTTGGTCTTGAACCCATGGACTAGGACGTACTAGGTTGGCTGACTAGGCCTGGCAGGACTAGCTAGACGCCCAGCCCCCCTCCTCAAGCGCACATCACCAGTGCTACTGACGAGCGCGGGTATCTCTGGTGCACCTTCTTCATGGTCGCCCTACGGCACCCCCTTCGCCCTAGGATCTGGCACTAGTGCTGCTGTTCCTGGATTTCGCACGCCTGTCGCCTATGCTCCTCCACTGAACACGGCTGGCTGGGACATAGGAGCACTGCCTAGTGCATTCAGCACTAGATAGTTGACGCCTCCACCATCTCCAAAATGGTACATGGACTTGGGTGCAAGTAATCACTTGACATCCGACCCTGGTAATATCACCATCCCTCATACTATGTCCCCCCCCCTCCAGTATTGTTGTTGGCAACGATTCTCTCATCCCCATTACCTCTGTTGGCTCCACAGCCATTCCTACTGCTCATGGTCCTTTTTATCTTAATCACATCCCGGTTACTCCTCAAATTATAAAAAATTAATTTTTGTTCGCTACTTTACAATTGACAATAATTATTCAGTTGAGTTTGACCTTCTAGTCTCTCTATGAAGGATCTTCACACCAAGACCGTGATCACTAGGTGCAATATTTCCGGTGATCTTTACCAGTTGCTGCCAACACCACCATGTCCCAATGCCTTGGTTGCTACCTCCTCCACCCTGTGGCACAACCATCTTGGCCACCTTGGATCAGAAGGCCTTTGTCACCTTGCCCATTAAGCTATTATTTCATGTTAGCACTTGTGATTCCATTTGTCATGCTTGTCAATTAGGCTGCCACACTCGTTTACCTTTTACTTCTTCCACCTCTTAAGCATCATGTCATTTGATTTAATACATTGTGACTTATGGACATCTTCTGTTGCTAGCGTCTCTGGTTACAAGTATTATTTAGTTATCATCGATGATTTCTCTCACTATTTTTGGACATTTCCCTTGCGCCTCAAATCCAACGCCTTCCCCACCCTCTCTCATTTTTTGCATACGTCCACACCCAATTCCACCACCATCAAAGCCGTGTATTGAGACAATGGTCAAGAGTTTGACAACCTCTCATCTCGTTTCTTCTTCCTCACTCAAGGTGTTTTACTTTGCATGTTGTGTCCATACACATCCCAGCAGAACGGCAAAGCCG